>CM038793.1:18282775-18882775 GCA_021764765.1 Vicia sativa | reverse complement strand
CATGATCAATTTGATTTTGAGTTCGAAAGATTTTCGAGAAAAAAACCTAGTTCGGTTTGTATTTTCAAAGATTTAATCGACTCGATCATGGAAAAGAGGTGTGTAAGTTATCTAAAAATGTTTTTAAATATTTTGAAAAGATTTGAAAAGATTTGTTATTCACATGAAAGTTTTGAAAAAAGGTTAGGTTGAAAAATCAAGAAGAAAACATTTTTTGAAAGTATTTAAAATACTTAAAAACATCTATTTTTAGCCTAATCAAAATATATCAAAAGAAAATATTTTTTGGAATTTTTTGACATAATCATAAAATATGTATATATTAAATGACAAGTGTGCAAAAAATTATCTCAAAATGAGAAGTTTTGATTAGTTTTTGAAAATGTTGAAGTTTGTTTAAAAAACTTAAGAAAACAAGTGACAAAAATTTGTTTTGGTCTTGAGGAGTGTTGAACTCAGGACCTGAACTTGATAGGTGAAAAAGTTATCCACTGGGCCACATGTGTGGCTTGTCATTTACACGCTCTTGGAAAATTATATTTGAAAATAAGGTTGCTGTTTCATTCATTCATTATTCAACAACCAATAAATATATTATAAACTGAAAATTTGAAAATTCTGAAACGCGCCAAGAACATCATCTTCTTCCTCAAGCTTTTGATTCCTAACTTTCTTGTTTCTCAATGATTTTGAATGATCCAAACATAAAACTTGCTCGAATTTTTACTAGGAACATGATGGTGATCATTAATTTCATTTATTTTAAGTGAAAGGTGACTGAATTCGTATGAAACCAGATGAACCCTAAATATGACAAATCATCGTGCAATCGTGTATGTGCATCAAATCAAACAATTTATTGAGGGTTAATGATCCTCACACATGCATAAACACAATAACATATCAAGTTTTAAACTGTAATGCAGAAATCATAGAATTTGAAGTTTGAGCAACTTACCTATATGAGCAAAAATCGAATTTCTTGAAGGAGGTGTTCCAGATGTATTTTGATGATTTTGAGAGCTTCAGTGGACCTTATGGAAGGTGTTTGAATGCTTAGAATGGATTGAAAGCCTCTAAGATGGTCTGCCCGAGTTCAACTACAGCTCGAGAAAGTTGAAGATGATGATGATTCTGAAGCTACATAAGTGATATAAGGGTTTGGATCACTTATATGGAGTGTATGGATGATGTTTGAAGGGAAAATTTGGAAAGTGCACGAGTGGATTGGAAGATAGCTTGTTAAGGCTCAAAATTTGCACAAATGGAGTTTGAAGAGTGATTCTGAGTTTGGCTTGTTTTTGTGATGGATTCAAGTTTCTAACAACTTCCTAATGATGTTTGGAGAGTGTTTGAAGCTATGGATTGGTTAGAACTTGCAAGGTTTGGAATTTGCAATTGTCACATTTTTGAAACTTTGAAACTTGTAACTTAAGAAAGAAAGAGAAAACAAGCTTGGAATTGTTTTGGTGTGATTTCCAAATGAGGCAAGGACCTCTATTTATAGGAAAAGAAGTTTGGATAACAAGGCAAGGAAGTTTGAAGATTTTTGCAACTTGGAGCTTAAGTGATAAGAAAGGAATCTTCACATTAAATGCACATGGTTAAATTTTTAAACCATGGTTAAAATAATCAAGTGTTCCTATCCTTCTTTCAATCATGAGCTTGAGATATTTTGGGATGAAATTTATCCCTTGGTGATGACAAGGCTTCTAGAAGATAAAGAGATAGGATCCTTTGCAAAATGACTTGAAAATTTGGTGAAAATGACCTATAATGCAAGTTTTGGAACCTATAATGTCTAATTTCAAAATCCTAGATCCACAAAATATTTTTTCATGTTCTTTGACATTTTGGAAAGCTTGGAACAAGATCTACAACTTTCATGTTGAAAGTTTTTCTTGAATCACAATGGATCTAGGTGAAAATGGCCATGAAAATGGTGAAAAAAGTGATAAAAAACACTTGAAATTTTTTCTAAGTGTTTAGAAAAATCAAGTTTTGACTTTTTGTTGACTTTTTTCCACATTTTTTATTCTTGATGATCATGATGGATAATATGAAATGCTTTGATGATTGAAAATTTTGAATTTCAAAAGTTGACCAAAAAGTCAAAGTTTGACTGATTTGGACAAGTTACTTTTTGTCAGATGATTCAGAATTTATCTATTAATCAACCATGACGTTGGAGATGTTTTGGATCAAGAAATTAGGTTAAGATATTGAATTGGTGATTTTTAGATCATTCTCTAAGAAATTAGATCATGCATTGAGCAAAAAGTCAATGATGCATCATCCTCGATCAAAACCCTAATTTGGTCGATCCAAAGATTGTTTTGAGGAAATGATGAGAATTTGAAGATCAAATGTTGATGATTGATGAAGACAGATCATTATAGGTGAGTGGAGACTCAAACCCTAATTAATCACATCTTTCATTGATGAAATATTTTGATTCAAAACACTAATTTGGCTCAAGGAGCACACATCAGCTATCTTGTTCTGAAATTTGTCAGTGATGCAATGATGCACATGTGAATAATATGAGATGGTATATTAGGTCAAAATTTGGGGTACGATAGGGTGAAGCTGCGTCGACTACAACATACATCCTGAACAGATGTTCAACAAAGAAGCTAGAAGGAATTATGCCAAAAGAATATTAGTTTGGTATAAAACATAACTTAAGTCATCTGAAAGTATTTGG
Source organism: Vicia sativa (assembly GCA_021764765.1). Classification (NCBI taxonomy): domain Eukaryota; kingdom Viridiplantae; phylum Streptophyta; class Magnoliopsida; order Fabales; family Fabaceae; genus Vicia; species Vicia sativa. The sequence continues at coordinate 18,880,068 of CM038793.1, read as the reverse complement.
ATCTATAGCTCATAGACATGTGCTAGATCAATTGAGAATAAAAATTGATGAAAAGTTAAGTCAAATGATTATAGTAGGATATCATTCGACTGAAGGATACAAGTTGCTTAAACCAATGAAAAAGCAAGTAGTGGTCAGCAGGGATGTGGTCATAGATGAGCTTAAGAAATGGGATTGGACAGAAAATGGCAAGAAAGATTTAGTGAGAATCTTGTGCGATGAACCAAAAATTGAAGTTGAAAGAGAAGTTAGAGAAGAAGAAGTTAGAGGTTAAGAAGTCCTAATCATACCTCAAAGAACAAAACACATGACTGCAAGGTTACAAGATTGTGTGATTACATTAGATGTTGTGGTTGATAATGAAGGTGATCTGGTACACTATGTTTTCCATGTAGATTTTGAACCAGTCAATGCAGTTTAAGCATTGAAGGATTTGTAGTGGGTGAAAGTTATGAATGAGGAACTGAATTCCGTCGAAAAACTTGGTCACTTGTTGAATTGCCTCAAGACAAGAAGGAAATTGAATTCAATTTGGTATACAAGGTGAAGTTGAATCCCAAATGAGAGGTAACTTGACACAAGGAAAGACTTGTGGCAAAAGGATTTCTTCAGAAATAAGGAATCGACTTTGATGAAGTGTTTGCACCTATTACTATAATAGAAACAAGCAGGTTATTTATTGGTCTAACAAAAATGAACAGTTGGCACATATGTCATATGGATGTGAAATTTTCATTCCTAAATGGACCTTTAAACAAAGAAGTTTATGTTGCACAACCAGTTATATTTGTGAAGCATGTTAGAGAAATAAAGGTGTACAGGATGCATAAAGCCCTATATGTACTTAAACAAGCAGCAATAGCTTAAAATAAGAAGATATATAGTTTTCTAAGATAGAAGGAATTTGTAAAGTGCACAAGTGAACATAGAGTATATGTAGGAAGAAGTAATAGTGAATTGCTTATACTATGTCTCTATGTCAATGACTTATTAATAACATGTATCTACAAGAAGGATATCGAAGATTTCAAATGTGATCTCATCAAGGAATTCAAAATGTCATATTTGGGTGACATTTCATATTTCCTTGGCACCGAATTCTACAAGATTAGTATAGGTTTGACGATGAACCAAAGAAGATATGTAAGTGAAATTCTCAAGAAATTTGAGATGGAAGAATGTAACTCAACTTCGAAACCTGCTGAACCAAGACTATTTCCATACCCTAATTATTACCCCTAAGATATCATCTCATTATAAACTTTGCATTGCATTAAGATCACAAACTTTGTGGCCTCCTAATTATTCCTCTAAGATTCTCTTTGAGGAGATCATCAAAAACCCTTTTGTGTATCTTTTGATTTGTGTTTATATATCTTTATACTTTACTAACCTTGATCAAAATCCAAAAATATGTTTTGTTTCTATTTAAAATTCAAGAGCTAATTGTGCTTGAAATATCATCAAAAGTTTGGAAACATTAGAGGTCATTTGTTGACTTAGTGAAATTTGGCATAACTTCAAGTGTATTTTGCATAACCTCCAAAGATCATAACTCCTTCAATATTCAACATTTTTAGTGGTTCTTTTTACATATGACCCTCCTTGATGTCCTCTATAAGTTTGTTTCAAATATCAAAGGCCAATTATTATTGGAAAGTCAAGAAAAGGTTTAGGACATTATAGGTCATTTTGAACTTAGAATTATTTAGACCTCCTATTTCAGGTAATGGTACCAACTTCACATTGTCATAAACTTTTGTTCAAGCATCTAAATAAATACTTTCTTCTCACATTGTACTATTTGTGATGATGTGATTATTTAGCAAAAAGAATGAGAAGCAACGGTAATGTGTACAACATTTCACGTGGATTTGAAAATGGCCATTTCCAACAGAAATTCACTCAATATCAGCTTTGCATTTCATTCCAATTCTCAATTTAATGCCAATGTATGCAAATGTTTAGGGCCTGATGATGTTAAATGATGTACCAAGATGAAAAATGACTTGAAATTGCACATAATGTGTTGCGTTTAGACAACTTTCCACTCAATTTTTTGTCACACTTTGCTTACTATGATTTCAAACGAATTTGCACTCATTCTCACACGTACCAAACTCTCTCACCTATATATATATATATATATATATATATATATATATATATATATATATATATATATATATATATATATATATATATATATATATATATAAATAGAGCATTCCATTACTCTCAATTTCAAGCTTTAAAAGCCTCTGAAACCCCTGCTCCAACTCGAAATTTCTCCTCAAAATTTCAGAGATTGTGTTTTCATTTGAGACCATTTTAGAGCTACTTCATGATTCATTAAGCTTCCTTACTATCTCCTGAAGCCATAACATCAATTCTAAATCCTTGAGAGCCATTGAATCATGTTAACCAAGTCTAGATTTCAAGTTTTCTATTCACACTTGGACAAGGTAGTTAGAGGTATCATTTATGCTCAAATAAGCTACCATGTTGTTTCTTAATGTTCAGTGATGTTCATCCTATCTTTAGTTTTCATTTATCTTTCATTTTAACCATTTAATTTTGATTTTCGTTTTTGAAAATGTCACAAGTTTTCTCAAAATTCTCTTCACACAGTTTTAAAATATTTTAATGGAACAAATGGTTGAGTTCGCAACAATGAGACAATTGTAATGGTGTTGGTTTCATTCTCTAATATTACCAAACACTCAAACTTCGGTGACAAGCCACCAGAGAAGACGATCAGAGTTGTTCTTAGTCATCTGAGTTTGTTTCAAATGTTACAGCCAATGGCATGCTTTCATTTGATTTAATTTGGTTGGTTGAATTTAAATTGGATTTGGTATTTTATTTGAATTAATTTCCACCATACACTTTCACCTGATGATCACCAAATCTGCCACCTCATTTAATGAATTTAGATCAAACGCTCCTCTTCTTTCTGATTTTATTTTCTTTTTCTTATTTTATTTTAAATTTCTTTTACTTTTTCATTTTAAATTGCCTTGAGATACTTTTTCTTATTTTATTTTCATTTTTACTATTTTATTTGATTTTCCTATTATTTGATTAATTTTAATTGGTTTAAAAATAGTTTTCTGATTTTAAAAATATCCTAAAAATCCTAAAAATACTTTGAATCATTTCTGTTTTTTCTATGATTTTATTTGACATTTAGTTGATGGTTTCATATCATTTTGCTATTTTCTCTTTTATTTCCAATTAAAAATCAATTTAAAAATATTTTTCATGCATTTTAATTACATTCTATTGCATTTTAATTTTGTTATATTCTGGTGCCTTGGATCATTGACTTTTAGATCAAAGGTCTCATCAATATCAATGGACTTTGGGTGTTGATGAAGTAGAATGAACCTTTATTACTTCAAATCTATCATTAAATTATTAATTAAATCATTTTTGGTAATTTGAGTTGATGATAGGCTTGTCACTTTAATCCACCAAGAAAAGTGATTAATCTTGATGATGGCTTGATCCAAATCATGATTCAACTTGGTTTTTGATCCTTTTGTTCTTTATCTCCTTATTCTTTTTCCTTTTGATGAATTAGATGATGATGAATTCATCTTGTTCAATTAGGTTTAGGTTGAAGCTTGATGAACTTTCATCATTTCAAATCTACCTTTAAGTGACCGATTGATCATTCAAGGTACTTTGAATTAGTGATAAGTTAGTCTCAAGGTGTCATGAAAGACTTGATTGATGTAATGATCTCGTATCTTAACCATGGTGTGCATTCTACATAATTCACCTACATTATTTTGGCTCGGTCTCAGATAAGTGCAACATTTACATAAGTTCACTCAAGATTACTTAACATAACCCCAAATTTGTTAAGGGGGATTCCAAGGAGGGAGCATGTTACATGGGACACACCTTTGTGAGAGAACACCACATCTCCACCTAAAACCTTAAGGTGATAGATGTGTGGGTTCTCTCACTTATATAGTGTTCAATCTTCCTCTTTCTAATAAATGTGGGACTTCTTCCTCACACTTGATTCTCAACACTCCCCCTCAAGTGTGAGTCACAATGCTCCTCATCATGTGAAAGCTTTATCTTCCACATACACTTGTATCACTGTTGGCACTCTCCAACGGAATACCTTCTATCCACCACCCGCAGGAAGTGTTTCGATACAAGTTATATAGTGTTCAATCTTCCTTTTTCTAATAAATATGGGACTTCTTCCTCACACTTGATTCTCAATAAAATTGTCCCGAATTGGAATACTAATTACTAACATTGACAATAATTGTATTAACTTTAATTTTCTTCCTTTTATATTAATGTCATTTAAATTCTTGCATTTTTATATCTATGTCATTTAAATTCTTGAAATTTATTTTTAGCATTTTATCATTCATGCCATTTTATTTTTATGTTTTTTTTAAAATTATTTTTTCCCTTTGTCTATTGGAAATTTATTTTTCTTTTCAAAGACATTAATAAATACTAACCATAAAAGACTTAATGTGATCCTTGGTCTTTGATTACCTTTCTTGGCTTGGAAATGGACTTATGGACTTAGATTTATGTTTTTTGATCTTATGCTTTTGGAGTTGTGATTTGAGACGTTGATTCATCTAATACCTTAAGATTCATCTAAGACCTTAGAGCTTTCATCTGAGACCTTAGGAGTTTCATCTGATAATTGGATTTTATATGTCTATTTTTGTGTGTGTTTATTTAATGTAGGGACTATTATCTGTGACTTTGAGTTTTCATTTGATGCATGAGAATTCATTTGTGCCATGTGATTCATCTAATGTTGAGAGCTTGAGCTTTCATCTGAGACATTAAACTTTCATCGGATGCTTGTGATATTCATCTGGTTACTTGCTTAAGTTGTGGCTTTAATCCAAAGGAATGGGATGTTTTGTGTGACTTGTGTCAAGTTGTTTGCTTTATTCTGGTCATGTCTTTTAGTTCCTTACTTTTATTTTATGCTTTAGGATAGTCTCTTCATCTCCTACCCATATTATTTAATTTTCAAAACTTCTCTCTTTTTCCAAACCTTCTTGTTTTAAAACTTGAAACCTTTTTACCAATAAACCTTGAATTTGTCAAGTGTTTCAAAACTTCTTTTCTTAATAAATGCTAAGACATCTTAAGGATATCAAAACTCTATCAAAAGACTAAAAAAGACAAAACTCATTCAAAGCCTTTTCCACTTGGCTTTTCATTTTAAAATATTTTCTCAAATATTATATATTAGTCTTATTTTAGAAGTGATTTTAAACCATGATACTTCTACAGACATGGCAAAGTATTGGACATTTTTAACTGATATGTTGAGATATAACTTGTTGATTTTAACCCGAACTAAAAATTCTCCATATATAAGATGATGTAAATGTTCACTTTCCCATTGTTGTTAATAGTATGTTGTGTTTTCTACTCAGATAAGATAACATATCTCTACATTAAAATCAATCAAACAAACTTTTGTTCTTTTTTTAGAAGAACTATTTGGTTTTGATTTCTCCATTGCACATTGGAGGTACATAGGCACAAAGCTCTTGAAGTTTTGCAGAATAAAAAATCATAAAAACTATTTCTTTTCTCATCTTCACAATCTTTTTGCAAACAAACTTTTTTAAGACAAACACGAATTTTCAAGAGGTTCCCCATGGAGTACCATGGATATTTAGGGTGATAATACATTCTCTTTGTATAACCAACCTTCGTACCTGATCTCTTTGTTTTATTAGTTTTATTTTAAAATTTATGTGGGTATGATAAATAGATTCATGCGTAAGCCAAAAATATCACATCTAGCAGCGATGAATAAGATACTAAGGTATCTCAAAGAAACTCTCGACTACAACATTTTATTTTCCACAGTCGATAAAGGGAAAGAATGCAAATTAGTGGGATACATCGACTCAAGTTGGTGTAGTAATGTTGAAGATAGAAAATCCACATTTGGTTATGTGTTTATGCTAGGTGGTGCACCAATTGCTTGGAGTTCGAGAAATGAACCAGTAGTGGCATTATCGTCTTGAAGTAGAGGACGTATTTGCTTCTCTTTGTGCATGTCAAAAAACATGGATGGTGAACTTGGTCGAAGAGATAACAGAAAAGAATCATGGAGCAACTACTATGAAGATTGACAACATGCCAGCTATCAATCTGGCAAAAAATTCGACAGCACATGATCGAAGCAAGCACATCAAGTTGAGGTTCCATTATCTTCGTGAGAAGGTAGCAGATGGAAAGTTGAACTTAGAACACTACAGAACAGAGAATCATATTGCAAACATCATGACGTAAGATATGTTGAAGTATTCAGAAGACTAAGATCTATGAAGAATATAGATATCTTATACACAATAACTTAGGTGGTGTGTTGAGATTGTAATTCTCTTGTGTCGAAGCAGCATGTTGCTCAATAAAAACAAGATTGTGTTGAAATAAGTCTAATGTGTGTCTAGTTGTGCGTGTCGAAGTGTTGAAGCAGGTTGCTTCCCACAGTATTTCGATTTAGGTCAAAATAATTATTTTTACGTTTTTTTATATTTGTGGGATTTGTCTTAGGGAGCAAGCAAGCTCATTATAAATAAGGAGCAACCCCTATATTCTAAACAGTGTGTGTATTCACATAATTTAAAATTGCAAGTGAATAATATTTTTCAAAAATTTGTTGATAGAGAGAGATAAACTCTGCAGAGAATCACCATCTTCTTCCTAATTTTGTCAAACCCTAATTCTTTCTATTGTGTATTGATAACAATCTTATTCATCAAGATTGATAGAAATTCTCCAAAAAAATTGTGAATTTTCAACACTCTCTATATATATATATATATATATATATATATATATATATATATATATATATATATATATATATATATATATATATATATATATATATATATATATATGAAGAGATGATGATGATAACAACTGCTTAAATATTATTTAGAGAGAACATTTCTTCACCCTCAACATTATTTCACATATATACATTTTTATAAAAGAAAAACACTAAACACATCTGAAAGCATATTTCTAAAACATTTAATTTTTCTAGTTTGTTGTACTCAGACAGTGAGTGTTGCAATCATAGAACAAGTTGTGATTTATGAAAATTGATGATTATGTGAGGAGGAATACTAGGTTTGAAAATAATAGTCACTTAAGGTGTTTAGTTCTGAGATGAAAATTAGAAGAGTAAAAGATGTGAGAAAGAGTGTGAAAATAGAGAAATGAGTTAGAAATATAGTAAATTTACTTGTATTGTTTGTTAAGAGAGAAATAGAAGAGAGAAGTTAACTTTTTCTTTGCAACTTCTCTCTTTGATACTTCTCTCTTATTCCAAACACACCCTTAGTTTCATGAGAGATCAGAATAAGCTTGTAACGAGGAAAGATGACAAAGAATCAATCATCATTGACATGTTGTATGTGTCTTTCATGACAAGGAATCTAATAAGCCTAGGTCTGTTGCTTAAGAAGAAATATTTCATGAAACTAGTGAATAGAGAGCTGAAGGTTTATGATGTAGATGCAGACTGATCTTGAAGGTTTATATATACCAGTGACAGATACATACTATACACATGATGAGATGATGATAACAACTGAGATCACTTAAATATTATTTAGAGAGAACAGTTACTTCACATATATACATTTATCAAAAACACACAAACACGTCAGAAAGTATACTTCTAAAACATTTGTAATTTTTTTAAGAGTTAGAATCATTGACATGAACTTGTATCCGATGCCATGAAGTGTTTAATATCCCTCTCAGGTTCCATATGTCTTCAACTTTTTCAGGTTGAACATTTCCTGCTGAATCCACCTGCAAAATCAGTCCAAGGAATTCATTAGACATTATAGAAGATTGTTTCTTATATGTTGTTTCTTACACTAATATTCAATGAAAAGTTAGAAACATGAAACTTAGCAGAAGAAATAACATGTATACCGCTTTTGCGATAATCTCAGTGCTTTGTTGAATTTCGGTTGTAACCTCAAATAGCACCCAACCCCATTTGTCACAGTTTCCATCATCATCTGCTGTGTAAGGAATATCACTTTTTTGAAACCTTGACGCTTCCGTCCAAGTTTTCCCTCCATCAACTGAGACATCCACTCTCTCAATGCCCCTGCCACCACCCGATGCTGCATATCCACTAATACTCACCTGAAGTGAAGGAATCATGTTAGTATTATACAATTTCAGTTCATTTCTAATCGAATAAACATTAACTCGTAAACTGACCTTTCCGGCTGATATTGTGGTCGTGTCTTCTAGAGAACATATAACACACTGGCAAAGTGAAATCAAAAGCATTAGTTACAAAATATTTTGTTCAAAAACCTCATATAGGAAATACCTGTACAGGGAAATCCATTTGAGGTCGCCTCGATGACCAATTAATGTTTTCCCAATTTACAGATGGAGGAAACATTTTGTAGTCTTTTTGCACGAAAAAGCCCTGAGACATAGTGAAAATAAGTTGTTAAAGATATTTCAGAACTATTTTTGAAATTATTACACATCATACCTGGCATTCTTCTGCTATGATATTGATAGCTTCCAGCCATTTAACAGACCGAGCTCCAATCACGCCAGGAACAACCACGCGTAACGGATAACCATGATCCCTGTTAAGAGGCTAAGGGAAAGCAACAAGATGTTAAGCCGAAATTAGAAACTTTTTCTTATGTTCAAGTCCAGACGGAGTATTCACTTACTTCTCCATTCATCTCATAAGCAAGTAGAACGTCTGCTTCAGGTTTTGTAGCATGACTGAGTGTAATTGATGCCTTGTATGGACCTCCATTTTCCTCCTTACACTGATCAATGCTTACAAATTCAACATATTTTCCTCCGTATTTAGTAGTACTCGTCAATTTCGGTATTCCAACAAGTTCAAGAACATCAGTCAATTTGGCACCACCCCAAACCGCTGGAAAAAAATATAATCAAACACCAATTAAAGGTTAGAGCGCACGTCATAAGTTAAATTTAGACGTCTCCACAATGCATCGCATCCGCCATTGTGGACATTTGACCGCAACATAGTTTTGCCGTGTAACTCTAACTACAGCTGCAATTTTAAACCATCCCAAGAATAATGAAATTTTATTCAATCATTCACAATTTCAAATGCTGTTGAAAGAATCAAACCCCAAAAATGTAAATACTAACCATTCCCAATAGCAGAAACACCCCATCCAACACCTTTAACTGTTTTAGTTTTGCTCATAGCAGTCCTTCTATTTCCTGCACACTAAAAACATCACAGAGAAAGAAAAATCAAATTCAATTTCTGGATGCAACACATATAAAATCGAAAGAGCGTGGTTCTTCCACGCAACATTATATCATATCTGATAAGTAATTACTTTTAATATGAACTTATAGTGAACCAACCTGTAGTGTGGCAGTTACATTGTACTTCGGAAGTATTCTGTTATAATCAAATAACAACGTAAGTTTTCTGTTTAAACACAATTACTGGAGAACAAATATACTAATCGAAGGCGATATTAATTTTTATTTTAATAATCTGAGATTCCTAAACCAGCACCAACCTGATATCTTCCATAAAAAGCTGTTTAGGATTTTCTAACAAGCCAGATATTGACACACAGTATCTGTTCATCCAAACATGTCATGAAAAATAATGAGGTTAAAATCCATTCATAGTTAACAACATTGACTCAAGAAGTACTATACTTTCACAAGATCAACATCACTTTTTTATGTCATCGACTATTGGTATCGGGCCATGATTTCTCTTGTAGAACAAATCTGCTGGAGTCAAATAGGATGAAACCAAGGCAGAACGTTGTGGCTCCGCATTGAAAGGTTCCTGAGAAGCAACATAAATTATAATGTACTTGTATATAATCTATGGTAGAACAAAAAAAAAAAAGAAAACAATGAAAAGGGAAATTGAGGTTACCTTGGAGTTAACTTGAAGAGAGTGGTGACGAATAGGTTCTTTGGAATAATCTGAAGGGCCTGTGATTCCTGGCATTGGTATCAGTTTGAAGATGGTGGTAATAATAAGAACCACAGCTTCTTATTTCTACATGAAATTTATTACATGCACCATCAGTGGAGGATGATAATGGTGGGTCCCATATGATGGACACGTGGACCACTTGCACTATGCTGATGTGTTATTTGGCATTTTTTGTTAACCACTTTCATTCCTTACCATTGGTTTGTGATTGTGTTTTTTTTTTGTTCTTCACTTACCCTGCTTTTCTTATTAGTCTTTAATTTAGTACTAGTAATGATTAATTAATTAATTAGTTTGTATCCCTAAGAAAAAGCAAGGAACCTTGAATCTTACTGGTTTTATTGTCTCCATGAACCTCGTACGTACCTGACTGTTTTTTTGTCTATGTTCATTTTCTTTCTTTTTTGAAAAAGCATGAGTTTGTTAGGATTCCACTTTGAGTGTAAACCAACTTTACACAAGTGTCCAATGAGAATTCATCATTTTAATGACATCCAACAACTAAATTCCATAATTTGAAACTTTTATTAAAAAGAATTAGTTCTAATATTAAATTTATTTTTCAACTCACTTGAGTTAATTGATGCTCAAATCATTTTTATATAATTAATTAGTTCATATCAATAACTTTTTATTTATTATTCTTACAAAGTTTATACAATTACAGGGTACAGCACTTAGATCTTTTTTAATCATGAAATTTACATAGATGAGTTTCTAACTTGTCTGATAATATACAAGTAATTCTTTGTTTCAAAGGGACGGTGTTTATAGTAAAAACACAATCCCTCTTATCATCAAAATTCTACTTACAGCTTGACTAGTATAGTAAAATTCAAAATGAATATACATGTATATATTTACTGATCTGAAGAATCAGTATGAGGTGATAGTTTTGCAGCAGCTGTAGATCCATAACGAATCAAACTTATTGCAGCAGCTGTAGTTTTCCAGAACCTTTCACCATCGCTACATCACACTTAAAAGCAAATAAAAAACAGTGAGAAATGAAATCGCTATCAAGTACAAGTAATCCAATGATGATGGATATCAAACAAATGAACATCGTATTTTATGCAAGTATAAGGCAGAATTTTTCATAAGACCATAATTACAGGCATGACTTCTTAAGTATTTCCTGAATCAAGCACAGAGCCAAGTAGGAAACTGTAATGTCACTGCTACTAATAGGAATTTAACTTTGTTTTTGTTGGAAATCTATGTGGTTAGTCCTGCATTGACTATAAAGAGGTTAATGTATTTAAAGATTTTGGGTGGAAATGGGGTTTCAAAGTCTTTTGGACATCCTGATATTTAGCCCATTGTTGTTCTTGGTACTCTTCCAGCTCTCCAACAAGAGGCATCAGAGCCATGGCTCGGATTAATAGAAAGTCTTAGGGAAGGATCTGGGTCCTAATCATTATTCAGTTGTTGCTTGCATGTCCCCAACCCAAAACAATTTTGTTTATACTCAATGTAATCAATCATTGCACTATTTTTTACGTTCAAACATGTATTATACTTACCAATTACTAAACAAACAAATGAATGAATTGTCGGATATATTAGCAATACTGTCTTAGATAAAGCAGACATATAAAACAAAAAATGTAGAGCTTTAACAAACTAACCATGAACAGCCTCTAGCCGTTATATATTTTGAACAATGTGAGCAGAGCTACAATTTTTCTTGTTGTGATGTGATTGGTATTCCACGTTTCAAAAGAGATTTGTAAGCTGAACTTCTTGACCACTCATCAATTTCATTAGCCCGTAGAACAGGAAGAGGATGTGTAAGTTGTCTTGTTTGAGCATTCCTAATCAGCAGAAAAAGTTCAGCTTCTAAACGAAAATGTTGACATTCAACTTTATTGTGGTGCCAGCCCACAGATATTACTACAAACCTTATGTACCATCCAACAGGGCTGGAAGCAGCTTTTTCATAAGATCGAGCTTGCTCCAGGAACGCATCAACATTTAGTTGATCAGCCAAAGACGGGCATCCACCGGCTAATTTCATGAGCACGGAGATGACAACCTTTTGTACAGTTAAGAAATGAACATTTATAATTAAAACAGAAAATTTAACATAAGTTCTGATTAATGTAATGCATAGATAAATTATAAATTTTGAGATGAGCATACTTTAGGGTCTTGAGCAACGAGAAGAGCTGCCCGATCACAAGTTAACTCAGCTGCTCGAAGCCAGCGGAGTATCTGCTCTTCCAGTGTCTGAGCTATAATACCTCCAATGCCTAAAACAAATTGAATTAATCACGGAATAATCATTCAGGAGAACAGACTACAAAAAACTGTATTTTCTCGTCAGCAATAAACAAGTTGGAACAGTTGGCGTCAGATATAAATCCATTTTCAAAATAAGCAATGTTTTCAACAGCTAAAGAAAGGATTGAAAATACGGTTTATGACATTATAGATATGTCTTATGGTCATTATGGGGTAAAAGACTAGTAGTAACATTGATTTCATTCTCAGTTCAGTCAAGGAGTCAGACAAAAAGTATTTCTCCAACTTTAAAAATCCAAGTCCAACCAAGTTACAAACTTCACTATTGTTTACAAGTAATGTATATACACGCATTATTAAAACATGAAAAATGCTTTGTATCACCTACCAGGCACAGTATTGGCTCCAAGGGTTAGAATATTTGCATATGTAAGCCACACGCCATGATCACATTTTAGGTGACCCAACTCATGAGCCAAAACAGCCTGCAAAAGGTAAATTGATGGCAAGTCAATAATGATTTGGAACCTAAACAAGGAATATAATAAAAAAAAGTCCTGACTAATAAATTGACAAGGAAAATGGAAGCGAAGAACGTATTTCTCATGAAATGATTCCTATATATATCCAACATCATCCACGTCTAAGTCTAACTCCTGGAAACTTATTGCTTGTTTACCATTAAGTATGGGGAGAAAGCTTCTTGGATTCTATACTAGTTAAGAAATCAGTTTAAAAAACTAGAACTATAAAGTAAATAAGAACCTGCAACTCCGCCCTTGTCAGAAGCTCCACTAGGCTAGTGTGAATAACAACGAACGGTTGTTTACCACTTATAGCTAATGTATATGCATTTGGCACAGGACTTTGACGAACATATAGATCAGGGGCACTGACATTTAATATTTCAGCAGCTTCTGCCATTAAGTCGTGAAGATCAGAAAGCTGAAACCACAATCATACAGCATTAGTTAATTCAATGAGTTGACATTAGGTGGCACAAACACAAACACGGTAGTATTTGAATTAATTTCTGGCATAATTTACAGGTGAAATTATATCATACAGCTGAACAGAGTTGAAATGGGAAATATGAAGTGAAGATACTTTATAGTTTTCATATGTTTAGTCAGAGCCATGCCACCATTACTAAGTTGGTAACAAGTATAGAGGAACAGGTTAATTTACACAAGCATATTTGTATATAGAAGTACTTATAGAAACATTGGAATGGGATGAACACTAATTCTTTATTTGTGAGGAAATAACATGATAGAATAGGGAGTTCCCACGGATTATTTTAGATCCAATGGCAACATGCCTGCAATTTTTATATCACAAACGGTTATACATGGAAATATCTAAACTTGTTTATAAACGTAGATGCTTGCACGTTTTATCGTGAACATGTTGTTATCCTTTTCATATTGTAAGTGTGGATCTTAACAAAAAAAAAAACTCCATTTCGACTGAGAGGTGAGTACTATTCAACGCAGGTACATTTTCATCCATTATATTACATGTATGCTATTTATTTAATGACATCACACCTAGAAGAAAGTTTTATTTTACTGATGGTTAAGAATACCTGATTTTTAGAGACAAGAACAGATGTCCCTATATTCTCAAGGAACATAACCTGCTCAGTTACAGTTCCTGCAACTCATTAAGGTAACCAAGTCAGATAGCAGTTTAATTAGAAAAAGTAAAAACAAGAAAGACAAGAATAAATCTCAACCATTTCTTATCATAACCACCCCATGATTCCTATTAAAAAGGTAATTTAATTTATAATAAATTAAAAATTATCCACTAAATTAATGACACATATACATTCTTCTGTTTCTTGTTTAAATTCTTTCGTACTAAATAACATTATTCCTAAGTTAATACATTTCCATGAATGTGGTAGTGGCTGTGGAATCAAGATTATAGATGTCTCCATTCGACCATAATCGCAACCACATGAGCCATATTTAACAGCAACTTTTTCTAATAAAAACCATGCTTACACTAATCATGAAATTAAGCCATCCTTCTAAAATAGCAATCAGCAAAACCCAAATTGAATAACTAACAGTTCCACTATCAGCAAGAACAAGAGAAACAGCTCAAAACAATATATTTTTCAATACCTAGAAGAGCTTTTCCGAGTTGATTCAATCCCGGAATGGCTCTCAGCATCTGCGTATTCTGTATAGATGAAAAGCAAGAACAAAGAGCAAAACATTAGTGCTTCCAAAAGAACCAAAATGTATGAAACACATACACAAGTGTGTTACAGTTCAAATTCAACCCACATGTTGAAATAAATGGGGAGGTAAACCTGTTTATCAAGAGGATGACGGAAATCATCGGCATCGAGGTGACGAAAGGCTAAAGAAGAAGAAGCGGCTCTACAGACAGTGAAAGTGAGTTTTTGATTCTTCTGAACGTGGAACTCCGAACCGGTACCGAACCGGAATTTGTTAGAAGCAACGAAGGAAGCGGGTGGGTGAGGAGTGAAAGACAAGGAAGCCATGGAAATGGTGGGAGAAGAGTTATAGTTGTTGAGAGTTTTTGAGAGAGAGAATGGGATATCATGTGATATTTGTGGGTTGGATTGTGATTGTAATTGTTGTTGACGTAAAGGAAGTGAGAACCACAACAGTTGTTATGGTATTTGCTTCGCGCCACTTCCTTGTCTCTTTTGACTTATTAACTTCATAAACCAAAACTTAACTTGTTGGTGTTCTGGACAACGTCGTCAGGATGCTTATCTGCACGTTTCAGGCGTACCACGCTCGACTCGTGTCGAGCCAAACCACGACTCTACTCATCGTTAATTGTGCCCGTTACGTCTCGCGTGCCCGACAGAACGGCTAGTTACGAGCAAATCTGCCTGGTCTTGACCTAGTCAGCTCGAACGGCTATATTTGTGGATTTGCGTATCTCGGCCCAAATATAGAAGCCAATGAGAATCCTCCCATGTCCATTATATAAACCCTCATATCTTTGAGGGCAAGGTATCACTTTTTTACCCTAACTACCCTAATATTCTTTTATCTTCACCTTGATCATTTGCTTACTTTAGCATGCAGGTACAACACCCCCTCCTCATCATCAACTTGCTCGAAAGATCACTTACTGTTCTGGCTGTCTCCGATTCTGATCTCCAGTTCAGATCAGTGGCGCCATCTGTGGGAACTATCTTCCCCATCTTCATTCATCGTTCTGATTCCAGAAGACCAAAGATAATCTCTAACTCACTAGATTTCCGAATTCAACGATCAATCTCTTTCCAGCAAGCCCATTCTCTCACTTGTCTGCAAGCTAGATAGGGTTATTCCCTCTCCTCGACTGGAGAACACCAACGATCACAGGGATGATAGGACAGCATCCCCAGATTCTGAAGATGCTGTCGACCAAGACTTCTTCTTGGACAACCAGAGAACCAATGATCACGTTGATGATCCCATCATTTCGTTGCCCTCGGTACCATTACCGACCAACGCGGATCCAGCGTTAGCAGTCATCATATCCTCCCTGAATCAGACCAACAGTCTCCTCCTCCAGCAGGGCCAACGCATTGAGGCTCTAGAGAGAAACTTCCCCTCATCTCTACCTCAGAGACCTAAAGCGGTCGTTTCCCCTAATCCCTCACCAAGAAAGCCTTCCCGGAAAAAAGATCGTCTTGATTGACTCATTCCGAAAAAGAGGGGACACGCCCCACCTCAGAAGCATCGGGGATCTCCCTCGAAGAAGAAGATGAAGAACGAATCGTATCGCCCTTATGGTCGCTATCCGTCACCCAAAATAAGGGAAGAGAGAGAACTTTCCCCCCATCACAAAAGAGGAAATTGTTTTGTCTCTTTCTTTCCCGACCAAAGCGACGAAGACGAACCGCACGGTCCCCTTTGTCGGGCCATCATGGACATCCCCATTCCATCCGGTTTAGAGAAACCTCTCTGTCTAGGCCAATACAATGGTACCACTAACCCTGACGAGCATATAGAAAATATCGATGCTTTGCTCGACTATCGAGGCGTTCGTGGGGCCATCAAGTGTCGCCTGTTTCCTACGACCCTGAGGAAAGGGGCCATGACTTGGTACAAAAGCTTTCCCAATGGCTCAGTCACGTCCTGGAAACACCTTGGGAGACTATTCTCCAGACATTTCACTGCCTCCCGACGCCACCCGAAGTCAGAGGCAACCCTGGAAGCCATCATTCATGGCAAAGAGGAATCTCTCTGAGCATACATCGAGAGGTTCAACCAAGAAGCCGTCCAAGTTTCAACTACGTACGACATGAAAAAATATCTCCTCGAAAGAGGACTACGACCTCGAAGCGACTTTGCGAAGACAGTAGGCATCGAGAGACCCTCCACATTGGATGTTTTCCTCTTGAAGGCCCAAGCATACATCCAATACGAGGAGAAAGAGGCTGCAAATTCTGCTCGAACACCCGACACAGGGAAAATATCAAGAGCTCCAAGAACGAAGAGCCCTCGACATCTCGTTAAAGAGTAGAGAGAAGGCAGGAAGATAAACCCCGCGACTCTAGATACCACAAGGGGCCGGTGGGTCGATTCAGTGACTACACCCCCTCACCACTTATCAAGAACGTATCATGACCGATTGTGCAAACTCTGAGTTTAAACAAGGGGAGTACGCTTTCCTCGACAAACCCCCGCCAAGCCAAGGGTATATAAGAGTAAATATTGCAGATTTCATCGGAGTCACGGACATGTGACGGAGGATTGCATCCACCTCAAGGATGCCATTGAGATCCTAATTAGAGACGGGCATCTCAAGCAGTACAAAATGAAAGAGTCAACGAAGGAGGAAACTCCCTCATCCAGTAAGGTCGATGAGGAGAAGCGTGCAGAATATTCCTTTATGCACGTAGCTATGAGCATATCGAGACCCGAAGACTTCTTCTTACCTGATCTAGACACGTCCCGGACCTACTTTGCCGCTCACAGCCCTTGGGAATCCTTCCCAACGGCCTTGGTCATCTCCGGAGGAGGATTCACCAAAAACTCCATCAGATCCATCAAGAGGAGGTTCGACGACCTCGTCAGAATGAGTTCGGACCTGGGCGCTACCCTTGACAAAATTCAAGGCAAGTCTCATCCGCTAGCCTTCTATAAGGAGGAATTACCTAGGGGCTCCCCCAACGTAAATATCCCTTTGCTCGTACACGCTCGAATGGCCAAGTTCGATGTCATGCGCATACTAGTTGATTAAGGAAGTTCGGCCGATATCATGTACACTCAACTATTCAAGACATTACAGCTCAACGAGACCCACCTGACCCCCTACCTCGGCTCAGATCTATAGAGGTTCAATGGCTCCACGGCGAAACCATGGGGGTACGTCGAGCTGATCATAACCGTCGGGGCCGGAGAAACCGGAAGATCGATCAAAACAAAAATTTTGGTCGTCGACTTCCCATCCCTGTACCAATGTATTTTTGGTCAGCCCACTCTTGTCGAGTTGGTCGCTGTACCATCCACGTTACACTTAAAAATGAAGTATTATACAGCTAACGGGAAGGTGACAACCCTGCACGGAGACATCCAGGTAGCCAGAAGGTGCTTCGAGGCATCAGCAAAGGGCGTAGACTTCATCAACCTCTAACCCCAGACCAAGGGCAGAATCGACCTCCCAGAAAGCTCTCACAAGCTCGAACCCCTTCCTCGAGTCGACGCTATCGACCTCGACATCCGTCTCGAGCCAGAGTATTTGGCCGAAAAGAGAAGGAAAGGAAAGGCACTTATGGTCGAAGAATATTCATCCACGTCCGGGAGTCCAGGAGCATCCTCAGAGCAACACATGCGTCCAATCCCAGACGGAGACTTCGAGCTCGTTCCACTGGGCAACGACCCCAACAAAGGCGTCAAGATCGGAACGGACCTCCCCGAGTTGGCTCGAGAACAGCTGAAGGCATGCTTGAAAGATAATGCCGACCTCTTCGCATGGAGCGCAACAGAGATGCCTGTTCTCGACTCCGACTCACTACTGAGCCTGCCCTTAAGGCCGTAGCACAGCGTAGGCAAAAGCAGTCCCCAGAGGAAACCGAGCCCGCTGAGCAAGCTGTTAGGGACCTTCTAGATTCCAATTTTGTAACGCATGTGCATTGATTACTCTGATCTTAATAAGGCATGTCCAAAAGACGCCTATCCCCTGCCCAATATCGATAAACTCGTTGATAACTCCGCAGGTTTTAAATTACTTTCGTTTATAGACGCCTATTCGGGATATAACCGAATTCCAATGGCTAAAACGGATAAAATCTATACGGCCTTCATGACCGAATCGGGCAACTATCACTATAACGTGATGCCCTTCGGTCTGAAAAACGTTGGCGCAACATACCAGCGCATGATGAATAAAGTCTTTAAAGGAGAAATCGGAGACATGCTCGAGGTATACATGGACGACATGATTGTGAAATCCCAAGAGGAGGCCGATCATGCCCGACACCTTCGAAAGGTCTTCGACCAAGCCAGAAGTGTTAGAATGAGGTTCAACCTTGCAAAATGCACCTTTGGAGTCCGGGCCAGAAAATTCCTCGGTTTCTATCTCACCGAGCGTGGAATAGAGGCTAACCCTGACAAATGTCGGGCTTTCACAGAACTACCCACCCCAAAGTCTAAAAAGTCCATTCAAGTCCTTAATGGGATGCTAACTTCATTATCCCGATTCGTCACAAAATCGGCCCAGCACGCACTCCCATTTTTCAAACTGCTGAGAAAGGAAGTGACGTTCGAATGGACCGAAGAATGCGGTCAAGCCTTAACTCACCTAAAACAAACATTATCCCAACCGCCCGTGTTGTCTCGGCCCGATAGAGAAGAGATATTATATCTATATCTGGTCGTGACCGCTGAGTCCGTTAGTGTCGTGCTCATCCGAGAAACACGAGAGAGACAGAAACCCATATATTTCATGAGCAAGGCCTTACAAGGGCCCGAATTGAGATACCAACAAATTGAGAAAATATTTCTCGCGCTGTTCAACGCTGCAAGAAGGCTCTGTAACACCCCAATATTACCCAAGGTTTTATATGCAACAATCAGAGTAAATTAAAATTTCATAAAGTTAATACTGAGGCATCACACTTTCAAAAACAACTCACTTTAAACAGTTTGCTTTAAAGTATAAATCTCAGATACATAGCATCGCCGGAAGACATAAATTGATTCAAAAACATCAAAACATCTTCTTTAATAAACTTCCTTAATAAATCATATTTTCATAAAGTATGATTCTATATACAAAAGGAAGAACAACAAAAGAATCACAACAAGTCAACATAAATGTTTCCCCCCGAGTGCTACGTATCAGAGCGGCGCCGACTCAACTAACAACAGCTATAAACTCCGTCTTCATAACTTACACGTTACCAATATAAAGGTAACGACGAAACAAGTAAAGGGTGAGATACTCCAAAACATATAATTAAAGGCATGATAAGTATATATATATAGTTTTGGAATTATAAAAGATATAGGTGAGTGAGTGCATTCCAACACCTATCTAAATCTCACTTACTTTGATCGCCATTCTAAGTGTATAATCTACACTTAAACACCATAACCTCAATGGCACAAATCATCACAACAACACATAAACCTCCGTCACCACGAAATCGTCACAAGCTAATACATCACTAATTAACACGACAGTCTTAAACAACGACATCAACCAACAACATTAAATAATGCTAATAACATAAGCAACATAAACAAATCATCACAAATTGGCTAAAGCCCATCGTCGCTTTTGGCATAAAAGCCCATCGTCACAAAACATCATCACATCATATTTGCATTAAGCATTTCATCAAAGTTAAATCATCGCAAAACTCATTATTTAACGAAACACTTTGTATACATTCCAGCGTGAATCATTGCAAAGTCTTTCCAAAAACAAAACATTTCCAAACACTTTGTATACATTCTAGCAAGAATCATTACGAAGTCAAAGCGAAATGCCTTTTCAAAAACATTTTCAAACACACACACAGAAAGAAATTCATAAAATGAGCTAAGCAATTAAGAGCCCGTAGATAACTACGGATGGAAACGGTGCTAACACCTTCCCTTTTCATAACTGCCTCCCGTACTCAGAATCTAACAAATGTGTTTTCCTGTTCTTTTCGCCTTCCCTTAATTGGATAAAAAAAATTCGGTGGCGACTCTTGCTATCCGCAACATTTGCGATAAAACGCAAAACAAACAAGTCAGTTCTCTCACCATATTACAGAAAGTCAAGAAAAGGTTTAGGACATTATAGGTCATTTTGAACTTAAGATTATTTGGACCTCCTATTTCAGGTAATGGTACCAACTTCACATTGTCATAAACTTTTGTTCAAGCATCTAAATAAAATTTTCTTGTCACATTGTACTATTTGTGATGATGTGATTATTTAGAAAAAAGAATGAGAAGCAACGGTAATGTGTACAACATTTCACGTGGATTTGAAAATGGCCATTTCCAACAGAAATTTGCTCAATATCAGCTTTGCATTTCATTCCAATTCTCAATTTAAGGCCAATTCTCAATATCAGCTTTGCATTTCATTCCAATTCTCAATTTAAGGCCATTTGCATTTCATTCTCAATTCTCAATGTATGCAAATGTTTAGGGCCTCATGATGTTAAATAATGTACCAAGATGAAAAATGACTTGAAATTGCACAAAATGTGTTGCGTTTAGACAACTTTCCACTCAAATTTTGATCACACTTTGCTTACTATGATTTCAAACGAATTTGCACTCATTCTCACACGTACCAAACTCTCTCACCTCATATATAAATAGAGCATTACATTGCTCTTAATTTCAAGCTTTAAAAGCCTCTGAAACCCCTGCTCCAACTCGAAATTTCTCCTCAAAATTTCAGAGATTGTGTTTTCATTTGAGACCATTTTAGAGCTACTTCTTGATTCATTAAGCTTCCTTACCATCTCTTGAAGCCATAACATCAATTCCAAATCCTTGAGAGCCATTGAATCATGTTAACCAAGTCTAAATTTCAAGCCTTCTGTTCACACTTGGACAAGGTAGTTAGAGGTACCATTTATGCTCAAATAAGATACCATGTTGTTGCTTAATGTTCAGTGATGTTCATCCTATCTTTAGTTTTCATTTATCTTTCGTTTTAACCATTTAATTTTGATTTTTCATTTTTGAAAATGTCACAAGTTTTCTCAAAATTCTCTTCACACAGTTTTAAAAATTTTAATGGAACAAATGGTTGAGTTCGCAAAAATGAGACAATTGTAATGGTGTTGGTTTCATTCTCTAATATTACCAAACACTCAAACTTCGGTGACAAGCCACCGGAGAAGACGATCGGAGTTGTTCTTAGTCATCTGAGTTTGTTTCAAAGGCTACAACCAATGACATGCTTTCATTTGATTTAATTTGGTTGGTTGAATTTAAATTGGATTTGGTGTTTTATTTGAATTAATTTCCACCATACACTTTTACCTGATGACCACCAAATCTGCCACCTCATTTAATGAATTCAGATCAAGCGCTCCTCATCTTTCTGATTTTATTTTCTTTTTCTTATTTTATTTTAAATTTCTTTTACGTTTTAATTTTAAATTGCCTTGAGATACTTTTTATTATTCTTTTTTACTATTTTATTTGATTTTCCTATTATTTGATTAATTTTAATTGGTTTAAAAATAGTTTTCTGATTTTAAAAATATCCTAAAAAATCCTAAAAATACTTTGAATTATTTCTGTTTTTTCTATGATTTTATTTGACATTTAGTTGATGGTTTCATATCATTTTGCTATTTTCTCTTTTATTTCCAATTAAAAATTAATTTAAAAATATTTTTCATGCATTTTAATTTTGTTATATTCTGGTGCCTTGGATCATTGACTTTTAAATCAAAGGTCTCATCAATATCAATGGACTTTGGGTGTTGATGAAGTAGAATGAACCTTTATTACTTCAACTCTATCATTAAATTATTAATTAAATCATTTTTGGTAATTTGAGTTGATAATATGCTTGTCACTTTAATCCATCAAGAAAAGTGATTAATCTTGATGATGGCTTGATCCCAATCATGATTCAACTTGGTTTTTGATCCTTTTGTTCTTTATCTCCTTCTTCTTTTTCCTTTTGATGAATTAGATGATGATGAATTCATCTTGTTCAATTAGGTTTAGGTTGAAGCTTGGTGAACTTTCATCATTTCAAATCTACCTTTAAGTGCCGATTGATCACTCAAGGTACTTTGGATTAGTGATAAGTTAGTATCAAGGTGTCATGAAAGACTTAATTGATGTAATGATCTCGTATCTTAACCATGGTGTGCATTCTATGCAATTCACCTACATTATTTTGGCCCTTTCTCAGATAAGTGCAACATTTACATAAGTTCACTCAAGATTACTTAACATAGCCCCAAATTTGTTAGGGGGGATTCCGAGGAGGGAGTATGTTACATGGGACACACCTTTGTGAGAGAATACCACATCTCCACCTAAAACCTTAAGGTGATAGGTGTGTGAGTTCTCTCACTTATATAGTGTTTAATCTTCCTTTTTCTAATCAATGTGGGACTTCTTCCTCACACTTGATTTTCAACACTCCCCCTCAAGTGTGAGCCACAATGCTCCCCATCATGTGAAAGCTTTCTCTTCCACATACACTTGTATCACTGTTGGCACTCTCCAACGGAACACCTTCTACCCATCACCCGCAGGAAGTGTTTCGATACAAGTTAGCCGGTCTCTATCTCGAAACCATAGGCTTATGATACCACTGTTAGGGGGGATTCCGAGGAGGGAGCATGTTACATGGGATACACCTTTGTGATAGAACACCATATCTCCACCTAAAACCTTAAGGTGATAGATGTGTGGGCTCTCTCACTTATATAGTGTTCAATCTTTCTTTTTCTAATCAATATGTGACTTCTTCCTCACACTTGATTCTCAACAAAATTGTCCCGAATTGGAATACTAATTACTAACATTGACAATAATTGTATTAAATTTAATTTTCTTCCTTTTATATTAATGTCATTTAAATTCTTGCATCTTTATATCTATGTCACTTAAATTCTTGAAATTTATTTTTAGCATTTTATCATTCATGCCATTTTATTTTTATGTTTTTTTTTTTAATTATTTTTTCCCTTTGTCTATTGGACATTTTAAATTCTTGAAACCAACCAAGTCTTCATCGCTCAGCTCGCCCCGAGCCCACACATAAAAGTCCAGAGTCTTGTCAAAGTGTTTCTTCGACCACTAGAACTTGAAATTTCTAACGAGCGCGTACTTCCGCTCTCCCTGATCGTTGAAGCACGGGGTCCCGTCCCTTCGCAGGCCTGAGACTGCCCAAAACACGTTATATATTGCCTGTTCAGAGACCGGTCGAATAAGCATGAACCTATTTTTGAAAAAGCGGACAGATTCCTGAAACGCCTTGAAGAGCATCCCATTTTGATGCTTCAACGATACCAGTCCCCATCAGACCTTCCCCCCCCACCTTCTTCGAGTTCCTCTGAAGACAAAAGATATAGAAGAACAACTCAAGGGTGGCCCCCACCTTCAAGTAATCACAAACAATCTTGAACGCACGTATAAACCCTATGGCATTCAGGTGAATTTGTGACGGAGCCAGTCGAAGGTGAAGAAAGATACCCACTTGAAAATTGGTGAAGGGTACCCGAAAACCCAACTCTCGAAACCATACGTCATAAACTGGTATGTAACGAGTCTCATATCTCGAACATATTAGACCATCTTCAGGTGAGATATGCACGAACCAATCTTCTCCAGTCGCCTCGTCCTCCCCGGGAGCCTCAGTCGCGACATACTAGCTCACCTGGGAAAACTCCTCGTTCGGATTACCCAGAAATTGGGTGGCACATTTCACCACATCGGAAGAGGCCTAAACCTCTAGGTCATCCTCATCAATCTCGTCGACGTCCACCGCTGGGGGGCTCTCTTCGACTTCAGGCATGGGTAGACTACCGTTACTCCGTTCAGTAGAGGTGGATCCAGAAGGTGATTGCCCCGAACCTGCAGAACCCTCACGAATATCCTCCCTGTCGCTCATCGTGTCACCTGAAAAGTAGAGGGAACGGGTGAGCTCGACATCAACGTCAAAACCACTCTTCCACCACTAATCAAGTGAAAGGGATTTGATGAACAAAGATCATATCCCTGGCCAAAAGCCCTCCCTAAAGTGAGGAATACTCAGACCTAGATCACCAAGCACGAATAGTTATTCCAGGTGGCACAAATCGCCAGTAAGAGGCGGAACAACCGTTCACCGCCAGAAAAAACTGTATAAACATAAACCCTAACCGTATGTATCTCTACATGCAAGGTTCAAACAAGCAAAATTCCTATGAAAGGGTCAAAAATGTATCGCTTACAAGTGGAGCGGACTGGAAATTTGAACAAAAGCAGATTTGGTAGGCAAAGATGACATCAACCACCGCGAAAGTAGTCCCCGGATTGATGGACGAATGAGTCGAGCAAAAACAAGTGTAAATAATCAAATGATGTGAGAAACGAAAAGTTATGAATGATGGAAACCTCCGGTTTTTATAGCCCTATGTGCACGCGTGGGTCTGGGCCTATCCCGGGACCTAAGAAAATCATCATTATACCCTAGTCCCTAGGTCTGCCAGCAGTCACTTCACGCGGCTCGATGCCATGTAGGTGAAACGCTACAAATTCTTTAACTCCTCACTTCCTCGACATTCCCTTGCATCCTCGAATGTAACGACTTTGGCTTCTCCCTCGATATCAAGTCATCGTGTCTACGAGCAAATGCAACAACTTGGGGGCTACTGTTCTGGACCACTCGAAAGCATTCGGGCGGGTCATTCTTCCCTTAGCCGCAACAACCAGTCCGGCTCGACAACGTTGTCAGGATGCCCATCTACATGTTTCAGGTGTGCCACGCTCGACTCTTGTCGAGCCAAACCACGACTCTACTCACCATTAACTGTGCCCGTTACGTCTCACGTGCCCAACATAACAGCTAGTTGCGAGCAAATTTGCTCATCATTAACTTGCTTGAAAGATCACCTACCATTCTGGCTATCTCCGATTCTGATCTCCAGTTCAGATCAGTTGGCTTTTGGATTCTCACTGCGTATATTTTGGGTCACGCTTCGGTAACTTTAAGCAGCAAAGTTACTATAACTTGCCTCTATCTCTCTCCTGTTTTCCCCTCTCTCGTCTATTATTTCATTTTCTTAATTTTTTATTTCTATTAAAAACAAAATTTGTATTAAAGTCATGGTGACTTTACCCGCCACAAAAGTTACCCAAGTTGATTCAATATATTTCCCCTCCCTCCTTTCTTATTTTGTACATTATCAAATTTTCAAAATATAAATATAATAACGTGACATTTGATTGATCAATTTATCATTTATACATTACAAATATCTTTAAAATTATAATGATAAAAGGCAAAATGGAGAGGATTATAATTCCTTAAGTAGGTACGATTTGTCAAAGCTAAGACTAATCTATTACAAATGTCAAACTTTAAATTTGTTTATATTAATAAGAAAATATGTTAAAAGCTTATTTATAGTGTTTGATATTAATAGAATGATTTAATCGTCTTCATGGCCATCATGGTGATGGTTTCCTTATTGTGTTAGGGGTCATGAAATATATTGAATGTTGTGTATGCTCATGTTTGTAACGGTCGACTTAATACGGGCGTCTTGGATGAGTTTGGGTCTATCTAAAAAAGGGCGTCTTGGTGAGTTGTTGGGATGTACATCTCAGATGCACATTGGCAACTTAGTGGTATATCTAGGATATACATCTCAAATGTACATAATCCCCTAAGCGTAAGGCCTGGTAAGGGCGAGGCGCTTAAGATACTTGGCGTCTTTGGAAAGCGCATTCGATTAGGTAGTGGACTCACACCTGATGCAAACTCCAACGACAACTGAAAATTTAAACAATGGTGGAGGTTTCAATTTCTACCATGTGTCATATGGCGCTTGGTTAGGACACTTAGCATTCTGAAACGTTTTTGTAATGATGATTGTTAATAGGATGCATGTATCATCATTTAAGTCTAGTGAATAACGACTCTTCACCTAGTCGTAGTTTTGATGTCCTTAAGTTACCTATCTTTAACCCAAAAAATACTTTATTCTACCAAAGTTTATTTGTTCCTTCTTTCTTCCAACTACATACTCTCGCTACCCACAAAACCCATTTTCTTCGGATTTTCTCAGGTAACTTCATCCTTTTTCTTTTAATTGCTTAATTATTTTTTCGTTGTTTTACATTGTGTACGACAATACATTAAAAAAATGATTCGATTACATTTTAACATACACCGAACAAATTCTCACTGCTTAAATCTAAAATCAGATCTTTCTTCGAATTCTCCCTATTTGATTCTCACTCAAGCTCCATCAATTTGGTGAACTCTGCCGTCCTTTCCAAAAAGTGATCCGGCCAATTTTCTGCCTCTTTTGCAGAATATGCTCTTCACTCCACTGATGTAGCTGGAATAATACACCCTGATTTTAAATAAACTTGAAAAAATAATATGGTTGGTGTAGGAAACACACTACCAACCACATTCATAAGGGTGTTATCTCAGTCGATAACAATGGCATTAGGCATATTTTGTGGATCCTTCAACAAAGTCTTGCAGATACCCAATTCCCGTGTGACATTGTTTTCTTTCTCACATTCCAAAAAACCAAATCCAACCAAAAATGTCTTGTCCGTAGAGGTAACACCAACAATTTCTAGAAGTGGAAGCCTATACTTATTGGTCTTGTACGTCGAATAAATCATAAGGACAGTTGGAAATATGTAGAACAACTTGATACTTTCTGGATGAATCCAAAATATATCACGAATACAGACGTTGTCCTCACAAACTCTGTAAATGAAAAATAGTGATTATCCTCCAAAAGTTTCAAAAGATGTTACATTTTGGACCTCAGACTTCTTTGTGCAATGTGTTGTTTAAAACATTCATTGTAAACCGACTTGATATTTGAAACACTTTATGATCTTTTCCGTTTCAAATCGGCAAGTATGTTTCTCGGTGCATCTTTGATTAACAACAATTCTAAAATAAATTCCTTCTCTTCCCGCTAAATCCGACATACAATTGGATGCCCTTGTAGCTTGGTGTCCAACACTTGATTACGTATATCGAAAATCACACTAAACCACCACAAATCATCCACCCTACAAGAACCGCACAATTTAAACTGACACTCATATTTCCTCGATCCCGTGTCATCATATTTTAACTTCCAAATTTTTGGAACATAATTCTCACTCTTTCGCATGTCATAAAAAATACTTGCCTTATACTTGCAATTATCAGACCTTCTAATCACAACACCAAACTCAAGTTTGCTAGCTTCCATTCGAACCCATTAAAGCATATGTTGGCAAGAGGTGAAACTTTTATCATTTGTAAATTATTGTCCAACATGTATCCCAACATCAATCGTTTTATCAACATCCTTCACCTCATTCGGCTTATCATCTTCATTTACCTTGTCTGGAACCTTTAAGACGACTTTGAGAATATTGTCAGACTGCACCATACCTAACACGGGAAATAAAACATAAATTATGTTAAAACAATTTTCTGTTTTTGTAACAGGCATGTTTTCGGATATGCACATCTAAATTATGGTAGGTGGAATGTAGATATGAATATCTGAAGTGACACTATTCTTTTATCCACAAATCAACATCATTGCAAGGAATGTGAGATGAAATGAGGAAAGTTTACCTAAAATTGCAGCTTTCTATGCTCTCTTTGCTATGATCAAACACATGAAACTTGATTTGGAGACGAAAAATTGATTGATAATGCTTGAGGTTTTTTTTTTAGGGTTTTAGTTATGGGGAAAAAAATGAATGAAATAATGATAGAGGTGACCACACAACAATCTAATATGACAATGATAGTTTCATATAAGCATATCCGAAACTACCTCTAAAATTTTAAATCCAACTATTGAGTATTAAAACATGGCAAAAAGATGACTTTGGATGTGCATATCTAAAAGATGCGTTTGAATATGCACATCTAAATGATATTTTCTGGTTTTTACAAATTTAACTCAACATATAGAAGTGGAGAAAGAAATTCTCCAAAATAAAATGAGTGTTTATAATATAAGGATTTGGACTTTGGGCTCATTAAGTTTTAATATTTGTATTATAAGAAAACTAGTTGTTGGCATGATAATAACTTCTATTCCTATTATACCCCTTGTGAAAATATCATGCACACTCTGACGCTACCGTTTAAGAAAGGGTTTTTGAGTTGCTAGAACAAAACCTAACCTTTCTGCATTTTTGCTTCGTTTTCTTTTACTCAAAAGACAATGGCTAAGAAATATGAAGGATGTGCAGTAGGAATAGACCTAGGAACAACGTATTCCTGTGTTGCTGTGTGGCGTGATGATCACAACAGAGTTGAGATTATTCATAATGACCAAGGCAACCGAACAACACCTTCTGTTGTTGCTTTCAACGATGATCAAAGGTTGATCGGTGATGCTGCTAAGAATCAGGTTGCATCTAACCCTCAAAATACTGTCTTCGGTACACTTCTCTTCTTTCTACCACTTCATGTACTTATTATGATTATTATCATGGTGGATGTGTTGTTATTAGGGTATCAAAAGCTATAAACTGTGTTTCTTTTTTTCAGATGCTAAAAGATTAATTGGTAGGAAGTTTAGTGATTCAGTTGTAGGAAAAGATATATTGTTGTGGCCATTTAAGGTCATTGCGGGTGTCAATGACAAACCCATGATTACCCTTAAGTATAAGGGTGAAGACAAGCAATTTTGTGCTGAGGAAATATCATCCATGATTCTTTCGAAGATGCGAGAAGTTGCCGAGGCATATCTGGAGTCGCCTGTCAAGAATGCTGTTGTTACTGTGCCAGCTTACTTCAATGATTCTCAGCGAAAAGCCACCATAGATGCTGGTGCCATTGCGGGTCTTAATGTTATTCGAATAATCAATGAACCTACTGCTGCTGCTATTGCATATGGTCTTGATAAGAGAAGAAACTGTGAAGGTAAAAGGAATATTTTTGTGTTTGACCTGGGTGGTGGGACTTTTGATGTGTCTATCCTCACAATTAAAGGTGATGTCTTTGAAGTAAAAGCCACTGCTGGAAACACTCATCTTGGAGGAGAGGACTTTGATAATAGAATGGTGAATTATTTTGTAGAAGAGTTCAATAAGAAACATAAAGTGAACATTAGTTATAACCCAAGAGCCTTAAGGAGGTTGAGGACTGCTTGTGAAAAAGCAAAAAGGATACTCTCCTTTGCCTCAGTAACCACAGTTGAGGTTGATTCTTTATCTTATGGAATTGACTTCTCTTCATCAATAACCCGTGCCAAGTTTGAGGAAATTAATATGGACCTGTTTAGTGAATGTATGAAAATTGTTGATAGTTGTCTGAGCGACTCAAAGATCTGTAATAGTGATATAGATGATATTGTTCTTGTGGGTGGCTCCTCTAGGATTCCCAAAGTGCAAGATCTGTTGCGAGACTTCTTCAAGGGAAAAGATTTGTGCAAGAGTATAAATCCGGATGAGGCTGTTGCTTATGGTGCAGCTGTTCATGCTGCTATTTTGAGTGAAGGCTTTAAGGATGTGCCAAACTTGGTGCTGCGAGATGTTACCCCATTATCACTTGGTATCTCAGCAGACATTGGTAAGGTCATGAGTGTGGTGATTCCTAGGAACACTACCATACCTGTCAAGAAGTCTAGAGGATATCTTACAGCTATAGATAACCACTGCATTGTCCCAATTAAGGTTTATGAAGGTGAGAGAGCAAGAGCTGCAGACAACAATCTACTTGGGCTGTTCAACCTTTATTGCCTTCCAGGTACTCCTCGGGGCCAGCCCTTAGATGTATGCTTTGTCATAGATGAAAATGGTATCCTAACTGTTTCAGCTAAAGAAGTATCTTCCGGAAATACAAATGAGATCACCATAACCAACGACAAAGCAAGGTTGTCAACACTCGAAATTAAAAAAATGACTGAAGAGGCTGAAAGATACCATGTCGAAGATAAGAAATTTATAAGGAAGGCCAATGTAATGAGTGCATTGGATCAACGTGTTTATAGTATGAAGAATGCTTTAAACAAGGATGTTAGTTTAAAGCTTTCCCCTCAAGAAAGTGAGAAGATTAATAATGCAATTGCGGTGGCCACAAATTTACTTGATTGGAATAACAAAACGAATGAAACAGATGTTCTTGAGGATCATCTAAAGGTGCTGGAGAGCATGTTGAAACACCTTGTAGCCATGACTGGCTAGTTTTATTTTTCTGTAAGATTTCAAGTGATATCTTTAGGTTGATTGTTATTCTCTAATAGTAGTTTATGATAATATTTGCATTGAACATTTTACTTAAATTGTTTCTATTTTGTCTTGTTTTCTAGCATCTTTGAAAACCTTGGAGTTTTAGTTAACTTGCCAAACACATATGTTTGAGTTTTAGTAACTTGCTAGCATGAATGAATGTCTGTTATAGGGGAGGCTGGGCCTTGTGCTGTCATCTTTCTGATTAAACTTTTTGTTGTTTCTTCCTTGCTCTTACCTGACTGATGTATTTTCTGGTTTTTGGGGTTGTAAGCGTGTCTAACCGACGGTTCTGCATAATTGACTGTGAAAAGGATTTGAGAGGAAAAATAAATTGCAAGTATAAATGCCAAATTTTGAAATGACATCCAGTAGGAATTCATTAAAATTTAGTAGCAACTGAGTGCCAAGAAAGTTATTCATGTTCCAGTTTATTCAAATACGGCACTTTGCAAATTTAAAATCTATTAGGAAGTGGTTGACCTTCCTAATTTTTTAAAATATGATTCAAAAGCATATATTCACCTCTTCACATTTAGATGCTTAATTAAAGAAGAATAACATTTAGATGGTTAAGGAATGTCTTAAGCATTCACTCAATAAAATCCATCTTCTGCTTGTAAGTGCATGAAATGTTTATGCAATGCAAAGGGAGTAAACTAATTTGTTGGCTTCATACATTGACTAAAAGTGAAGTGATACTTCTTCATGTTAGTCTATATTTCTAAACTCGACTATTTTAAAGTAGATTACACCCAAAAACCAAAAGATAACTTACTACTTGTTTCACTTTGACTGATATGACTTTAATTTGGAATTGGTAATTTTATAAATGCTATAACCATTTCAACTTCGAAGAAATCTAACAAGATTTTGACTCATTTGACTTTAATTTTGAATTGGTAATTTTACAAATTCTATAACAATTTCAACTTTGAAGAAATCTAAGAAGATTTTGACTGATTTGACTTTGATTTTAGATTGGTAATTTTACAAGTGTTATAACCATTTCATCGAAGAAGATTTATGGAGTATCTCTCCTAGTCATCGAGTCATTTGACTGATATGATGTGGCAATAAAGAGAACAACGATGGAAGTATGTGTTTCATCAACTCACACTTTTGCCTTTAAGTAGTTTTACACCGGTTTTGAATGAAAGATATCACGGTGAACTTAATTTATCTCTTTATTATGGTGAATTGTAAAAATTATCATTGGTTTAATAATAGATAATAGTAAATTTTGTGGATTTCTCAATCCAACCACAGGGGTGGGGCGCACCTATGAAAATTCAAAAATGTCTTTTACAAAATTAAAAGTTTATTTTCGGTTCGCACTCCATTTTGAACTAACTAGTCAAAATGTGGTGTGACCCTTGAATTTGTTTAAAAACTGAATCAGAGATGCACTTCCGGTATGAAACCGGAAGTATATCTCCGACTATGAAAGCGGGAACATTAAATTATATGCCACCTGAATATTTTGTATAAAACTGAAAGTATACTTCCGATTTTGTCACGAGAATGATTGCTTAAAACAACAACTGTTATACCCCAAAATTTGTCCTCCTATTTTTCCAGTCAATATACATCTCCATACTCAAGAGTTCCTCAAGGGTTGACCAGATGAACTCTCTCCTAAGCAATCAACCCACAATTAGGATTTTGATTCTATCAAGTCAAGAATGGTTTCTATTGCCTCAAGTGAGCATCATGCCTCCTCACATGTCCCAAGGTATCACCATGTTAAGTTTCAAGCCTCATAGTTCAAGTTTGCTCAATTAATTGCTCAGATAGTTGAAAATCAATTGTATTGGACAAAAAGTCAAATGTGGTCAACATACAGTCACATTCATCATTTTATCAAGGGTTGATCATGATCCATCAAGAAAATCAAAGAATTGATCAAAAGTCAAATTTTCTAAATTAGGGTTTCTTAAAGGAAAGTCAACAGAACTTTGACCAGGCATAACTTTCACATACTTCATCAGAAATTTTCCCACCAAACCTCATTTTGAAAGGAATTCAATTCTATACAACTTTGTGTCTCACAAGCTTTGCCCAAAAATACTTCATTTGAAAGATATGAGCCAAGACATTATAGGTCCTCATAAAAGTCAACAAAAAGTCATATTTTTTTCCAAAGAAGTGTACATGAGCATGGAAGCTTCAATGAAGATTAAACCAAAATTAGCATTTAGAGGACATCTTAAGCTTTCTAAAAAGTCCAAGAACACTTCCAAAAGATAAAAATTGAGCAAATTATGGTTTGAGCAAGTTTGGAAAATTTGAAGACTAGCATGAAGAAAACATTGATCAATTTTGATTTTTTTCTAAATGGGCCTAAGTTTTTATGATTTAAACTTGTTTCAAACATGGGTCCGTGCTTCTAAGTCCAGATACACTCCATCCTAATATTTATTTAACTTATTTTTGAATTAATTAATTTAAATTCAATTTTAATTAAAATACAATGCAAGAAAGGATAGTTAGGCGTGTGGGCTTGATAACTGAGTGCCTTGAGGTCCAAACAACCCAAGAAAAGCTGGCAAAAACGCATGGAGAAGATTGGCACAAGATTGAAGCAAAATTGGAAGATTTGGATACAAAATGTCAATCAAATATTTTCTCATTAAAGGAATATATTTTCTTACAAATTCTTGACCTAATGCACTCCTTATAAGTACAAGATCATAGCCATATGCTTCAGACATGAAATCATGGCCTCAAGAACCCTAGAAAATTTTCTAAAATTTTGCAAGTTTAGGGCAAACTCGAGCCTCACTTTTCAGCCATTCTCAATCAATTTCAAGCACTTATTCACTCTCCTGAGGTGTTCAAGAATCGATCCATGTCCTTGCACGAGTTCAAAGCATCCAGAATTCACTTCCCCAAGTGCACCGGTTTGGTAAGGTTTCTTGAATTTCAAACTCTAAATCCATGCCATTTAAACTGTTTCGATGCATGTATATATGTTCATACTGATGTTTATGAATGTTTAGATCCATCATTTGTGGGATTTGACGCAGGAATCATATTATGTCATTGTTAGGGCATGAAGATTTTGTTTCATCGTATCCATGGCTACAGACCGATTCAGACAAATCTAACCACACCATTGAATTCATAGCATGTTAATTAATAGATCTGGGCTATTTGTTTTCGTTTTTTTTATGCATTTTCGCAGGTTTTAGAAAATATCCCATCGGAGAAGGTGATTGGAGCACAACTCAGGTGCCTCTGACTTCCTTTGACCGATGAGGACTAGGGCAAGACAGACATGGCGTTATGTGATTCGTCCAATTAAACTCCCTAGGTCCCACACACGATTGGCTTTTTAAAAATCAGAAATCATGAATTCATTTTCCCTTATATATTTATCAAAGTGTAAAAAATAATGGATGTATCACCACCCCAGTGGTTAACCATGCGCGCGCTAGTCCTCTCACTCTCTCAAGGACGGGTTCGATCCCTGCCTTTTGCTACTTTTTTCAATCTTTACTGATTTACGCAGGTAACACATATCTATTTCCAAGGCTAGCATGATAACACCACAAGCATGTGGCGCAGTGGTAAGATTTTGGATCCATCACCCCAGGGTCACGAGTTCAACCCTCGACCATTCCTATTTTTTAACTACTAGTTTTCTTTCTTTTTTCTATTTCTCTTTAATTTCTTTTTCTATTTTACTTCTTTTCACAAATTCTTTTCATTATTATGAAAAACCTTAAAAATTATTTTTATTTTAGATTTAGGTTTAAAAAATGTTTAATTAATTTTAGACACAAAAATATTTTATTTTTCTTTTCATTTAAAATTATTTTCTAAATTAAATACTAATTAATTAGAATTAGGGTTTTTCTTAATTAAAATCAATTCCAAAAAATACAAAAAAAATATTTTTCTTATAGTAATTAGGTTTCTAACATTTTTCTAACACTTAGAATATTTTTCTCATTATTTATTTATTGCTTTTTACCTTTAAATTCAAGAAATCGATGTATAGGTCGCAAGGATATTTTTGTTATGGCATAGATTTAATTTCTCGCATTTTACTTTCTGCACCTCCTATTCTGTATCTGCCTCAAAGCCATGTAATAAAGTAGGACCTTTACCTTTCCGCATTTACTTTCTTCACTCTTATAAATTATTTATAAACTGCTTAGATGTATGCTAATAAGATTGTATGGCAAGACTAATCAATCAATCGTAGATCACCTTAACAATCAAGATAAAATCTTTGAATTAAACACACTCTTCACACTTGCACCCTTTTAGGGTACTCTCTCTTTTTGCCTTACGAATAAATAATGGTTATGCCCCTCGAACGTAGGGGTACCATTAGCAAAGTCCCTCAGTTAAATCATCACAAAGATCATAGTCCCTCGATGACCCTCGATGTTGCCTACGAATATATGATCTCGTCCCTCGGTTTTTGCCTACGAATAATTGATGATCGTCCGTTCAAAATGATAAGGTATCCTTACAATGTTGCCTTCAATGACTATACGATGACCCTATGCCCGTCCCTTCACATCCAACAGATAGAGTTACCTACCAACTAATGGTATGGATAGTGATGTCCTAAAGGAGAAGGAAAATAACAAGAAAGACCCTTTTTGAGTAGGTAATAAGAATTTTAATTTCTTGCTCGAATCCAATCAATCAAAAACATTTCCACACCTCACATTATTTTCAAAAATATTTTCAAAACACTTTGTATACATTCCAACGAGAATCATTACAAAGTTTACCCTTTCAAAGAAACATTTCCAAACACTTCGTATACATTATTGAGGACTGATACAAGAATCATTACAAAGTCAAAGCGGAATACTTTTCAAAATACTTTTCAAATCACACACACATAGAGAGAAAATTTTCAAAAGTGAGCTAAGCTATTAAGAGCCCGTAGATAAATACGGATGGAAAAGGTGCTAATACCTTCCCTTTTCATAATTACCTCCCGTACTTAAAATCGATAAATGGTATATCTTGTTCTTTTCACCTTTCCTTTATTAAATAAAAGAAAAGTTGGTGGCGACTCTTTCTATCCATAATATTTGCGATAAAACGTAAAACAAACAAGTCAGTTCTCCCACCGTGTTACAGAACCGACGACTCTACCGGGGAGACTACCTAAAGAGAGGTTACCTTAGGGTTTTAGATCACTTTTATCGCTTTCTGTTTGCTTGATATGCTTTACTTTTAAGGGTTGCTTGAGTATTATACTTGTGGGGGATCCTACACCCGGATCCAAGTTTCATTAGGTAAGTAGCAATAGATCATTGCAACTGTCCAGTGTAGACCGAAACAGTTAAAATGATGGTTATGGTTTGTGTGACACTTTGGATGTCCTGATGTTCCTCATGTTCCTCATGTTCAGTTGAGGAAATATTTGGCATCTGCGTGGTGCCATCAAGCACTAACTAAACATTTAGAACCCTAATTGACCCATCTTGGTCATTAGAAGGTAGTGAGATAGACGACTTCGGTGTATACTGAGGTTGGTTGATACTCGATGCTACGCTCATTGAGATTCAACTTTCGGGATGTTTCGATCGACCATTTGGTAGCCATACTGAAATAAATCATGCGAGAAAGATCTGTGATATGAGATTCCTAGAACCCGGTTACTATTGTAGGACAAGTTAAGCCAACTTAAACTTCGGTAGGGTAGACACCTATACCTCATGCAAGCCTCAAACCTAGGGGTATTGTGTGAATTGTTTGTTCTTTCTATTTAAACATGACATCATGACATCATATCATCATAACATTTCTAACCATTTTAAGGACCTAGGGATTTATCTTTATTCTTTGTTGTAGGGTTATGGCTTCTAGGAAGACTATCCGAATCAACTTCGTGGGTATACCTTCTCAACTTAAGGAGTTATTTTCAAAAGTTCGCAACCATGCTCAGTTCATCAAAAGGCATGGTTATCTACTTGACTTGGTTATCTCCGATTTTGAAGAAGATATGATGAGCGTCGTATTCCAGTTCTTTGATCCGAAACATCACTGCTTTACGTTCCCAGACTATCAGTTAGTACCTACAGTGGAAGAATTCTCTAAGCTACTTGGGATATCCATTCTTGATCAGGTACCTTTCACCGGTCTAGAAAAAGTTCCGAGATTTGAAGACATTGCAGCAGATTTACATCTAAAGCAGTCAGCTATTGAAGCTAATTAGGAAACAAGAAGTGGAGTTAAGGGTTTGCTTGCTAAGTTTCTAATAAAGAAGGCTCGATAGTTCTTGAAGGTTATGAGTTTCTACGCTTTCGAAGATATTTTGGCTTTACTAATCTATGGTTTGGTATTATTCCCTAATCCAGATCAATTCATAGACGCGAACGCCATCAAGATTTTCCTCGCTCATAATCTTGTGCCTACTTTGCTCCGAGATATTCTACATTCTCTCCACACTCGTACTATGAAAAGACAAGGAACTCTCATGTGTTGCATAACATTATTATCCAAGTGGTTTATTTCGCACCTTCCTTGATTAATGATGAAGAACGAACAAGACTTGAAGTGGTCTCAAAGGTTGATGTCACTCTCTCATTCAGATATTTGTTGGTGTCTCTACTCTTAAAAAGACTTCACTTTCATCGAGAATTGTGGAGAATTCCCTAATGTACCACTTCTTGGCATAAGGGTAGATATCACTTACAACCCTTCTCTAGCGCTACGTCAGTTTGGTTATGCTTAAAGAGATGGTCCTCATGACATGCTCATCCAAGGCATTGTGTTTGACTACGACAATGATCTCCAAGGTTACCGTCGAAGATTTATGCACGCTTGGGGCATGGTAAAGAAAACTGATACCAAGACTTTGGGGCATAAAAATTCCATTCCTTGGGAACCTTACCTCAAATGGGTGCAGGCTCACGCTCAAAATATCATGATTCCATATGCTTCTATTTTACCAGTAATTATGGAACCTGCTGCTGAAGGCGATGAGTCTTATACCATTCTCCATCCAGACATGCCCACCGATTTTGAAGAATTAAAGAGATCCAGGATTCAACTCAAAGAAGAAAGGGATACCTTCGAAGCCCAGTGCTATGCAAGTGAGAAAAGAGTATTGGAGCTGGCGAATCTACTTCACGAAGAACAGAGCATTAACACCTATGTCAACACAAAGAGGAAGCGTTTATGGGAGGCCTAAGCACTAGGAGTTTTTTACTTTTGTACTTGAACTTTGTTTTGTATTTACTAATTAACTAATAAAAGTTTGTTCGTGCTTGTTTACCAGATTTAAATTCCTAAGGTCCTTGAAAATCAAGCATTGCATAACATTTCATATCATAGCATAACATTTCATAACAGATACTCTGAAGACCGGTTTTCTTATTCTCTCGTTGTTTATTTCAGCAGAAATGGCTCTTGAACAAACTGTCAAAGATCTCCAGGCTTAGAACGCTCAGTTCTAAGAGATGTTCACCAACTTGGCCCAAGGACAGAAAGATCTGAAAGAGCTCACCATTAAGAAGAAAAAGAAGAAGATCGCTGGTATTCTCAACATGGGGAAAAGGTTTAGAGGTTCAGTCAAGGTAGTTAGATAACTTGAATTCTCAGAAAAGAGCAGAGAAACTGAAGGAAGTGTCAAGGCCAATGAGGGAAGCCATCATGAGTCTCAAGAAGAAGAAGGAGAAGAATATATGAGCGAGCAATATCCTCCTGATAACGAGAAGTATAAGAAACTTGAAGACCGTCTGAATGTTGTGGAAAATTTGAAAATGTCAGGATTGAATTTTAATGATTTAAGCCTGGTTCATAGAGTGGTGATTCCCTACAAGTTCAAAGTTTATACTTTTGTTAAGTACGATAACATTTCTTGTCTGAAGCTTCATATGAATTCCTATGTTTAGAAGATTCAACCGCATACTGCTGACAAGAAATTGTGGATGCATTTCTTTCAAGAGAGTCTGTCCAGAGTACAGTTAGAATGGAATTACCAGCTAGAGAATACTCACATTCATACCTGGAATGGTTTGGAAGATGTTTTTTTACAAACAGTACCAGTATAATGTTGAATTAGAACCAACCCATATGCAACTACAGAATATGTCTATGGGTCGTGACGAGAAGTTCAAAGAGTACGCCCAAAAATGGAGAGATCTAGCAGGCAGAGTCCAACCACCCTTGTCTAATAGGGAATTGGTTGACATTTTCATGGGAACGCTGAGAGGTCCATTCTGCAATCATCTGATTGGAAATTCCTCAGCCGAATTCACCGAGTTGATATTGACAGATGAACATATTGAAGCTGGAATCAAGAGTGGAAAGATTCAAGTCGAGACAACATCAAATGTTGCGAAAAGATCTTTTGGTGGGAAGAAGGAAGCCAATGTTGAGTATGGTCAGAAGAACCGTGACAAAGGTGATCGCCATCAATCTGTGGGGGAAGTCCTGATCTCCAATCCCGCACTAGAGCAACCTCAACAAGACAACATGCGTAGGCAAAATGCACCAAGAAGGCAGTTTACAAAGATCAACATGCCCTTCTCTCAAGCATTGCAACACATGTTGAAAGTAGAGCTGATTACTTTGAGAGATCCTCCTCAGCATGTCAACACATCTTCTACGAAGTACAATCCCAACGCAAGGTGTGCATACCACTCCAATAGCCTAGGGCATGACACCAACAACTATTGGACCCTGAAGAACAAGATCCAAGACATGATTAAAGCTCAGGAAATTGAATTCGACCCACCTGTTGAAATCCCGGATGTGATCAATGCACCAATGTCCGATCATGGCAAGAGTTCCAACACCATTGATAACGACTCTTATATCTTTGCTGTGAATGAGTTAAGCACTCCCTTGATGAATGTTAAGAAGAATCTTCTACAAGCCGGTTTATTTTCAGGATGTTTTGACAACTGTTGTTACTGTGCATCCGAACCCAATGGGGGTTCCTGGTTGAAGAGAGGTGTTCAACGTCTGATAGACAACCGAGAAGTGTTGTTCATGAAAACTCCTTCTGTAGAGAGTTTGTGCGAAGATGTTTCCAAGAACTTGAAAATTGAAGACGTAAGCGTAAAAGAAGTCATACCAGAAGTTTGAGATGCCTTGGGGAAGCCAAGTGGGAAATTTGATTTCATGGTGAAATATACCACCCCTGAAAGTTACAAGATTGCAATTGAAGACATCAAAGCAACCAGATGGGGAGATGATGACTATCTCGAAGAATATGTTGATGTGAACACAATAAGGATCACCTCTGCCGACCCTGCACCTAGAGTGGCACCTCTCATAATTACCTCGCCCAGACCAGTTCCATATTCCTATGACAAAGCTATACCTTGAAATTATGGATCCAAAGTTTACTACTATGGCATCAAGCAAGAGCCATTGGCCATCGAAGACAACACAGTTGAAGCTACTAGTCTTGATATCGATAATATTACTGGATCGAGCAAAGTAAATAAAACCGGAAGAGTGTTTTCTTTGGATATCTCTTCTCCAAAAGACACTACTTCACCAGTCCGTATTCCTATTATTGAACCAAATTCCGAGGCTTGGGGAAAAGAGAAAGTGACTCAACCTGCTCAGACAGAAGTAGCAAAGGAAGTTGCTAAAGATACCTCCAAGCAAGAGACGAAGGAGATCCTAAAGATTATTAAGAGTGATTACTATGTTGTGGAGTAGTTAAGATAAACCTCATCTAATATATCCATGCTAGCTCTGTTGATGTGCTATGAGCCTCATGTTAAAGACTTGGTAAAATTCCTGAAGAATGCTCATATACCGCAAGACACTTCTGCTGACCAATTTGGAAGTTGTATTGCTAGCCTGACCGCAGACAATGGTTTGGGATTTTTTGATGCTGATTTGACTCATCTTGGAAGGAAACAGAACAAAGCCTTGCACATCTCTATAAAGTGTAAGGGCACTACGTTGTCTCATGTGTTGGTGGATACTGGCTCTGCTCTAAATGTCCTACCGAAGAGTGCTCTCGACAGACTCGATGTTAAAGAAGTGTTGATGAAACCCAATGACATAATCGTAAGAGCTTTTGATGGTTCTAAGAGAATAATACTTGGAGAGCTCTACTTGTCGATCAAAGTAGGTTCCTATACTTTTGATTATACTTTCTTTGTGATGGATACTCGTCCAGCTTATTCTTGCTTGCTCGGACGCCCTTGGATACATGGGGCAAGCGCTGTTACCTCTACCCTGTATCAGAAGTTGAAGTACCCAGTGAAGGGGAAGATCGTTACAGTATGCGGAGAAGAAGAATATATGGTTAGCCATCTGTAATCATTCCGATACATTGAAATGGAAGGAGAATATATCGAGACTCCGTGTCAAGCTTTCGAAGTAGTTCCACGAGTCATACCTGTCGACTCTCTTGTCACTCCAAAGGTTACTAGAGTTCCACCAAAGATGGCCTCGCTAAAGGATGTTAGAGCTCTAGTTGAAGAAAGAGGTTGTACTGTTTGGAGTCAGCTACCTGATTTTCCATTCAAATCTAACAAGACTGGTTTAGGCTTCACTTCCAAAGGTCAGAAAATGATATGCTGCGAATGTGCTGGTGGTCCTCTATTCCGCATAAACAGGAATGAAGTTCATGCTATAGAAGACGATGATGGTGACTTCGACATAAATAGTTGGATCTTCCCAAATCCCGACGACGGACTCAACAATTGGATGGATAAGGATGTTATGCCAATCTCCTTTAGACAAGAGTAATTGTTTTTTTTCTTCTGTTTTATGCCTTATAGTTTCGAACAATAAGACTTTAAGCCTAGTGCCTTTCCCGGGGCATGATGGATCATTTGTGAGGGTTATTATTTGTCATTCGCATATTTTCATTCAATAAATCATTGGACTTTTGCTTTTAAATATTGTGCTCTCTATATTTATTTGTACTTTATCACCTTTTCAAAAGCTATATGTTCTTACACACCCACGTAATAAACTACAGATCCACATTCACTCCGGATCCCATCGATAACGACTCTGTTATTGCTAAATATGACTTTGATAATCTGATCTACCAAGCCGAAGACGAAGGTGAGGAAGATTGTGAAGTTCCAAGAAACTTTTCGGACTACTACAACAAGAGGAAAAGGCTATACAACCACATGAAGAACCACTCGAGGTTGTGAATCTAGGTACCGACGAAGACAGAAAAGAAATCAAGATAGGAGCGGGTCTTGAGAACCGTGTTAAAGAGAGATTGATCCAGATGCTGCGATATTACATTGAGATTTTTTCTTGGTCTTACGAAGACATGCCAAGTTTAGATATCGACATTGTGGTACACCGGTGTACCACGGTGGGAGAATTGACTTGTTTGTTTTGCGTTTGATCGCAAATGTTGCAGATAGCAAGAGTTGCCACCGACTTTTCTTTTATCCAATTAAGGGAAGGCGAAAAGAACAGGAAAATACCTTCGTTAGATTCTGAGTAAGGGAGGCAGTTATGAAAAGGGAACGTGTTAGCACCCTTTCCATCCGTAGTTATCTACGGGATCTTAATTGCTTTAGCTCACTTTAATTGTTTTTGTGTGTGTGTTTGAAAATATTTTTGAAAAGGCATTTCGCTTTGACTTCGTAATGATTCACGCTAGAATGTATATGAAGTGTTTGGAAATGTTTTGTTTTGGAAAAGGACTTTGTAATGATTCACGCTGGAATGTATACAAAGCACTTTGAAAAGATTTTGAAAAGTGTGAGGTGTAAGAAGCATTTTTAATTGAGCAAGCAAAAGAGACTTATTTTACCCACTCGGAACGGTTGTTTCCGTGTTATTTTGATTTCCTTTAGCATAAGGCTATCCATACTATGGGTTGATAGGTAACCTTATTCATTGGATGTAAAGGGACATTCGAAGGGACATCAGATGGTCATAGAAGGCAACTTGTAGGGATATCCTAGCACATTTGTAGGGACGATCATCACTTTTCGTAGGCAACAATCGAGGGACGAGATCATGTATTCGTAGGCAACATCGAGGGACTATGATCTTTTAAGTCGAAGGGACTGTGATGATATTATTCGTGAGCGTCTTAGCTAAGATATCCCTACGTTCGAGGGACATGACCATTGTTTCGTAAGGCAACGATAGAGGATACCCTAAGGGGGTGCATGTGTGAAGAAAGTGTGTTGTTTTCAGATATTTATCTTGTGATTAGTGATCTAGATTGATTAAGTTAATCTTGCCATACACGCCTAATTACTAGCAATTAATAAGTGCAGAAAGTAAATTGCGGAAACGTAAAGGTCCTACGCTATTACATGGCTTTGGGGCAGATACATAATAAGAGGTGCAGAAAGTAAAAGCGGAATGTAAATCTACGCTATTACATGATAAAAACTTGCAACCTATACATCCTTTCTAGAATTTAAATGCACGAAAAATAAATAGCAGAAGAGAAACTACGTCCTAATATTTTTGGTATTTTTGAAAATTAGAGTTTATGTGAGAAAAACCTAATTCTAATTGGTTTTAATTAATTAAGAAAAATTAATGAATATTAACCTAAATTAAATTAATTAAGTTAGTTAAAAAGCATGAAAAAGTTATTTGTGAAATTATCTAATTAACCTAATTAATTAACCTAATTAGTAATTAAATTAATTAATTAATTAAAAGGGAAAGCAGAAAGTAAATAAAAAATATAAAGTAAAAAAGAGCTTCTGGCAAAAGCGCCTCGTGTCGGGCCTTCCGTGAGTGGGTGGGCATCTAAACCGGAGTTTCGATGGAAATCACCGAGCGTGTCCAGAAGTTGTTGTTTTTGCATATGAAAGGTCCGTGTCGGGCTTCGGAGATTCTCTTCAGCGCCCGAAGCTAGAGCTTCTAGGGGTTCTAGTGCTGGAAAGATCCAGAAATTGGAGCTTCTAGGGTGTCTGGCGCTGGAAAGGATCCATAAGCTGGAGCTTCTGGATCTAGGACGTCCAGTAGCTGGAGCTTCTGGGGACTTCTCATCTGGGGCCATCCAGAAGCTAGAGCTTGGAGGGTTCTGGCAGAGACCCCTGGAGCTCGTGTTGGGGACATCTAGAAGCTGGAGCTTCTGGAGGCGTTATTTCTGGAGACTCTGAAACCTGTAAAAAAACAATGAAAACAAACAGCAAAAGGTGGGGTTTGAACCCACGACCTGAGAGATAGGGAGTGACATAGCGCTCACAAGGTAAACCATTGGGGCGGTGATACATCCATTCATATTGATGGATTCATAAATATGTATGTGTTGTTTTGTTCAAGCAAAGCATCTAAATTGGATCTTGCAAAAATACACAATATGAATGCAAAAAAAGGACCCTACCCCCCTAATTCGTACCCTAGGAATCCAATGGTGGTATTTTATAGCCTGAAAGTCTCTGTATCAGTGGGTTCGAAACTCAAAGCTTCTATGCCCTAACAATGGCATCATGGGATTTAAGCCCTAAAGCTCACATGTAACACGTGTACCTGTTCTAAACAACATCCTGAGATCATACAAATAAACAAAATCATTTAGTAATGCATGGATTAAGAGAAAAGATTTATCGAAAAATACCAAACCGTGAGTGATTTCTGGATGCTTTAGGATCGTGTAATAATAATCGATCCTTGGGAATTTCAGGAACACGAATGGATGGCTGGAATGGCTTGAAACTGCCTGGAAATTAGAACACGATTTTGCAAGTTTTGAGAAAAAATTGAGAGATTAGGTAAGAGGCTGCAAATTCGTCCCTTTGTCTTGTGAGGATGTTAAGTATATATAGGACAAGAGATTAGGTCAACAAACTTGATAAAATATATTGCATTGATTGAAAGATATTTGATTGAAATTTTTGAATCAAATCTTTCTTTTCCTTTCTCAATCTTCCTTAAACTCTCTTTCACGACATTTCCAGCTTTCATTGTCAATCTTGGACCTCAAGAAACTTGGATATCAAGCCCATATGCCTTGTACCTTGTCTTAATATTTTATTTTAATTAAAATTGAATTCTAATGGTTT
Source organism: Vicia sativa (assembly GCA_021764765.1). NCBI lineage: Eukaryota > Viridiplantae > Streptophyta > Magnoliopsida > Fabales > Fabaceae > Vicia > Vicia sativa. The sequence continues at coordinate 18,835,441 of CM038793.1, read as the reverse complement.
AATTCAAAAATAAATAAAATAAAAGGAAGGAGGGCGTGTAGCTGGGCGTAGAGGCTCTTGATAATGTTAGGAATAAGTTTGAATCATAAAATCTTAGGCCCATTTGAAAAATATTTGCTTTTGCTAAGTATTTTTCTTCATGCACCTCCTCAAAAATGCTCAACTTGCACAATTTGTATCTTGCTCAATTTTCTACATTTTTGGGTGTTCTTGGACTTTTTAGAAAGCTAAAGATGTTTTATAAACATCCCTTTTGGTTTCATCTTCATTGAAGTTTCCATGCTCATGAACACTTCTTTGCAAAACAATGACTTTTGTTGACTTTTTAAGAGGACCTGTAATGTTTTGATCTATAACTTCCAAATGAAGCATTTCCAGCGCAAGCTTGTGAGACATGAAGTTGTAGATAATTGAATTCTCTTCAAAATGAGATTTGGTGGGAAAATTTCTGATAAAGTATGTGAAAGTTATGCTTGGTCAAAGTTTTGTCGACTTTTGTCTAAAAAAGCCCTAATTTAGAAACTTTGACTTTTGATCAAATCTTGAATTTTCTTGATGAATCATGGTCAACCCTTGATCAAATGATGAATATTACTTCAAAATATTATTGTTGACCAAAAATTATGAAGTTTGACTGTATGTTGACCATATTTGACTTTTTGTCCAATATAGGTGATTTTCAAGCATCTGAGCAATTGGATGAGCAATTTTGACTTGTAAGGCTTGGAATTTGACATGATGATCCCTTGATGCATATGGTGGGATATGGTGACCACTTGAATCCTTGGAAATCCATCTTGGCTTGAGAGGAGCAAAACCCTAGTTTGGATTAATTGCTTAAAAGAGGGTTTGTCTGATTAACCCTTGTGGAATCTTTGAGAATGAGGTGATGGATTATCTTGAGAGAAAGGAGGCAAAATTTTGGGGTATAACAACCGGCTACCAACAAAAGAAGGTTTTCTCCCTATGAAGCAGAAGGTTCACCGTATGCGTCCTGAGATGTCTGAGAAAATTAAAGTCGAAGTCATGAAGCAGTTCAATATCGGTTTCTTAGTCGTTACTTCCTATCCACAATGGGTTGTGAACGTGGTGCCCGTACCTAAGAAATATGGCAAAATGCGCATGTGTGCGGACTACTAAGATCTGAATAAAGCGAGCCCGAAAGATGATTTTCCACTCCCACATATTGATGTTCTGGTTGACAATACCGCTCAGCATAAAGTTTTCTCTTTCATGGATGGTTTCTCTAGTTATAATCAGATCAAGATGGCTCCCGAAGACATGGAAAAGACTACTTTCGTTATGCATTTGGGCAGCTTCTATTACAAGGTCATGCCGTTTGGGTTGAAGAATGTTGGCGCAACATATCAGCGTGCTATGGTAGCTTTATTCATGATATGATTCATCACGAGATAGAGGTCTACATCGACGACATGATAGCTCGATCACAAACCAAAGAAGAACATCTTGATCATTTGTGTAAGCTGTTTGATAGACTGAAGAAATATAGATTGACATTGAATCTGAACAAATGTACCTTTGGAGTCAGATCCGGCAAACTCATGGGATTCGTTTTCAGTGGTAAAGGTATCAAAGTTGATCCCGCTAAAGTTAAAGCTATTCAAGAAATGTTAGCTCCCCGAACCAAGAAGGAAGTCAAAGATTTCCTAGGACGTCTAAACTACATTGCCAGATTTATTGCACATCTAACTGCTACTTGTGAGTCAATCTTTAAATTACTGAAGAAAGATCAAGTAGTGGAATGGAATGACGATTGCCAGACAACTTTTGACAAAATCAAGGAGTACCTACAAAAACCTCATATCTTGATGCCACCAGTTGATGGAAGACCTCTAATCATGTATTTAACAGTGTTGGAGAATTCAATGGGGTGTATGTTGGGGCAATATGACGAGTCTGGTCGCAAAAAGTATGCAATATACTACCTTAGCAAAAATTTTACCGACTGTGAAACAAGATACTCACTACTCGAGAAAACTTGCAACCCTTTGGCTTGGGCTGCTCATTGACTAAGATAGTATATGTTGACCCACACTACGTTATTGATCTCTAAAATGGATTCGATAAAAATACATATTCGAGAAACCTGCTCTCTCCGGAAGAATAGCAAGATGGAAAATGATCTTGACCAAATAAGACATTCAATACACTACCCCAAAAGCGATTAAAGGAAGTGTAGTAGCTGATCATTTGGCTCATCAAGCTGTAGATGATTATCAGTCTATGTATTTTGAGTTCCCAGACGAAGATATCATGTTGGTCATCGATTACGAAGATCCTGGACCGGATGAAGGACCTGAACCTGGATCTTGATGGACCATGGTATTTGATGGAGCTTCTAATGTACTTGGCAATGGTATAGGCGCCGTGATCATATCTCCTAAAGGAGACCATACACCTTTCACCGCCATGTTATGTTTCAACTGCACCAACAATATGGCTGAATATGAAGCGTGCATCATGGGCATTCAAGCTACTATTGACTTAAAAGTCAAATTCTTGCAAGTATATAGAGACTTAGCCTTGGTAATTAGTCAAGCTAAGGGCTAATGGGACATAAAACATCCAAATCTTTGTCCATATTGAGAACCTGTGTTGAATTTGATACCCTACTTTGAAGAAATCACTTTCGAGCATATTCCACAAGAAGAGAATCAGTTTGAAGACGCATTAACTACCATGTCATCCATGTTCAAAGTTAGATGGGACAACGAAGCTCCTCAGATTACTATTGAAATACTAGACGAACCAACGTACTGTTGTGAATTCGACAATGAAGGAGTAGAAGAGAAACCTTAGTTCCACGAAGTGAAGAGTTATCTCGAGGCTCAAGAATACCCCGAGGGGGCATTTGTCAATGACGAGAAGTTCCTAAGAATATTCGCTGTCAAGTTCTTTTTAAGTAATGACATCTTATACAGACGCAACCATGACCTTACCTTACTCCCGTGTGTAGATCAGAAGACAGTCAATAGAATCATGGAAAAGTTGCATGAAGGCGCTTTTGGTACACATTCTAGTGGACATACGATGGCTAAGACGATTCTGAGAGTAGGTTACTATTGGTCCACTATAAAAGCGGATTGTTATCGCTATTCCTGATCTTGTCACAAATGTCAGATATACACAGATAAAGTATGTGTTCTTCTAGTTCCGCTGAATATCCTGACAGATCCTTGGCCTTTCGCAATGTGGGGCATTGATATGATTGGATAAATCAAGCCGACCGCTTCTAATGGGCACCGTTTCATCCTCGTCACTATGGATTACTTCACCAAGTGGGTAGAAGCAGCCTCGTTCGCATGTGTTACCAAGAATGCCGTGGCTCGATTCATCAAACATAATCTCATATACCGATACAACGTCCCCGAAAGGATTACCACAGACAACAGTACCAATCTCAACAACAAAATGATCACTAAACTCTGCACGCAATTCAAGATTAAGCATCACAACTTTTCTCCATATCGGCCAAACATGAATGGCACAGTGGAAGCCGCCAACAAGAATCTTAAGAAGATTATACAAAATATGACAGTGATGTATAAGGTTGGCATGAGATGTTGCAATTTTCTCTCCATGATTATCGTGCTTCAGTGCGAACATCTACAGGGGCAACCCCATTCACTGTCATATATGGTACATAAGTGGTTCTACCTATCAAGGTTCAGATACCCTCGCTCAGAGTATTGAAGGATGCAGAGTTAGACAAAGACGAATGGATCCAGACTCGACTTGACCAGATAAACTTGATCGATGAGAAACGACTCATAGCCATCTACCATGGACAAATATATCAAAAATGCATGATCAAAGCCTTCAATAAGAAAGTCAAGCACCGAGTGTACCAAGTTGGCGATCTAGTAGTCAAGCGCATCATTCTACCACAAGGTGATACCAGGGGAAAATGGACTCCCACCTATGAGGGACCATTTGTAGTCAAGACAATATTCTCCGGCGGAGCCATGATACTGAGCACTATGGATGGAAAAGATTTCTCACATCCTGAACGCAATTGATACTAGGTTGGTGGCCTAGGCAAAAATCGCTGAACCGGGTTTGGGAAAAATTAGGGACATATATATAAAAAAAATGTACATCCGGCAAGTTGAAAACCTATAAAGGCAAAAAGGTCCAAAAGGAGGTCCGTTAGGGATATGGCTATGTCTCGTAAAGATCATCTACTTACAAACTACACTACTATCGACTTCAAGTTCAAGCGCAAATTTCAATTTCTTCTTTAAGCAAGGAGATGAAATATTATATAGCAATAGAAAGTCGACGGGATTATTCCCACATATCTCTTATCACTTTTTCAATGCTTCCAACAATTTCCTCTTACTAGGATATTTGTCTCTTTGTACACGAACTGCCTGTCTATAGGCCCGTTTTTCAAAATCAATACAAATTCTCTTCTAAATTCTAACTTTCTACTTTTATCTGTTTTGTTTGCGTAAGTCCAATGATTACTTTGAATGATTATATGAATCTTACAATAAATATATGTTCACAAATACACGAAAAACGAACAGAAATATCAATTATTACAGGCTCTAGGAATTGGGATGACAATCCAAGTCACTGACGCATCCCCCGCATAGTCAGTTTTACAGAAATATTCATATAGAATAATCACTACAATCCCCATAGAGCCATCTCTCCCTCGACACAGACAAATTTCCCAACAAAATTACTACTCTATCATCTTCTTTCAGCATCGTCCACATTTCTGCTTATTACATTGGTCCCCGAGCAGCAGCAAGACAATTATCAACTCATCACGTTAGTCCCCAGGCAGTGATCATATCAACTCATCACGTTAGTCCCCGAGCAGTGATCATATCAACTCATCACGTCAGTCCCCGAGCAATGATCATATCAACTCATCATGCCAGTCCCCACGCAGTGATCATCTATATTCTCAACATATCACATCAGTCCCCACTCAGTGATTATCCACATTCTCAAATTCATCACGTTAGTCCCCGAGCAATGATCATCTACATTGTCACGTCAGTCCCCGTGTAATGAATGTCAACTTTGTTACATTGGTCCCCGAGCAGTAACAGATCATCAATTCTCAATTCATCACGTTAGTCCCTGAGCTATGATCATCTACATTGTCACGTCAGTCCCCGCGCAGTGAATGTCAACTTTATTACATTGGTCCCCGAGCAGTAACAAATCATCAATCAACTTATTATGTCAGTCTTCGAGCAGTAATAGGTTATTTAAGACCACATCATTACCCAACAAGGGTTATTTCTTCAAAACCATACACAAGATATTCATCCCCGACTGAGTATCACTCAAGGATTATCATCTTCCAATAGAAGCAATATCCAGACCCGAAACTTGGTCAGATAGTGCATCAGAGGAATCCACATCTCTCTTATCCCTAGTCAGGGTCCCCAACAACTATATTTCTCCATCCCCAAGCAGAAGTCGAAGATCCCCAGCAAAACATTCTCATCTTTTTCAAGATGGATACGTTTTGAAATACCATAACATCTATATTCATACATCATTCATAAAAATCATAACATGTGCATACATAATTCCCATATACTTGCATGCATCATGATATGCATAGAACTAACTTTACCCTTTCAGGTTAAATTCTCAAACAGGCGAAGAATATTTACAAACTTCCAAATAAAAGGTCAAAGATTAATGCCCGAAACAAGATGGGAAAACTATCTGTACGACAAAGCCGGTATGAACCCCCAAAATAAGACAAGTTTACCAAACAAGATAACTCGTAGATCAATTCCCGAAACAAGACAGGGAGATTAATCTACACAATCAAACGTTATGAATTCCCGAAACCAGACGGGTTTAACATCAAACAGCAGGCTATAGATTAATACCCAAAACAAGACGGAGAAACTATCTACATCCTGACGAATACTCATCTAAGATAAAGCCAATATAAAGGTTTATTCTGACTCTCCTATCATCAGTATCTCCAGATGGCATCTTTAAGCCCATCTCTGACTACACATTGTTATCTCTCCACCTGAGTGTTCAATCATCTTATACCTTCAGGTCACGAAAGGAAAACATACCAATCTAACCCCTCAGGTACAAGAAGATTGAACAGGGGAAACTGTTATACCCCAAAATTTTCCCTCTTATTTTTCAAGTCAATATACATCTCCATACTCAAGAGTTCCTCAAGGGTTGACCAGATGAACCCTCTCCTAAGAAATCAACCCACAACTAGGGTTTTGATTTTATCAAGTCAAAAATGTTTTCTATTGCCTCAAGTGAGCATCATGCCTCCTCACATGTCCCATGGTATCACCATGTCAAGTTTCAAGCCTCATAGCTCAAGTTTGCTTAGTCAATTGCTCAAATGGTTGAAAATCAATTGTATTGGACAAAAAGTCAAATATGGTCAACATACAGACAAAATTCATCATTTTTGGTCAACTTCAAGATTTTGAAGTCACATTCATCATTTGATCAAGGATTGATCATGATCCATCAATAAAATCAAAGAATGGATCAAATCTAAATTTTGGTTTCTTAATGGAAAGTCAACAAAATTTTGACATGGCATAACTTTCACACACTTTATTAGAAATTTTTCCATCAAATCTCATTTTGAAGGGAATTCAATTCTCTACAACTTTTTGTCTCACAAGATTTGCCCAAAAATGCTTCATTTGAAAGATATGAGCCAAGACATTATAGGTCCTCATAAAAGTCAATAAAAAGTCATCTTTTTCCAAATAAGTGTACATGATCATGGAAGCTTCAATGAAGATGAAACCAAAAGGAGCATTTAGAGGACATCTTAAGATTTCTAAAAAGTCCAAGAACACTTCCAAATGATAAAAAGTGAGCAAATTATGGTTTGAGCAAGTTTGGAAATTTTGAAGAATCACGAAGAAAACATTGATCAATTTTGAATTTTTTCTAAATGGGCCTAAGTTTTTATGGTTTAAACTTGTTTCAAACATGGTCCATGGCTTCTAGGTCCAGACACACGCCCTTCTAATATTTTTTTTACTTATTTTTGAATTAATTAATTTAAATTCAATTTTAATTAAAGTAGAATGCAATAAAGGATAGTTAGGCGTGTGGGCTTGATAACTGAGTTCCTTGAGGTCCAAACAATCCAAGAAAAGCTGGAAAAAAAACACATGGAGAAGATTGGAACAAGATTGAAGCAAAATTGGAAGATTTGGATATAAAATGTCAATCAAATAGTTTCTCATAAATTTTTTTGACATAATGCATTCCTTATAAGTACAATATCATAGCCATATGCTTCAGACACAAAATCCTGGCCTCAAGAACCCTAGAAAATTTTACAAAATTTTGCAAGTTTAGGGTAAACTCGAGCCTCACTTTCCAGCCATTCTCAATCAATTTCAAGCACTTATTCACTTTCCTGAGGTGTTCAGAAATCGATCCAAGTCCTTGCACGAGTTCAAAGCATCTAGAATTTACTTCCCCAAGTGCACCGGTTTGTTAAGGTTTCTTAAATTTCAAACTCTAAATCCATGCCATTTAAACTGATTTGATGCATGTATATGTGTTCATACTGATGTTTGTGAATGTTTAGATCCATCGTTTGTGGGATTTGATGCAGGAATCATGTTATGCCATTGTTAGGGCATAAAGCTTTTGTTTCGTCATATCCATGGCTACAGGCCGATTTAGACAAAACTAACCACACCATTGGATTTATAGCATGTTAATTAATAGATATGGGATATTTATTTTCGTTTTTTTGATGCATTTTAGCAATTTTTAGAAAATCTCCCATCAGAGAAGGTGATCGGAGCACAACTCCGGTGCCTCTGACTTCCTTTGATCAGCGAGGACTAGGACAAGGCAAGCGTGGCGTTATGTGATTCGTCCAATTAAACTCCCTAGGTCCCACGCGCAATTGGCTTTTTCAAAATCAGAAATCATGAATTGATTTTCCCTTATATATTTATCAAAGTGTAAAAAATAATAGATGTGTCACCACCCCAGTGGTTAACCATGCGCGCTAGTCCTCTCACTCTCTCAAGGCACGGGTTCGATCCCTGCCTTTTGCTATGTTTTTCAATATTTTCTAATTTACGCAGGTAACGCATATCTATTTCCAAGGCTAGCATGATAACACCGCAAGCATGTGGTAAGATTTTGGATCCATCACCCTAGAGTCACGAGTTCAACCCTTAGCAGGACCATTCCTATTTTTTAACTACTAGTTTTTTTCTTTCTATTTCTCTTTAATTTCTTTTTCTATTTTAATTATTTTCACAATTATTTTCATTATTGTAAAAAACCTTAAAAAATATTTTAATTTTATATTTAGGTTTAAATTTTTTTTAATTAATTTTAGACACAAAAATATTTTATTTTTCTTTTCATTTAAAATCATTTTCTTAATTAAATACTAATTAATTAGAATTAGGGTTTTTCTTAACTAAAATCAATTCCAAAAAATACAAAAAAATATTTTTCTTATAGTAATTAGGTTTCTAACATTTTTCTAACACTTAGAATATTTTTCTCATTATTTATTTATTGTTTTTTGCCTTTAAATTCTAGAAATTGATGTATAGGTCGCAAGGATATTTTTTTAATAGCATAGATTTAATTTCTCGCATTTTAATTTCTGCACCTCTTATTCTGTATCTGCCCCTAAACCATGTAACAGCGTATGACCTTTACCTTTCCGCATTTACTTTCTACACTCTTATAAACTGTCTATAAACGGCTTAGATGTATGCTAATAGGATTGTATGGCAAGACTAGTTAATCAATCGTAGATCACTTTAAAAATCAAGATAAAATATCTGAATTGAACACACTCTTCACACTTGCACCCCCTTAGGGTACTCTCTCATGTTGTCGTACGAATAAAAAATGGTCATGTCCCTCGAACGTAGGGGTACCATTAGCAAAATACCTCAGTTAAATCATCACAAAGATTATAGTCCCTCGATGACCCTCGATATTGCCTACGAATATATGATCTCGTCCTTCGGTTATTGCCTACGAATAAGTGACGATCATCCCTTCGAAATGCTAAGGTATCCTGCCTTCAATGATCATACGATGACTCTACGCCTGTCCCTTCATATCCAACTAATAGAGTTACCTACCAACTAATGGTATAGATAGGTTTGTCCTAAAGGAGAAGGAAAATAACAAGAACGACCCTTTCTGAGTAGGTAATAAGAATTTTAATTGCTTGCTCGAATTCAATCAATCAAAAATACTTTCCACACCTCACATTATTTTCAAAAATATTTTCAAAACACTTTGTATACATTCCAACGAGAATCATTACAAAGTTAACCCTTTCAAAGAAACATTTCCAAACACTTCGCATACATTCTTGAGGACTGATACAAGAATCATTACAAAGTCAAAGCGGAATACTTTTCAAATACTTTTCAAAATACTTTTCAAATATTTCATAACAAATTTTTACTACAACCATTTATCCCTTTGAAATAATGTTTATTGATTAGGCACCTTAATTTGTTTAATCACTTTATCCCGCGGTCCAAACCAACAGTTTTGGTGAAATGCTAAAGAGTGAAACACTTCGAATTACTGCGTCAGTAATTTAATATTTTTTTACGTACCAAAAATGTTTATTCCCTTAATTTCTTTTTTTAAATGAAAATTAAACTATTTTCACCACGGTCCTAATTAACAACATTAGTTAAATGTTAGAGATAATGCACATAATAGAGGATAAGTTTTCAAATAATTATAAGGACTAATATCTTATTTAACTATTAATTATATATATTAAAAAGTATTGAGGTATTTTTCTCTCCAAATCAACTAATTTTTATACATAATAGATCATCTAGAAGAGAAGTTACAATCCATAGCTAATCTTCCAACTTGAAATTTTAATGGTTTGGCCTATATCCGCCACACTCATAACAAGTATAGATATCCTACCACATTATTATTCTATTCATCCTAAAACACATATCCTTAATAATGGCAAACAAAAAATCTACATCGTCATCTTTTCCTTCAAATTAAAACCACGCAAACTCCAAAAATGATACCTTAAAAAACAACTCTAGTATAATTCCTACACACTCATATAACCATTTTTCTATGGTGTGAGACACTATGATCTCGTGGTTAACTCCCACCCTGAATGAAGGGATTATTTGAGCGTGTAGAAAATATATTAGAATTGTTTTATAAGTTATCATTTTTTGACTTTAGAAGGTTGGAGAATGAGGGAAAAGATGTGGATGGTAATTTTCAGTGTGCCATTATTAGGCATATGTGTTTTACAAGGAAGAGAATAACAATGTGGTAGGGTATTTATAATTGTTTTGAAGATGGGAGATGAATATCTTACCCATTGAAATTTTAAGTTGGATTGTAATTTTACTTCTAACTTAGATATGGAGTGTAACCCCTCTTCTAAATTATCTATTAATGATAAAAATAAGTCATTTTGGAGAGAAAAATAATTTCTTCCATGTAAGATGCATATATATTTCAGGATTAAATAAAATATTAGTCCCTATAAATAATTTACAATTCATCCTCTAATATGTAATTTTTTTGAGAAGATTTTGTTTTTCCTTTTTTTTGCCACCAATCTTATTCCTTGTGCACGATTTCGTAACTCTTTTCCATAAATATAAAAATAAGGAAATTTTTTAAGGTTACATTTTTGAGACTAAAATATACCATTTTTTTAAGTGAACAAAAATAAATTTTAAATTATTTAATAGACTAAAAACTCATTTAATCTTATATTTTATACCATATTTAAATGTGGAGAGATAACTAAATATATTACCGAGATTATGTACATTTTAAATCAAAGTATTCGTTTCAAAACTAAATTACTACTTTCAATATTATATTAGTTGACTAAATATATTTCATTATTATTTTTACATAAAAATAAATTTATATATTTTTATTTTTGTTAGAACATGTTATATGAAAATAAAGATGTTATGGTAGAAAGAGACGACTAGATATGTAAATTGGATGTGAAATATAGGTAAAAAAATAACACTACTAAAAATTATATATTTTGTAACAGATATTTACTACAAACATTTATCCCTTCGAAATAATGTTTATTCATTAGGCACCTTAGTTTTTTTAACCACTTTATCCCGCAGTCCAAATCAACAGTTGTGGTGAATTGCTTAAGAGTGAAAAAGTTCGAATCCCATCACCAACAATTTCATATTTTTTTTTAGTACAAAAAATGTTTGTTCCCTTAATTTCTGTTTTTAAATGAAAATTAAACTATTTTCACCACGGCCCAAATTAACAACATTAGTTAAATGTTAAAGATAATTCACATAATAAATGATAAGTTTTCAAATAATTATAAGGACTAATAACTTACTTAGTTATTAATTATATATCTTACAAAGTATGGAGTTATTTTCTCTCTAAATCAACTGATTTTTATGCATAATAGAGCATTTTGAAGAGAAGTTAAAATCCATAGCTAATGTAGAAGGAAAATTATCATACAACTTGAAATTTTAATGGCAGGGCCCATATATGCCACATTCATAACAAATATAGGTACCCTACCACATTATTATTCTATTCTTCGTAAAACACATATCCCTTATAACTTATAATGGCACACACAAAATTTACATCATCATCTTTTCCCTCAAATTAAAACCCCGGAAAGTCCAAAAGTGATACCTTAAAAACAACTCTAGTATAATTCCTACACACTCATATAGCCATTTTTCTATGGTGTGAGAGACTATGACATCTTTGTTGCCTCCCACCCTGAATAAAGGGATTATTTGAGTGTGTAGAAAATATATTAGAGTTATTTTATAATGTATAGTTTTTTGAGTTTAGAAGGTTGGAGATTGAGAGAAAAGATGAGGATGCTAATTTTCAGTGTGCCATTATTAAACATATGTGTTTTACGAGGAAGAGAATAACAATGTGGTACGGTATTTATAGTTGTTTTGAATACGGGAGATGCATATCTTACCCATTGAAATTTTTAGTTGGATAGTATTTTTCCTTCTAGTTTTGATATGGATTGTAACCCCCTTCTAGGTTATCTATTAATTTTAAAAATTAGGCATTTTGGAGAGAAAAATACTTTCTTCCATGTAAGATGCATATATAATTAAGGGTTAAATAAAATTTTAGTTCCTATAAATATTTTACAATTCATCCTCAAATATGTAATTTTTTTGGGTAGTTTTTGTTTTCTCATTTTTTTGCCAACTATTTTATTCCTTGTGAACGATTTCGTAAGTATTTTCCATAAATATAAAAACCAGGAAATTTTTAAAGGTAAAATAAATACATTTTTGAGAGTAAAATGTGCCATTTTTTTAAAGTGGACAAAAATGACTTTGAAAATATTTATTAGACTAAAAATTCATTTAATCTCATATTTTATTCCATAATTAAATGAGTAGAGATAACTAAATATATTACCGAGATTATATACATTTTAAATCAAAGTATTTGTTTCAAAACTAAATTACTAATTTCAACCTTATATTAATTGACTAAATATATTTCATTATTAATTTTACATAAAAATAAATTTATATTTTTTTTTAGAACATGTTATATCAAAATAAAAATGTAATGGTAGAAAGAGATGACTAGATATAAAAATTGGATATGAAATATAGGTAAAAAAATAACACTACTAAAAATTATATATCTCGTAACAGATTTTTACTACAACAATTTATCCCTTCGAAATAATGTTTATTCATTAGGCACATTAATTTTTTTAATCACTTTATCCCGCGGTCCAAATAAACAGTTGTGGGGAAATGCTAAAGAGTGAAACACTTCGAATCCCATTACCAGCAATTTCATATTTTCTTTCGTACCAAACATGTTTGTTTCCTTAATTTCTTTTTCTAAATGAAAATTAAACTACTTTCACCACGGCCCAAATTAACAACATTAGTTAAATGTTAGAGATAATGCACATGATAGAGGATAAGTTTTCAAATAATTATAAGGAATATTATCTTATTTAATTATTAATTATATATATTAACAAGTATGGAGGTATTTTTCTCTCCAAATCAACTAATTTTTATACATAATAGATCTTCTAGAAAAGAAGTTACAATCCATAGCTAATCTAAAAGGGAAATTACCATACAACTTAAAATTTTAATGGTCGGGCCTATAGCTGCCACATTCATAACCAGTATATATACCCTACCACATTATTATTCTATTCATCCTAAAACACATATCCTTAATAATAGCAAACAAAAAATTTACTTCATCATCTTTTCCCTCAAATTAAAACCATGCAAACTCCAAAAATGATACCTTAAATAACAACTCTAGTATAATTCCTACACACTCATATTACCATTTTTCTATGGTGTGAGAGACTATGAGCTCGTGGTTGCCTCCCACCCTGAATAAAGGGATTATTTGAGTGTGTATAAAATATATTAGAGTTGTTTTATAAGGTATATTTTTTAAGTTTAGAAGGTTGGAGAATGAGGGAAAAGATGTGGATGGTAATTTTCAGTGTGCCATTATTAGGCATATGTGTTTTACGAGAAAGAGAATAACAATGTGGTAGGGTATTTATAGTTGTTTTGAAGATGGGAGATGCATATCTTACCCATTGAAATTTTAAGTTGGATTGTAATTTTACTTCTAGCTTAGATATGGAGTGTAACCCCTCTTCTAGATTATCTATTATTTATAAAGATAAGTCATTTTAAAGAGAAAAATAATTTCTTCCATGTAAGATGCATATATATTTAAGGATTAAATAAAATATTAGTCCCTATAAATATTTTACAATTCATTCTGTAATATGTAATTTTTTTGAGAAGAATTTGTTTTTCCTTTTTTTTGTCACCAATCTTCTTCCTTGTGAACGATTTCGTAACTCTTTTCCATAAATATAAAATCAAGGAAATTTTTTAAGGTAAATAAATACATTTTTGAGACTAAAATATGGTATTTTTTTTAAGTGAACAAAAATAAATTTTAAATTATTTATTAGACCTAAAACTCATTTAATCATATATTTTATACCATAATTAAATGAGGAGAGATAACTAAATATATTCCGAGATTATATAAATTTTAAATCAAAGTATTCGTTTCTAAAGTAAATTAATAATTTAAATGTTATATTAGTTGACTAAATATATTTCATTATTATTTTTACATAAATGTAAATTTATATTTTTTTATTTTTGTTAGAACATGTTACATGAAAATTAACAACATTAGTTAAATGTTAGAGATAATTCACATGATAGAGGATAAGTTTTCAAATAATTATAAGGACTAATAACTTATTTAATTCTTAATTATATATCTTACAAAGTATGGAGGTATTTTTCTCTGCAAATGAACTAATTTTTAAACATAATAGATCATCTAGAAGAGAAGTTACAATTCATAGCTAATCTAAAAGCGAAATTACCATACAACATGAAATTTTAATGGCAGGGCCCATATCTGCCACATTCATAACAAATATAGATACCCTACCACATTATTATTCTATTTCTCGTAAAACACGTATCCCTAATAATGGCATACAAAATATTTACATAATTATTTTTTCCATCAAATGAAAACCACACAAACTCCAAAAATGATACCTTAAAAAACTACCCTAGTATATTTCCCACACACTCATATAACCATTTTTTTTATGGTATGAGAGACTATGACCTCGTGGTTGCCTCCCATATTGAATGAAGAGATTATTTGAGTGTGTAGAAAATATATTAGAGTTGTTTTATAAGGTATCACTTTTTGAGTTTAGAAGGTTGGAGATTGAGGGAAAATTTGTGGATGCTAATTTTCAGTGTGACATTATTAGGCATACGTGTTTTATGAGGAAGAGAATAACAATGTTGTAGGGTATTTATAGTTATTTTGAATACGGGACATGCATATCTTACCCATTCAAATTTTAAATTGGATTGATATTTTCCTTCTAGCTTAGATATGGAGTGTAACCCCTCTTCTAGATTATCTATTAATTATAAAAATAAGACATTTTGGAGAGAAAAAAAATTTCTTCCATGTAAGATGCATATATAATTAAGGATTAAATAAAATTTATGTCCCTATAAATATTTTGCAATTCATCCTCTAATATATAATTTTTTTAAAGAAGTTTTTGTTTTACCTTTTTTTTGCCACCAATCTTATTCCTTGTGAACGATTTCGTAAGTCTAATCTATCAATATAAAAACCACGAAACTTTTTAAGGTAAATTAATATATTTTTTAGACTAAAATATGCCAATTTTTTTAAGTGGACAAAAATGAATGTTAAAATATTTATTAGACTAAAATCTCATTTATTCTTATATTATACCATAATTATGTGAGGAGAGATAACTAAATATATTACCGAGATTATATACATTTTAAATCAAAGTATTTGTTTCAAAACTAAATTACTAATTTCAATCTTATATTAGTTGACTAAATATATTTCATAATTATTTTTACATAAAAATAAATTTATATTTTTTTCTTGGAACATGTTATATGAAAATAAAGATGTAATGGTAGAAAGAGATGATTAGATATAAAAATTGGATATGAAATATAAAAAAAAAAAATAACACTACCAAAAATTATATATTTCATAACAATGATTTTACTACAACCATTTATCCCTTGGAAATGATGTTTATTCATTAGACACCTTATCCCGCAGTGCAAATCAACAGTTGTGGTGAAATGCTAAAGAGGGAAACACTTTGAATCCCAGCACCAGCAATTTCATATTTTTTTCATACCAAAAATGTTTGTTCCCTTAATTTCTTTTTTTAAATGAAAATCAGACTACTTTCACCACTGTCAAAATTAACAACATTAGTTAAACATAAGTTTTCAAATAACAATAAGGACTAATAATTTATTTAATTATTAATTATATATCTTATAAAGTATAGAGGTATTTTTCTCTCCAAATCAAGTAATTTTTATGCATAATAGATCATAAAAATGTTTATTCCCTTAATTTTTTTTTAGGTTAAAATTAATCTATTTTGACCACGGTCCAAATTAACAACATTAGTTAAATGTTAGAGATAATTCACATAATAGAGGATAAGTTTTCAAATAATTTTAAGGACTAATAACTTATTTAATTATTAATTATATATCTTACAAAGTATGGAGGTATTTTTTCTCCAAATCAACTAATTTTTTTATACATAATAGATCATCTAGAAGAGACATTACAATCCATAGCTAATCTAAAAGGGAAATTACCATACAACTTGAAATTTTAATGGCAGAGCCCATATCTGTCACATTCATAACAAGTATAGATACCCTACCACATTATTATTCTATTCCTCATAAAACACATATCCTTAATAATGGCACACAAAAAATTTACATCATCATGTTCTCCCTCAAATTAAAACCATGCAAACTCCAAAAATGATACCTTAAAAAACAACTTTAGTATAATTCCTACACACTCATATAAACATTTTTCTATGGTGTGAGATACTATGTCCTCGTGGTTGCCTCCCACCCTAAATTAAGGGATTATTTGAGTGTGTAGAAAATATTTTAGAGTTGTTTTATAAGGTCTCATTTTTTTTATTTAGAAGGTTTGAGATTGACGGAAGATATGTGGTTGCTAATTTTCAGTGTGTCATTATTAAGCATATGTGTTTTATGAGGAAGAGAATAACAATGTGGTAGGGTATTTATAGTTGTTTTGAATACGGGAGATGCATATCTTACCCATTGAAATTTATTTTCCTTCTAGCTTAGATATGAATTGTAACCCCTCTTCTACATTATCTATTAATTATAAAAATAAGTCATTTTGGAGAGGAAAATAATTTCTTCCATGTAAGATGCATACATAATTAAGTATTAAATAAAATTTTAGTTCCTATAAATACTTTACAATTCATCCTCTAATATGTAATTTTTTTGCGAAGTTTTTGGTTTTCCTTTTTTTTTTTGCCATCAATCTTATTCCTTGTGAACGATTTCGTAAGTCTTTTCCATCAATATAAAAACTAGGAAAATGTTTAAGGTAAACAAATACATTTTTGAGTCTAAAATATGCTATTTTTTAAGTGAATAAAAAAGAATTTTAAAATATTTATTAGACTAAAAACTCATTTAATCTTATATTTTATACCATAATTAAATGAGGAGAGATAACTAATTATATGACCGAGATTATATACATTTTGGATCAAAGTATTTGTTTTAAAACTAAATTACTAATTTCAATCCTATATTAGTTGACTAAATATATTTCATTATTATTTTCACATAAAAATAAATTTATATTTTTTATTTTTGTTAGAACATGTTATATAAAAATAATGATGTAATGGTAGAAAGAGATGATAAGATTGTAAATTGGATGTGAAATATAGGTAAAAAATAACACTACTAAAAATTATATATTTCGTAACAGTTTTTTACTACAATCATGTATCACTTTGAAATAATGTTTATTCATTAGGCAACATAATTGTTTTAAATCACTTTATCCCGCGGTCCAAATCAACATTTGTGGTGAAATGCTAAAGAGTGAAACACTTCGAATCACAGCACCAACAATTTTATATTTTTTCGTACCAAAAATGTTTATTCTCTTAATTTCCTTTTTTAAGTTAAAATTAAACTATTTTCACCATAGTCCAAATTAACAACATTAGTTAAATGTTAGAGATAATTCACATAATAGAGGATAAGTTTTCAAATAATTTTAAGGATTAATAGCTAATTTTAATTATTAATTATATATCTTACAAAGTATGAAGGTATTTTTTCTCCAAATCAACTAACTTTTTTATACATAATAGATCATATAGAAGAGAAGTTACAATCCATAGCTAATCTAAAAGGGAAATTACCATACAACTTGAAATTTTAATGGCAGAGCCCATATCTGTCACATTCATAACAAGTACCCTACCACATTATTATTCTATTCCTCATAAAACACATATCCTTAATAATGGCACACAAAAAATTTACATCATCATGTTTTTCCCCAAATTAAAACCATGCAAACTCCAAAAATGATACCTTAAAAAACAACTCTAGTATAATTCCAACACACTCATATAAACATTTTTCTATGGTGTGAGATACTATGTCCTCGTGGTTGCCTCCCACTCTAAATAAAGAGATTATTTGAATGTGTAGAAAATATTTTAGAGTTGTTTTATAAGGTATCACTTTTTGAGTTTAGAAGGTTGGAGATTGAGGTAAAAGTTGTGGATGCTAATTTCCAGTGTGACATTATTAAGCATATGTGTTTTATGAGGAAGAGAATAACAATGTGGTAGGGTATTTATAGTTATTTTGAATACGGGAGATGCATATCTTACCCATTGAAATTTATTTTCCTTCTAGCTTAGATATGAATTGTAACCCCTCTTCTACATTATCTATTAATTATAAAAATAAGTCATTTTGGAGAAAAAAATAATTTCTTCCATGTAAGATGCATACATAATTAAGTATTAAATAAAATTTTAGTTCCTATAAATATTTTACAATTCATCCTCTAATATGTAATTTTTTTGCGAAGTTTTTGGTTTTTCTTTTTTTTTTTGCCATCAATCTTATTCCTTGTGAACGATTTCGTAAGTCTTTTCCATCAATATAAAAACCCGGAAACTTTTTAAGGTTAATAAATATATTTTTGAGACTAAAATATGACATTTTTTTAAGTGAACAAAAATGAATTTTTAAATATTTATGAGACTAAAAACTCGTTTAATCTTATATTTTATACCATAATTAAATGAGGAGAGATAACTAAATATATTATTGAGATTATATACATTTTAAATCAAAGTATTTGTTTCAAAACTAAATTACTAATTTCAATCTTATATTAGTTGACTAAATATATTTCTTTATTATTTTTACATAAAAATAAATTTAATTTTTTTTATTTTTGTTAGAACATGTCATATGAAAATAAAGATGAAATGGTAGAAAGAGATGACTAGATATGTAATTGGATATAAAATATAGGTAAAAAAATAACACTATTAAAAATTATATATTTGTAACAGTTTTTTACTAAAACCATTTATCCCTTCGAAATTATATAGGCACCTTAATATTTTAAATTATTTTATCCCGCGGTCCAAATCTACAGTTCTGGTGAAATACTAAAGAGTGAAACACTTAGAATTCCAGCACCAGCAATTTCATTTTTTTTTCGTATCGAAAATGTTTGTTCCCTTAATTTCATTTTTTAAAAATAAAATTTAACTACTCTCACCACGGTCAAAATTAACAACATTAGTTAAATGTTAGAGATAATTCACATAATAGAGGATAAGTTTTCAAATAATTATAAGGACTAATAACTTATTTAATTATTAATTATATATCTTACAAAGTATGGAGGTATTTTTCTCTCCAAATCAACTAATTTTTATGCATAATAGATCATTTTGAAGAGAAGTTACAATCCATATCTAATCTAGAAGGGAAATTACCATACAACTTGAAATTTTAATGGCAGGGCCCATATCTGTCACATTGATAACAAGTATAGATACCCTAGCACATTATTATTCTATTCCTCGTAAAACACATGTCTCTAATAAGGTTACACACAAAATTTACATCATCATCTTTTATCTCAAATTAAAATCCAGGAAACTCCAAAAGTGATACCTTAAAATACAACCCTAGTATAATTCCTACATACTCATTTAACCATTTTTCTATGGTGTGAGAGACAATGACATCGTGGTTGCCTCCCACCCTGAATAAAAGGATTATTTGAGTGTGTAGAAAATATATTATAGTTGTTTTATAAGTTATCAGTTTTGAGTTTAGAATGTTGGAGATTGAGGGAAAATATGAGGATGCTAGTTTTCAGTGTGCCATTATATACATATGTGTTTTACGAGGAAGTTGTTTTGAATACGAGAGATGCATATCTTACCCATTGAAATTTTATGTTGGATTGTAATTTTCCTTTTAATTTAAATATGGATTGTATCCCCCTTCTAGATTATCTATTAATTTTATAAATTAGTCATTTTGGAGAGAAAAATACGTTCTTCCATTTAAGATGCATATATAATTAAGAATTAATTAAAATTTCATTCCTTATAAATATTTTACAATTCATCCTTTAATATGTAATTTTTTTGGGAAGTTTTGTTTTTCCCTTTTTTTGCCACCAATTTTATTCCATGTGAACGATTTCTTAAGTCTCTTCCATCAATATAAAAAACAGGAAATTTTTTAAGGTAAATAAATACATTTTTGAAACTAACATATGCCAGTTTTTTTAAGTGAACAAAAATGAATTTTAAAATATTTATTAGACTAAGAATTCATTTAATCTTATATTTTATACCATAATTAAATGAGGAGAAATAACTAGATATATTACAGAGATTATATACATTTTAAACCAAAGTATTTGTTTCAAAACTAAATTACTAATTTCAATCTTATATTAGTTGACTAAATATATTTCATTATTATATTTACATAAAAATAAATTTATATTTTTTATTTTTGTTAGAACATGTTATATGTGTTTACTGTGGAAAATGGTAAACAATCGATGGTCCTCCCAAAGTCCCAAAACTAAGAGTTACTCGCAAGATCGTTCAGTTGATCTTAAGACATGTGCTAAGATTTTTAGGGATTGTACTAGTTCTGTTGAAATCCTTATCTAAGAAACGGTTTTCTAAGACTAAGGGAACACATACAATGGCTTTCCACACTATAGTTAGACTCAATTCGACTGACTGGAGACTCGTGACCGACAGAAGGAGTCTAAACGAAACGGTTAACAATCTGATTCATCACAATATGATTTGTATCAACTAACGGTGACTTGTGACCGACAGAAGGTTGTGAGCCCCAGACTTGTTCTAAACGAAATAGGCATCGACTGACTATTTTGTTAACTCGAAGCTTGTTACGAAAAGAGAATAACCATAAACGATACTGCAGAGATATTGTTGAAAAGTAAATAGAATGAAAGTAAATTACTCAAAGGAAATGATAGAAATGTAAAGGTTTTACATTGAAATAAAAGTTGTGATTCACATACATCAAGCACTCTTGAACTCTTTGCTTCCTGACGCTCAGAATGAACAAAGTTTTTGCAAGTGATTTAATTATACTAGTGAACACCCAAAATTTACATTGAGATGACTTATTTATAGTATTTACAAAATAAATGCCTAAAAAAACTCTACTGATGATATTTAAAACTTGAAGAAACCGCTTCACAAGATTTCGCCACCTATTTGGTGCTTAAATAACACACGAAGCTTTTGTTAACTACCCACGACTTTGAATTTTGAATCTTCCCGCTTTTGGCTTCTAAGAGTAAATTGCTCCCAGCTTCGACGCTTTCTTTTAACAAGAGAACAATAATGAAATTTCTCTAAGTCCAAAATCCTCTATAATCGACTAGGCTCAGCTTCGACTACTTCCTTCGTTATTCAACATTTGGTCGAACCGACCAAATTCTACGCTTTATCCATCTGGTCGACGTACCTCTTCTTCGACATCCTTGTCTTAGCATTTTTTCTTGGTCATAAATTTCAATCTTCTGAAGAATCTTTATCTTTAAGGATCGACCCTTAGCTCACAAGGACATATTTATTTAATATGTACCTTTGAATACCTTAAGAAATTTCAAGGTAACAAAATGACTCCCAGAGATGCCATTTTCGAATTTTCACATTTCGACTCGTATGAGATAATGGCATCTATGAAGTGTCGGATCCTCATTCGACCGAGTATTTCCTACTACTCCAAAAAGTGGAGGTTACTGTTCCGCTTTTCCCGTGACGTACTGTAATCATGGTAACGTATCACACTTTTTACTTCAAGACGTGGGTCGATAAATGTTCGTCATGATTACGCTTTCAGTGGCAGACATGGCCCACCGAGCTTCCGTTACGATCTCGCTACACGTGTCCTCTGGCTTGACACAATTTGTACTTAGGAGATGACACCAATTTTCCCATTATTTCCTTTCGTCCGACACTGCATATAAATAGCCTCACTTCAACATTTTCCTCTTTTTATCCTTTTTGCTTCCCTTGAGTTTCTACTTTCTTCTTCTTTTTTTTAGAGAAAAACCCAGAAATCAATCAACCTTCATTGTTCATCACCTCCAATTTCCTTCAACTCCTTCCAATGGCAAGCGAACACTTCCAAAGTGCTCCAGCAAAAACTTACCAAATACGACATGTCGATGGCAAACCCTAAGTGCCAGAACCCCCTTTTTCAGAAGAGAAGACAAAGATCTTGCAATCTCAGGTATTGATTCCCTTTAATCTTAAGAAGGAACCCTAGCTTTTCTAGGTCCTTTACCTGTAGATGTTCCCTCTAAAATTTATGTTGATGATGAAGGCGCGTCCTTTCCAACTAGTACTAAAAGTAGTCCCTCGATTGCTTCCCCAAACCCTATTTCTTTGCAATATATTGATAGAAATTTTAGAGCTTCTCCTCCTCTGAACTGCCCTAAATTTGGTGCTTGGATGGCACATCTAGAGCCTAGCAGAGGTAAACAATGGAAAGACATAGGTATTTATAATCTGTTGGAACTTTCTCGTTTTGGCCAACCTAACTCTGGAGGCATGTTATTGGCTGCTTTGCACTTCTGGGAGGGATTGACAAATACTTTCCACACTAAGTGTGGCATGATAACTCCCACCCTTATCGACCTGAAAGCCTTGAAAAGAGTAAAACCCGATGGCAGAGTCTTCAACCACACTAAACAAACTCCTATAGCAATAAAATTCGATGTTTGCGAAACCAAACATCCAATATACAATAATTTTATTAATCATCACCGACGAGAATCCGGTGACATCTCTGATGAAGAAAATGTTGCATTTCTAACTCTTTGGCTATCTTGCTTCGTCTTTTGTTCCAGGTCGATGCAGATAACCAAATAATTCGTTTATCTTGCCACCCTGCTGCATATGAGTGAAAATGTTGCTCTAGGACAATTAATTTTGGCCTCTTTATATGCCTCTATGTCTGATGTGGTGAACAAAATCAAATTTTTTTACCCTAGTAATCCAAAGAAAAAGAGTGTTTTAGTGCACGGCCCCTTCTGGCTTCTACAACTATGGCTAAATGCCATTTTTCTGAAGACATTAAGCGTCTTCGACAAAAGAAGGTATCATGCTCCCAAAATCGAAATGGCACTGTTTGTCCATGTTATCTTCCCCTGACACCTATCGACAAAACCTCCCACAATAATGAAGTTTTCAAAATATTGTTCAACATTATGTTGACAAGAGAATATTTTACACCATCTATGGCTCCATTTTCTGTTGGTAAGAGTGGCCCAGAATGGCTCACCAAATCCTTCCCACCTGTCCAAGAAGAAGATCAAAAGAATTCTTTGGTATATTGGAGGCGCTTTTTAACTCCTCAATTTCTCACTTATGCAATTATCGGCATGAGTCCATGTCTAGTGGCTTACCAACCCACCTTGGTATCTCGACAGTTTGGACTTTGCCAACTTGTTTCTAAATCTTTCTATAATTCTCACGAGCTGCTTATCGACATCCTGAATGACCAACCTTGGGAAGTTATTAAAGAAGATGTCGACAAACTTTGGCTACACATTGCCAAACTTTCCTTCACCACTTTTAAGCCATCATATTACTGCAATAAGGAATTCGAGACCTGGTGGCATTCATATTTTGTTACTTTTGTTAATGATCCTGCCACGAAAATGGTGTAATTTACAGTGGTGTACTTACTAGATAATTTTCATCGAGCCATCTATTATGCGGCCCAAGAGCTAAAGGAGAAGGTAACAACTTAAAATTAAGTTCGCGAAGACAAGTATCTTTACGCACTTCACTTTGGAAAAATCAAATTTCCTCCTTTGCCGACTAGCCCGCTAGCCTTTGCTTTTCCCCCACCTATCCCAGATTAGTGGTATAGCTCTTGGTCAAATACTCAAAATGCTTACAAGAAGAAAGCCAACAGGGTGGTTCCGACGAAGCATTGGTTACACGACTACCTAGGTTTTTTTGCATATTGATCTTAAATATGTGAGAGAGCTTGTTGTAGTACTCAATGGTAACAGCTTCTGGAAAGCTTAATTTCCTTTTTTCATTTCTACTCACACACTTATTTGACTCAGCCATTTTTTCTTCTAGCTATTCCTCTTCAACAGGTAGTTCCAAAGAAAGCTCCTGCCATCAAAACCAACCAGGAAGGCCCGTCGGCCTCACCTATCGACACCACTAACAAAGAAGGTCCTCTGACCTCATAGGTATGACTTTACACCTCTGTCAATATGCTTTTCTTATTCAGTATTTCTTACTTGGTCGACATCTTATAGTTCACCCGTATTCACACCCCCTCTGATGATGAACCGGATTCCTCTTCTTTCAAGAAGATTGATTCTCCTGTAAGTATATTCGAACATTTTTATTATATTCTATACTTTATGGCTTGCAAAATACTAATGTTTCTTCTGTGTTCCAGAGTTGGAAACGCTTAGCGGATTCGACTACTCCCTCCAACAAATCCAAAAAGTCCAAGAGGAAGAAACACCAGTCTGAAAGGCCTGAGGTAAGCATTTTGTCTAACCAGATAACTTCGACCAATGCCATTTCTTCGACTTATAATTTTTTTTTACTTAGCCATCAACTGATGATCAATCTCCTCAACACTACCACAAATCAAAAAGCCATAAAAGGAAGAAGAAACACTCTTCTGAAGATAAAATGGCTAAAAAGAAGAAAGAGAGGGAAAGTGAGGTCCAAAATTTGGAAGAAAATGTCGGCTCACACCCTGTTGACATGGGAAATCCAGACGTCGACGTCGACAAACACCCTCTGATCTCAAGGAGAGGTAAAGTGATCTTGGCTGTAACTCCTAAAGCTAACCTAGATTTAGGTGTTGACCGCATCGTAATAAATACAGCCCATGTCACTCCTCCTCGTGTTTCTAAATCATATGAAAAACCATGCCCAGTTGGGGACGTCGACACTGCTTCCGTCGAAAAGGATAAAGTTGTCGAACCTCTTTCACAGCCACAGGTACTTGTTAATTTTGCCTTCTTCAATTTCTTTCTGCTTGTCGAATTCGTTTGACTGATGTATTTTCTACAGGCTGAAGCTTCTGGCCCACAATAGAGTGTGGCAGATTACTCTCCTCTGTCAGAAGTTTCTTCTCCTTACAATTAAGAGAATCTCAATATAGTCGCTGGTGATTTTGTTGACCTGACTGTTCTGGCTACTCTTAGTGACTCTAATTCAGTCACTAGTCCTGCCAAACATTAGGGTTATAGTTCGACTAGCTCTGACTCTAGTCTTTCAGATTCCCTTAAGGATTCAGAGACGGACAAAATTGCCACCACTTCTCAAAATTCTCTTCCTCTTGAAGGCACATTTCATCTTTCTCCTAAAAAGAAAGCTAAATCTTCTCCTCCTAAGCTTATGCTTCAAAATCCTACTGAGGAAAAGAGGACCGACTCATCTGTCCCTTCAGGAGAAAAGAAAGTTAACTTACATAAGCCCTCTGCAGAGAAGAAGGTTGATTCACTAGTGTCGACCGAAGAAGATATCGACGCTTCTACATTGGAATCACTAGCAAGATTGTGCAACTTTGTGAATACTCATACTCTCTCTTATGATTTCGACCAGTATCAAACTCACAATGATAAGCTAGGGCCTAAGGCTACAAAGATTAAGAAATTGACGGACAAAATCCAAACTTACGCTTTGAGCCCTGATTTACCTCACTTTCTCCATGAAGACTCAAGTCTTGGCTCAAAGCTTTTAGATGCTCTTACTCAGTTGAAGAGACTTGAGATTTCTGAGTCATCCAAACTCATGATGGAAGTGTTTGAGAAAATTCTTCTTTCTTTGCTTGAAAATGTCAATTGTGTAAAGAAGAATGAAGAATTGGTCGAGGAAAAACAGGCTTTGGTGAAGGGTAATGTGCAAGTGGTGGTAAAGGCCAAGAAATTGATTGAAGGATTAATGGCACATGTTAATTAGAAACGACAAAAACTAACTCCTACAAGGAAAAGAGTTGCTGAAATACGCAGTCGAATGGCCGAATTGTTCAAGGAAATGACCTCTTTAGGCGAAGAACTGGAACTTATCACTAATCGAGAAGAGGAGCTCAACCAAGTTATCGCTCCTACTCAAACAGAAGTGCACAAGATAACCATGGATGTTGTGGCCGTCAGTACTGCTACCTCTAAAATTAAAGCAGAGATAGTGGCGCTGTCGGCGAGAGCAGAAAGCTTTGAAAATCATGTTGTACGCCTCCATGGTGAACTAAAGTCTTTCCAGAATAAATTCCAACATTTATGATTATTGTGACCATTATCTTATGGTCGTTTTCTTATGTAAAGTTTGAACAGTGGCTTTCTAGCCAATTTTACTGTAATGCTTTTATTTTTTTTCTTTACATTTTTTATGTTTTGCACACATCTTATTCATGCCTGATTTGCTGGTTTCGATATAACTTTCTCCAAATTTTGTTCGACAAATATTTACTCTGTCGAAATTGTAACTTCTTGAAGAATAGGTTTGTACTTTTTTAAGTACTTACCATTTACCCTTAAAATTCATCGGTCTGGGGATAATTCTTCAAAGTTCATAAGTGTTGTTTGAAAAGGCTTGAATTACCTTAAAAGGTCCTTCCCAATTTGGGGACCATTTTCCTAAGACTCTATCACTTTTGTCCATAGGTAATATCACTTTCCAAACTAGGTCATCGACAGCAAATACCTTATCTTTTACCTTTTTATTATAGGCTTTGGCAACTGTTTCCTTCTGTGTCCTCAACGAATCAAGAGCTACCATCCTCTCTTCATCTAAGTCGACTAGTTCGTCTTCCATCATTTTCCAATAATCTTCAGATGGTATTTCATGTTCTCTTTGAATTCTTGCAGATTGAACATGTATTTTAATAGGCAACACCACATCATGTCCATAAGCAAGTCGAAATGGAGTAGCTCATGTTGCTTCTTTGGGAGAAGTCCTACATGCTTGTTTGTTTTGCGTTTGATTGCAAATGTTGCGGATAGCAAGAGTCGCCACCGACTTTTCTTTTATCCAATTAAGGGAAGGCAAAAAGAACAGGAAAAGGCCTTCGTTAGATCCTGAGTACGGGAGGCAGTTATAAAAAGGGAAGGTATTAGCACCCTTTCCATCCGTAGTTATCTACGGGCTCTTAATTGCTTAGCTCACTTTATAAATTGCTTTTTGTGTGTGTGTTTGAAAAGATGTTTTTGAAAAGGCATTTCACTTTGACTTCGTAATGATTCACGCTGGAATGTATACGAAGTGTTTGGAAATGTTTTATTTTGGAAAACACTTTGTAATGATTCACGTTGGAATGTATACAAAGTGCTTTAAAAATGTTTTTGAAAGTGTGAGGTGTGAAAATATTTTGATTGAGCAAGAAAAAGAGACTTATTTTTACCCATTCAGAACGGTCGTTTCTGTGTTGTTTTGCTTTCCTTTAGAATAAGGCTATCCATACCATTGGTTGATAGGTAACCTTATTCGTTGGATGTAAAAGGGACATTCGAAGGGACATCGGATGGTTATAGAAGGAAACTTGTAAGGACATCTTAGCATATCCATGGGGACGATCATCACTTTTCGTAGGCAACAATCGAGGGACTAGATCATGTATTCGTAGGCAAATCCTAGTTCTAAGTAAATACCTAAATCCTAATATTTTTGGTATTTTTGAAAGTTGATTTTAATGTGAAAAACAAATCCTAGTTCTAATTGATTTTAATTAATAAAAGAAATTTATTTTAAATTATTAACCTAAATTAAACTAATTAAATTAATTAATTTAAAAAAATAAGTGAAATTAATCCTAATTAAGCTAATTGTTTTAACCTAATTACTAATTAATTAATTAATTGAAATAATTAAAAAAAAAAAAGAAAATAAACAGCAGAAAAATAAAATAATAAGAAAGGAGTTTCCATCAGAGCTTTTGATGGAAATTTGCACAGAAGCCAAGCCTTCTGTGAGTGGCGCGCCTTTGACATCCAGAAGTTGGAGCTTCTGGAGGGGATCCTTCTGAGGGTGTCTAGAAGCTGGAGCTTCTGGAGGTGAAACGTCTGAGGGGGTCCAGAAGCTGGAGCTTCTGGAGATTTCTGCATCTGAGGGTCCAGAAGCTGGATTATTATTCTATCCCTTGTAAAATACATATCCCTAATAATGGCACACCCAAAATTTACATCATCATCTTTTCCCTCAAATTAAAACCCCGCAAACTCCAAAAGTGATACCTTAAAAAACAACCCTAGTATAATTCCTACACACTCATATAACCATTTTTCTATGGTGTGAGAGACTATGACATTGCGGTTGTCTCACACCCTGAATAAAAGGGATTATTTGAGTGTGTAGAAAATATATTAGAGTTGTCTTATAATGTATCATTTTTGAGTTTAGAGGTTGGAGATTGAGGGAAAAGATGAGGATGCTAATTTTCAGTGTGCCATTATTAGACATATGTGTTTTACGAGAAGAGAATAACAATGTGGTAGGGTATTTATAGATGTTTTGAATACGGGAGATGCATATCTTACCCATTGAAATTTAAGTTGGATTTTAATTTTCCTTCTAGTTTAGATATGGATTGTAACCCCCTTCTAAATTATCTATTAATTTTAAAAATTAGGCATTTTGGAGAGAAATATTTTGCAATTCATCCTCTAATATATAATTTATTTGTGAAGTTTTTGTTTTCCCTTTTTTTTGCCACTAATTTTTTCCTTGTGAACGATTTCGTAGGTCTTTTCCATCAATATAAAAATCAAGAAAATTTTTAAGGTAAATAAATACATTTTTGAGACTAAAATATGCCAATTCTTTTAAGTGGACAAAAATGAATTTTAAAATATTTATTAGACTAAAATCTCATTTATTCTTATATTTTATACCATAATTAAGTGAGGAGAAAAACTAAATATATTACCGAGATTATATACATTTTAAATCAACGGATTTGTTTCAAAATTAAATTACAAATTCCAATCTTATATTAGTTGACTAAATATAATTCATTATTATTTTTACATAAAAATAAATTTATATTTTTTTTCTTAGAACATGTTATATGAAAATAAAGATGTAATGGTAGAAAGAGATGGCTAGATATAAAAATTGGATATGAAATATAAATAAAAAAATAACACTACTAAAAATTATATATTTCGTAACAGTGGTTTTACTACAACCATTTATCCCTCGGAAATAATGTTTATTCATTAGGCACCTTATCCCGCAGTGCAAATCAACAGTTGTGGTGAAATTCTAAAGAGTGGAACACTTTGAATCCCAACACCAGCAATTTCATATTTTTTTTCATACCAAAAATGTTTGTTCCCTTAATTTCTTTTTGGGTTAATAGCTATTTACCCCCCTGCAATATAGGCGAGTTTTGATTTACCCCTTTTTAAAAAAAAGAAGAAGTTTGATCAACCCCTTAAAATGTTAAAATTCTAAGTCTTTTACCCCTTAGGTGTAAAATTTACCCCCCTGAAAAATATATATTTTTGATTTACCACCCTGATTTTTACACGCTTAAGGGGGTCCCCAAAATTTATAGGGGGTAATTAAATAAATTATTTTTAAAGGGGGTAAACAAAAACTCGTCTATATTGCAGGGGTAAATAACTATTAACCCTTTCTTTTTATAAATGAAAATCAGACTATTCTCACCACTGTCCAAATTAACAACATTGGTTAAACATAAGTTTTCAAATAATTAAAAGGACTAATAATTTATTTAATTATTAATTATATATCTTATAAAGTATAGAGGTATTTTTCTCTCCAAATCAACTAATTTTTATGCATAATAGATCATAAAAATGTTTATTCCCTTAATTTCTTTTTTTATGTTAAAATTAATCTATTTTCACCACGGTCCAAATTAACAACATTAGTTAAATGTTAGAGATAATTCACATAATAGAGGATAAGTTTTCAAATAATTATAAGGACTAATAACTTATTTAATTATTAATTATATATCTTACAAAGTATGGAGGTATTTTTTCTCCAAATCAACTAATTTTTATACATAATAGATCATCTAGAAGAGAAGTTACAATCCATAGCTAATCTAAAAGGGAAATTACCATACAACTTGAAATTTTAATGGCAGAGCCCATATCTGTCACATTCATAACAAGTATAGATACCCTACCACATTATTATTCTATTCCTCATAAAACACATATCCTTAATAATGGCACACAAAAAATTTACATCATCATGTTCTCCCTCAAATTAAAACCATGCAAACTCCAAAAATGATACCTTAAAAAACAACTCTAGTATAATTCCTACACACTCATATAAACATTTTTCTATGGTGTGAGATACTATCTCCTCGTGGTTGCCTCCCACCCTGAATAAAGGGATTATTTGAGTTTGTAGAAAATATTTTAGAGTTGTTTTATAAGGTATCATTTTTTTAGTTTAGAATGTTGGAGATTGAGGGAAGATATGTGGATGCTAATTTTCTGTGTGCCATTATTAAGCATATGTGTTTTATGAGGAAGAGAATAACAATGTGTTAGGGTATTTATAGTTGTTAATACGGGAGATGCATATCTTACCCATTGAAATTTATTTTCCTTTTAGCTTAGATATGAATTGTAACCCCTCTTCTACATTATCTATTAATTATAAAAATAAGTCATTTTGGAGAGAAAATAATTTCTTCCATCTAAGATGCATACATAATTAAGGATTAAATAAAATTTTAGTTCCTATAAATATTTTACAATTCATCCTCTAATATGTAATTTTTTTGGGAAGTTTTTTATTTTCCTTTTTTTTTGCCACCAATCTTATTTCTTGTGAACGATTTCGTAAGTCTTTTCCATCAATATAAAAACTAGGAAAATGTTTAAGGTAAATAAATACATTTTTGAAAAATATGCCATTTTTTTAAGTGAACAAAAAAGAAATTTAGAATATTTATTAGACTAAAAACTCATTTAATCTAATATTTTATACCATAATTAAATGAGGAGAGATAACTAAATATATTACCGAGATTATATACATTTTAAACCAAAGTATTTTTTTTGAAACTAAATTACTAATTTCAATCTTATATTAGTTGACTAAATATATTTCATTATTATTGTTACATAAAAATAAATTTATATTTTTCTATTTTTTGTTAGAACATGTTATATGAAAATAAAGATGCAACGGTAGAAAGAGATGACTGGATATGTAAATCGGATGTGAAATACAGGTTAAAAAATAATACTACTAAAAATATTTCGTAACAGATTTTTACTACAACCATTAATCCCTTGAAAATAATGTTTATTCATTAGGCACCTTAGTTTTTTTAAACACTTTATCCCGCGGTCCAAATCAACAATTGTGGTGAAATGCTACAGAGTGAAACACTTCGAATCACAACACCAGTAATTTTATATTATTTTCATACCAAACATGTTTATTCCCTTAATTTCTTTTTTTAAATGAAAATTAAACTATTTTCGCCACGGTCCAAATTAACAACATTAGTTAAATGTTAGAGATAATTCACATGATAGAGGACAAGTTTTCAAATAATTATAAGGACTAATAACTTATTTAATTATTAATTATATATCTTATAAAGTATGGAGGTATATTTCTCTCCAAATCAACTAAATTTTAAACATAATAGATCATCTAGGAGAGAAGTTACAATCCATAGCTAATCTAAAAGCGAAATTACCACACAACATGAAATTTTAATGGGAGGGTCCATATCTGCCACATTCATAACAAGTATAGATACCCTACCACATTATTGTTCTATTCCTCGTAAAACACATATCCCTAATAATGGCATACAAAAAATTTACATCATCATCTTTTCCATCAAATTAAAACCACACAAACTCCAAAAATGATACCTTAAAAAACCACCCTAGTATAATTCCTACAAACTCATATAACCATTTTTTTATGGTATGAGAGACTATGACCTCGTGGTTGTCTCCCAAATTGAATGAAGGGATTATTTGAGTGTGTAAAAAATATATTCCTTGTGAACAATTTCGTAAGTCTTATCCGTCAATATAAAATCCAGGAAACTTTTTAAGGTAAATAAATATATTTTTGAGACTAAAATATGACTTTTTTTTTAAGTGAACAAAAATGAATTTTATAATATTTATGAGACTAAAATCTCGTTTAATCTTATATTTATACCATAATTAAATGAGGAGAGATAACTAAATATATTATTGAGATTATATATATTTTAAATCAAAGTATTTGTTTCAAAACTAAATTACTAATTTCAATCTTACATTAGTTGACTAAATATATTTCTTTATTATTTTTATATAAAAATAAATTTAATTTTTTTTATTTTTGTTAGAACATGTTATATGAAAATAAAGACGAAATGTTAGAAAGAGATGACTAGATATGTAAATTGGATATGAAATATAGGTTAAAAAAATAACACTACTAAAAATTATATATTTGTAACAGTTTTTTAGTAAAACCATTTATCCCTTCGAAATTATATAGGCACCTTAATTTTTTTAAATTACTTTATCCCGCGGTCCAAATCAACAGTTCTGGTGAAATGCTAAAGAGTGAAACACTTAGAATCCCAACACCAGCAATTTCATTTTTTTTTTTCCGTACCAAAAATGTTTATTCCCTTAATTTCTTTTTTTAAAAGAAAATTAATCTACTTTCACCACGGTCAAAATTAACAATATTAGTTAAATGTTAGAGATAATTCACATAATAGAGGATACGTTTTCAAATAATTATAAGGACTAATAACTTATTTAATTATTAATTATATATCTTACAAAGTATGGACGTATTTTTCTCTCCAAATCAACTAATTTTTAAACATAATAGATCATCTAGGAGAGAAGTTACAATCCATAGCTAATCTAAAAGCGAAATTACCACACAACATGAAATTTTAATGGGAGGGGCCATATCTGCCACATTCATAACAAGTATAGATACCCTACCACATTATTATTCTATTACTCATAAACACATATCCCTAATAATGGTATACAAAATATTTACATCATCATCTTTTCTATCAAATTAAAACCACACAAACTCCAAAAATGATACCTTAAAAAACCATCCTAGTATAATTCCTACACACTCATATAACCATTTTTTTATGGTATGAGAGACTATGACCTCGTGGTTGTCTCCCACATTGAATGAAGGGATTATTTGAGTGTGTAGAAAATATATTAGAGTTGTTTTATAAGGTATCACTTTTTGAGTTTAGAAGGTTGGAGTTTGAGGGAAAAGTTGTGGATTCTAATTTTCAGTGTGACATTATTAGGCATATGTGTTTTACGAGGAAGAGAATAACAATGTGGTAGGGTATTTATAGTTAATTTGAATACGCGAGATGCATATCTTACCCATTGGAAGTTTAAGTTGGATTGATATTTTACTTCTAGCTTAGATATAGAGTGTAACCCCTCTTCCAAATTATCTATTAATTATAAAAATAAGTCATTTTGGAGAGAAAAAAATTTCTTCCATGTAAGATGCATATATAATTAAGGATTAAATAAAATTTTAGTCCCTATGAATATTTTACAATTCATCCTCTAATATGTAATTTTTTTAAAGAAGTTTTTGTTTTTCCTTTTTTTTGCCACCAATCTTATTCCTTGTGAACGATTTCGTAAGTCTTATCCATCAATATAAAAACCAGGAAACTTTTTAAGGTAAATAAATATATTTTTGAGACTAAAATTTGACTTTTTTTTTAAGTGAACAAAAATGAATTTTATAATATTTATGAGACTAAAAACTCGTTTAATCTTATATTTATACCATAATTAAATGAGGAGAGATAACTAAATATATTACTGAGATTATATACATTTTGAATCAAAGTATTTGTTTCAAAACTAAATTACTAATTTCAATCTTATATTAGTTGACTAAATATATTTCTTTATTATTTTTACATAAAAATAAATTTGAGTTTTTTATTTTTATTTTTGTTAGAACATGTTATATGAAAATAAAGATGAAATGGTAGAAAGAGATGACTAGATATGTAAATTGGATATGAAATATAGGTTAAAAAAATAACACTACTAAAAATTATATATTTGTAACAGTTTTTTACTAAAACCATTTATCCCTTCGAAATTATATAGGCACCTTAATTTTTTTAAATTACTTTATCTCGCGGTCCAAATCAACAGTTCTGGTGAAATGGTAAAGAGTGAAACACTTAGAATTCCAGCACCAGCAATTTCATTTTTTTTCCGTACCAAAAATGTTTGTTCCCTTAATTTCTTTTTTAAAAGAAAATTAAACTACTTTCACCACGGTCAAAATTAACAACATTAGTTAAATGTTAGAGATAATTCACATAATAGAGGATAAGTTTTCAAATAATTATAAGGACTAATAACTTATTTAATTATTAATTATGCATCTTACAAAATATGGAGGTATTTTTCTCTCCAAATCAACTAACTTTTAAACATAATAGATCATCTAGGTGAGAAGTTACAATCCATAGCTAATCTAAAAGCGAAATTACCACACAACATGAAATTTTAATGGCAGGGCCCATATCTGCCACATTCATAACAAATATAGATACCCTACCACATTATTATTCTATTCCTCGTAAAACACATATCCCTAATAATGGCATACAAAAAATTTACATCATCATCTTTTCCATCAAATTAAAACCACACAAACTCCAAAAATGATACCTTAAAAAACTACCCTAGTATAATTTCTACACACTCATATAACTATTTTTTTATGGTGTGAGAGACTATGACCTCGTGGTTGTCTCCTACATTGAATGAAGGGATTATTTGAGTGTGTAGAAAATATATTAGAGTTGTTTTATAAGGTATCACCTTTTGAGTTTAGAAGGTTGGAGATTGAGGTAAAAGTTGTGGATGCTAATTTCCAGTGTGACATTATTAGGCATATGTGTTTTCGAGGAAGAGAATAACAATGTGGTAGGATATTTATAGTTATTTTGAATACGGGAGATGCA
This sequence comes from Vicia sativa, assembly GCA_021764765.1. Lineage (NCBI taxonomy): Eukaryota > Viridiplantae > Streptophyta > Magnoliopsida > Fabales > Fabaceae > Vicia > Vicia sativa. Next base: position 18,800,375 of record CM038793.1, on the reverse strand, counting down.
TATCTTACCCATTGAAATTTTAAGTTGGATTGATATTTTCCTTCTAGCTTAGATATGAAGTGTAACCCCTCTTCTAGATTATCTATTAATTATAAAAATAAGTCATTTTGGAGAGAAAAAGAATTTCTTCCATGTAAGATGCATATATAATTAAGGATTAAATAAAATTTTAGTCCCTATAAATATTTTACAATTCATCCTCTAATATGTAATTTTTTTTAAAGAAGATTTTGTTTTTCCTTTTTTTTGCCACCAATTTTATTCCTTGTGAACGATTTCGTAAGTCTTATCCATTAATATAAAAACTAGGAAACTTTTTAAGGTAAATAAATATATTTTTGAGACTAAAATATGACATTTTTTTTAAGGGAACAAAAATGAATTTTATAATATTTATGAGACTAAAAACGCATTCTTTTACCCGAGCAATAAATAATATCATTGTATTTGAAATCAAATTTGACACTTGACACAAAGACAAGATCTAATTGATGTGAATAATTGAATTTGTAAATTATTGAAAAGGGCTTTTTACAGTAATTTTTTAAAATGAAAATAGTATAAATTAGGGGTGTTCGCGGTGCGGTTTGGGCAGTTTTGTCGCAAAAGATCATCCGAACCGCGAGAGAAAAAGGCATGCGGTTTGATTTGGTTCGATTGACTTTTAGAAAGAAAAAAAAACAAACCAAACCGATGCGATTTGATTCGGTGCAGTTGGTTCGGTTTTTTACAAATAATTTATTGAGTCATACATTCACATATATATGACAACATAACTTTGTATTTGGTCATTCATACATGATACACTACTAAACTATAACAAAAAAAAAAAAATCATATTTGGACAATAACTTCCCATTTAATATGTAAAAGTTAGATTAGACAAAAGTGAAATAATAAACATAAAATAATAGCATAAAACAATATAAAAAATATTATAATAAAAAAAATAAATAGAAGAGATGAGAAATAAGTGAAGATGAAAAAGAAAGAACATAAGAGATGAGAGATTAGAGATAAAGATGTGCGATAAAATGAAATTGAAAGAGAAAAATTGCATAAAAAATAAGAACGTGAAAAAGAAACAATATAAGAGAGAAGAGAAGAAAATGTAAGATGTAAGTGGTGAACATGAATTGATAATGTTAGGAGATATTTAAGAAGATTGAAACTAAAACCATAACTGTAAAGATGAGAAAATTGTCCGTGATTATAAGACTAATGTATAATATGTTTAGGTTTGGGTTAAATGTGAGTTAAATAAAATTTAGGTTATAAAATAATGCGGTTTGATTCGGTTTGGTTCAGTTTGCAAAATACCAGCCGCAATCCGAACCAAATCATGCGGTTTTGTCAAAAATGACCAAAACTAATCCGAACTAAATGCGATTTTTTACAGTTTCGATTTAATTTAATTTGTAGTTTTCTATTGAGTTAGTTTGGTTTTAAATATCCCTGTATGAAATGGAAGAGGTCAAACATCTTTCTTTCTAGAGGAGATAATAGTTGATTTGTTTAAAGAACACATTGACATAATAAGGCATAATCGACACTAAATTTGGCTTCTCCCGCACCGTTCAACCCCGTTGCGATCGTAGCTGATCCTTTTTCAACAAAAATCCCTAAAAATGTGAGCACTCACCATCCCAAATCACTTCAATCCCAAAAAAATTCATTCATTTTGATATCTTTGTTTCACCTAATCGATTTTTCTCATCTGTTTGATTAATTTTTTGGGGGTAAATTTCTCAAGGAAGCCAAAATCGTCGGTGAATCGACCTCCAACACCAGATGTCGCCGATAGTCTCCCAGAAAGGGAACCCACGTTTCAGGAACTCATCAATATCAAGGTTTTTTTTAGGGTTTTGTTGTTAGAGTAGTGTTATGATGAATTGAATGGTAAAGTTGGTTTTTTTAGTTGAATTTTGATGTTGGGTTTGGTTTGGTTGTTAGTTTATTGAAACTGGAGAGAAGGAGCGGTTGATGGAACTTTTGAGGGAAAGGCTTGTGGATTGTGGTTGGAAAGATGAAATGAAATCTATCTGCAGGTTTTGTTTAGTTTTGTTGTTGTGTTATGAGATTTTCTATTGTGTTAGGGTTTTTGCTAGAAAATAATTTTAGGGTTTTGGGTTTATTTGTTAGTTATAAATTCAAGGGTTTAATGGACAATGACATACATTATCAGTATTACACTAAGAAGCACAAACACTGGAAACACCGACACGCCGACACTAGTAACAATTTGAAAATTAGATGAAATCACTAGTGTCTGTGTCGGTTCCAGACACCGTTACCGACACGAACACACATTTCTTCCCGAGGTTTTACACTTGTGTGGAATGCAAGACCTTCAGTTTTTCATGTTGTACGTCGGTTTTCAAACAATATTTTCAATCACTGATCAAGGAAAATAATGAACTGTTCAAGTTCTGGTGCACTATAGTGCTGCTGATTGACGTTATGTATTAAATTGTGCATCATTGAAAAATAGTGGTTTCCTCAAATTCTGCTATGCTTTGTAGCGGTCAGTTGACAACTTTGTTTGAAAATGGACTTACAAAAGTGGGGCGATATGGCGAAATAGTGAATCCTAGGCAAGGCGTCAGGACATTTTTTCGCGATAATGTATATTGAGGCCATATGATGTTTTGCCATATCAAATAACTTAACTGATCTTTTCCCTTTACAAATGAAACTGAGTGTATGATCCGTATATTATGTTCTAAGTAATTTTTGCATTGTACTGGCTCGAGGTGCATGAGATATTAGAGTTTCAGTGCTATGGAAAATGCGTGCCGGAGAGAATCTAAAGTGCTGTCATTGAACTGCACGCGACGGCGGAATTGCAGAGAAGATGAACTAAACAGAGAAGACAAATCGAAAAACAAGAAATGCTCATATTTTCATCATGAAAAGACAAAAATGCCCTTGTTTTTTGGCTGTTTAGGGTTATTTTCTCTGATAATTTAGTCTTTTTGAAGGGTTTAGGGTTTTTATTTCCGCGAGGTCTCTTTTCGTTCACGATCTCTCCACCACGCGACTTCCGTTGCCCTGTGACACAGGTGCGGTTTGTCCCGACTCCATCAGGGCCTTCTCTCTCCTGCTCTCTGCCCGACCAGATCTGCTCTTCTCCCCTAGACATCACGTATCGGCGGTACTGCTACTGGCCGCTACCCCCTGCCCTACTCAATCTAGTATTCAGTACATAGAGCCAAATAATATAAACGTGTTGTTTCGCTGGTGGATTACAGATTAGTGAATTACTTTTGGCTTAGTGTCTGTTTTTGTGGCTGTAGTTCCAGGTTCAGTGGCATGATCTTTAGTTTCCACTTAACAATATTACAATATGACCATGAATACTTGAAATGAATTCCTAGAAATAAAGTCGTCTATGAAATGTTTGTAATATACTTTTTTTTACATTGCTTTGACCCTTTCTTTAAATGTCAATTTGCCTGTCTTGTAAAATAATCACACTTTTTTTAGAATGTATTGATTGTCATGAAATGAATCAATTATAAAGAATGTATTTAAGTGAGTGCTGCTAGTATCATCCCCTATTGTTGGGTTTCTCTGTTTGATTCCACCTTTTTCTCTTAAATATTTCGACACATCTCTCTATCTTGTGTGTCAGCTAAAAGTTGGAATCTATTTTTTTATCAACAGGGCTTTTGTGAAGAAGAAAGGAAGGAATAATGTTACTCTAGATGAGCTTATACACATAATTACTCCAAAGGGCCGAGGTATTATAATTGCTTCACAGATATACTTCTTTCTGCATATTGTTTACCTGATGGTAACCGCGTTGATGCGACTCATTACTAAAGAGCCATGCACAGAATTCTCCATTTTATTTGTTTATGAATCTATCGTTAAACATTTTAAAAAGCACTTACATGGAGTATCTGTACAACTGTATTGTCCATTTAATTATTGCTCTGCTCCAAAATAACTGACGAGACAAGAACTTCTCTTTGCAGCCTCTGTTCCTGATTCTGTAAAAGCTGAGCTCTTGCAAAGAATTCGAACGTTTCTGGTTTCGGCAGCTCTCTAATGGCTTGATCGGCTACAATGTCACAATATTCTGTAAATGTCACGACATGCACAGTTGGAATTGCGGTATCACTCTTCAATGATAAATAAGGTAAAGATTGCTTCTGAAAACTGATGTTGAAAACATTGGAATCAGTACTGCCAATTTTCCAAACATGCAAAGAACTGCACAAATTTCTACCAGATTTTGTGTTGCAGGGGAGTATGTGATGTAAAACCATATGTAATTTTCTACTTCCTATAAAAGTTTGATAGATAATTTTATTATCAAAATTCTGATAGGAACCATTAGTCGCATCTGTTTTGGTGCCTAATATGAATGTTAGAGTGATTGGCTATGATGTCTATTTAATTTTTAGCAGATGGAAAAATCAGATTGCAGCATTCTTGAATATAAAATAAATTCTTTGATTGCATAGACCTTTGTTAAAAATATCTACGGCTACTATGTTTGGCTTTAAACAAAGTTCACCGAACACAAAAACAAAGGAAGACATCAAACTTAATTACGCGATGAAAGATTCCATGAAGATCCGTGCTTCTTCACATATAAATGTATTCAAATTTTAAATTTAAATTATTTCATAAAGTTTAGTTATTAGCAGCGAGTTTGGTTGTTCAGATTTTAAATTAATAATTATAAATATTTAAAGATAAATATGTAACATATATATCATCAAATATGAATAACAACTTAAAATATTTACCAATTACACTAATAAGTAATAACTACAAATATTTATTAACTTCACTAATATCTACAAATATTATTTGCTGATATATGTTTACTTATTGCATGTATTTTAGTGATTGTAGCTTCTTTCTATAATTAATTAAGATTAATATAAAAAAATTATTGCATATATTTTAGTGATTGTAGCTTCTTTCTATAATTAATTAAGATTAATATAAAAAATTCATATTTAAACTACATAATAGTTTTATCACTCAAAAACCACGTATATGGTCAATAATGAAGTCGAAAACAACAACAAAAATTAAATAAAATCAAGTTGAAAACACCAACAAAAATTAAAGTAGGTGGATATTGTGTAAATGATAAATTATTTGCTAGATTAAAAGAATAAAGTTTAAATGCACTTTTAGTCCGCATACTTTCAATTTTTTTTTAATTTAAATTTTAGCCCCTTATTTTAAAAATTAGGTTTTGACTTTCAAGCCTCTAAAACTTATTTGAGTTGGGATTTTTCTAATCTCCCTCCACATGGTTGTTATTTTAATGATCTAACATGAGTGTTGAGTATCCATGTCATATTTTTTTAATTTATTTATTCAAATGTAATGCGTAAAAAATTAAAAATAATTTGGAATTTATTTTAAAACATTAATTAATCTAATTTCTTTACAAGTGAGAACCTTAATTTCTATTTAAATAATTAGAACCCTAATCTTCTGCTACAACACATCCTGTATCTTCATCTTCAACAACGCAACACCAATCTTCCTCTTCAACGACACAACCCCAATCTTCATCTTCATCGATTAATTCTAGTTACCCATTCAAGATGTCTCAGAAATCAGTTTGTAATGTTAGCTACAAGAATCGTGTGTTTATGAACAAATGTAATTGCAGTCTCGATGCTCCGTTGATAACGACGTGGACTGATACAAACCCAAGGCGTCACTTCTATGGTTGTGAGATGTACAAGGTATGGTATCATTAATTTATATGTTGTTGTGACACTTTGTACACGCTATTATCATTCTAAAATTTCTCTCATCTTTATTTATGCAGCTTCAAGGTTTCAAAAAATGCAGTAACTTTGTGTGGTTGGATGAAGAGATGAACCTTAGGGCGAAGGAAGTGATTTTGTCGTTACTGCAAAATTTGAAGGATGAGAAATAGAGGGCTAAAGATTCTATCGCAAAAGAAGAAGAAATGAGGATGAAGATGAAGTTCCTGAAGAAACAGTTGAAATTTAATTGGTCAATAACCATATTTTTTTTAGTTGCATTAGTTGCTACAATAATAATGAAATGAAAAAAGTTTATGTTCATTGTTGTTTAGGTTTGTGTAAGGTTCATTGTTGTAGGTGTTCTTAACAGTTGATGTAATTGTTGGCTTTTGATGTAAGTGTTATTATTAGTTGAAATGAAGTGGTTGACTTTTTATGTAAGTTCTATTATTAGTTGAAATTAACTGAATCATAATTGACCATGTAACAAAACATAAGTGTTATGGAATGAACCAATCCACGTCTACCTCGAGCGTGGGCCATACAACTTTGGTCCATTAACTTCGGCCCTCTGTCGGGCACCCCTGGTCGATTTCACCCCAGAGGTAGCAACACCAGCTACACCTCGAGCTAGACATCTTCCCACGTCGACATATTCCTCCCAGTCTGCTCGGCACATGTCAAGCAGACAACCAGGAATTGTCCAAAATGCATCTTCCCGTAAACCCTCTCCTGGTCGGAGCAATAACTAGTTACGGGCACAACTTTCCATTTTGACCAAGGCCTGGCAGTTACCTATTTTTGCAGTCCCAAATATCTAGGCGCAAAAATAGGGACCAATGGCCAAGCGTCAGAACATTATATAAATTCTCACACTTGTGAGGGCCAGATATCCAATATTCACTCTCTAAACCCTAAATACTTTCTTGTACTTCATTGTGCTCTTTCTTACTTTAGCATCAGAGTGCCTTGTAGGTACACCCCTCCTCTCCAATTGTTCCATCTCACCAGATCATCACCTTCTTGGTCGACATCAGATTCTAGTAGTAGTTTAGATCAGTGGTGCCATCTATGGGAATCTATTTTCCCCATCTTCCTTCTTCCCCGAAACCTAAGATCAAAGATAGCTTCGCAACTACAAATCATGGCTGACAACGATGATCTCCACATGTTTGGAAAAACCATCATCTCTCTTGTCCGCAAGACGGATATGAACGAGATGCCTCCTCATCTCGAGGACATCAACAATACTAGAGACAGTAGAACTGTGTCCCCAGACTCGGTTGATGCTGACCATGAAAATACTCTTTTCTTGGACAAGTAGAAGTCCAAGAAGCTCTCTAAGGAGATTCCTACAATCCTCCAACTGATTCCCATACCGCTTAACACCGATCCGGCCATGGTGGCCCTCCTTGCTGCTCTTTATCATACCAACACCCTAATACTACATCAAAACAACAAGATCGGGGCCTGGGAAAATAATCGATCAAAGTCCCCACCTCAGAGACCTAAACGCCGCAACTCTCACAGTCCATCACAACCTAAACGTGGCAGACTCCCTGCATGGGAGAAAAAAGATATTTATTTCCCCAAAAAGTGAGGTCATATACCTCCCCGGAAAGACTGGAGATCCCTAGTCTCCAAGAAGACCATAAATGAGTTACGACTCGACCGCAACCGCTCATCGTCGCCCAAACTAAAATAGCATAGAAGCATTTATCACCGACTAGGGATGAATATCTATTCTCCACCATTCTCCCCTGACATAAGTGATGACAACGAGCCCCGTGGCTAGTTATCCAAGCAGATCATGGAAATCCCTCTCCCAATTGGTCTGGAGAAGCCTCCACGCCTAGGGACCTACAACGGGACAAGGGATCCTAACGAGCACATCGATAACATCAATGGTCTACTAGATTATAGAGGAGTTATAGGAGAAATTAAATGTTAATTGTTTCCTCACAACGCTCCCCAAGGGACCATGACCTGGTATAAAAGTCTCCCTGACGAGTCAATAACATCGTGGATGAATCTGGGGAGGCAATTCTATCGATATTTCACAACATCCCGCCTACATCCAAAATCTGAGGCATCCTTGGAAGCAATCATCCAAGGAAGGGACGAGTTTCTCTGGGGGTACATCGAGAGATTCAACAAAGAAGTCATCTAAATCTCAACAACGGACGAGATGAAGAAGTACCTCCTCGAGAGATGACTGTGACCATGCAACGACTTCTCCAAGGTCGCGGGTATTAAAACCCCAACAACGCTGGATGCATTCTTACTAAAATCATAGACGTACATCTTGTACGTGAGAAATAGGCTGCAAGCAGTGCAAGAGACTCGAGACATCAGGAGAATGTAAGAGTCTCAAAAAATTAAGACCCATCGACATCTCGTTGGGGAGGATAAAATAAACAGGAAGACAAGCCCCGAGAGTCGAGAGACTACAAAGAGGCATCTAGCCATTTCCACGACTACACACCACTCAATGCATCACGTGAACGAATCCTTAATGATTGCACAAACGCCAAATTCACACAAGGCGGGGTCCGCTTTCCCTGACAGGCTCCGCCCAAGCCAGGGACGGACAAAAGCAAGTATTGCAGATTCCATAAGAGCCATGTGCATATGACATAGGCATGCATACATCTAAAATATGCCATCGAGATTCTCATCCGAGATGGGCATCTCAAATAGTATAAGAAGAATGAGAGTCCTCTAGAAGATGCTCCCGAATCTAGCAAAGTCGAGGAGGAGAAATATTCCCCCGAAAACTCACTCGTGCCTACTGTCATGAGCAATGCCAGGCTAAAAGACTTCTATTTTATCAATCTGGAGAAGATCCCCCTATATTTCATGATGCACAGCCCCTGGGAGACTCTCCCACCCGCGATGGTCATATCCGGTGGAGGATTCAACAAGTTCTCCATAAGATCTGTGAAGAGAAGGTTCGAGCAGCTAATGGAGACCATCTTAGACATGGGTGCAACCCTAAAAAAATTAGGGGAAGCTCCTACCCCTCCATTCTACCAGGAGGATTTTCCCGGTAGGACATCCAACTCCACCATTCCACTGCTCGTAAGAGCGCGACTGGAAAACTTCAAAGTCAGGAAGATCCTAGTCGATGAAGGTAGCTTGGGGATATCACGTACTCCCAACTATTCACCAACCTGTAGCTGAATAAGTGCACTTGACACCATATGTGGGTTCTGACCTCTAAGGGTTCAACGACTCCTTCACAAAGCGTTGGGGGTACGTCGAGCTGATAGTCACTTTCGGGGTTGGGGAGACGTCCAGGTATATCAAATGCCAGTTCCTTTTTGTCGACTGTCCATCACTCTATTAGTGCATATTCGGGAGGCCCACTTTGGCCGAATTGATGGCGGTCTCGTCCACCATCCACCTGAAGATGAAGTACTACACCATTGGAGAACTGATTGCCGCCCTCCACGGGGACATCCAGACTGCAGAAAGGTGCTTTAAAGCATCCTCCAAGGGATTGAGATCCATCAAAAATCAACCCAAGATGACCAGCAGACCAACTCTTTCAAAAATTTATGAGGTCCGAAACCCCTACTACATGTCGACACCGTTGACCTCGGCAGCTGCCTGGCACCTAAAGACCTCATGGAGTATAAAAGGAAATAGAAAAAGCCCATGGTCGAAGAAGAAGGTTTCTCCTCACCAATAAGCTCTAAGAAGCTCACAAGGCACCTCTTGAGATCAATTCTAGATGTAGAGTTCGAGATTGTTTCCCTCGGCCTCGACCCATCTAAAGGAGTCATAATAGGCGTCGACCTCTCTGACATAACAAAAAGATAATTGAAAACATGCCTCACAGATAATGCAGACTTGTTCGCTTGGAGTGCAGCTGAGATGTTCGACTTGGATCTGAAAGTAACTTGTAATCATTTTACAATAGATCATGCCCTTAAGGAAGTTGCTCAGCGTAGGCAAAAGCAGTCCCTGGAAAAAACTGAGTCTGTCGAGCAGGCTGTTAAAGACCTTATAGAGGAGAATTTTATTTCTGAAGCCCAGTACACAACCTGACTTCCAATGTAATACTTGTAAATAAAAGTAATGGAAAATGGTGCATGTGCATTGACTATACCGACCTCAATAGAGTATGCCTTAACGAAGCTTATCCCTTGCCCAACATAGATAAGTTGGTCGACAATTCTACAGGTTTTTAACTGTTGTTGTTAATGGACACATACTCTGGGAAAAACCAGATCCCTATGGCAAAAACGAAAAAGAAATATAGAACCTTCATTACTGAATCGAGCAAATATTAATACAACGTAATGCCTTTGGCCTGAATAACACTAACACAACATATCAGCGAATGATGAACAAAGTCTTCCAAGGAGAAATCAGAGACATGATCGAAGTTTATAGGGACAACATGATTGTACAATTCCAAGAGGAAAACGATCATGCACTCCTATAACACGGTGGGAGAACTGACTTGGTTGTTTTGTGTTTTATTGCAAATGTTATGGTTACCAAGAGTCGCCACCAAATTTTCTTTTACCAAGAGTCTCTTTTCTGCATAGTATTTTTTAACTATGTCCGCGTTCACAGGGTGTGGAAAGTCTTCCCCGTCCATGGTAGTCAACATCACAGCTCCACCAGAAAATATTCTTTTGATTACAAATGGTCCTTCATATGTAGGAGTCCATTTTCCTTTGGGGCCGTCTTGCGGTAGGATGATAGTTTGACTACCAAATAGTCGACCTGATAGGCTCGATGCTTGACTTTCTTGTTAAAAGCTTTGATCATGCGCTTCTGATATATCTGTCCATGGCCGAGTCTGGACCCACTCATATTTGTCTAGTTATGTATCCTTCATAACCCTTAACGAAGAAATCTAAACCTCGATAGGTAAGACAACTTCCATACCATACACAAGAGAGAATGGGGTTGCCCCGGTTGACGTTCATACTGAAGTGCGATAACCATAAAGAGCAAATGGCAACATCTCGTGCCAATCTTTATACGTCACTATCATCTTCTGTATAATCTTCTTGATATTCTTGTTGGCGGCTTCCACAATGCCATTCATATTTGGTCGGTTTGGGGAGGAATTATGATGTTTTATTTAGAACTGCATGGAGAGGTTGGTGATCATCTTGTTGTTCAGATTGGTACCATTATCCGTGATGATTCTTTTGGGAATGCCATACCGACATATAAGGTTATGTTTGACGAATCAAGCCACAACATTCTTAGTAACAGACGCAAACAAGGTCGCCTCTACCCACTTTGTAAAGTAATCAATAGCAACAAGGATGAAACGATTCCCATAGGAAGCGATAGGCTTAATTTCTTCAATCAGATCAATGCCCCACATTGCGAAAGGCCAAGGAGCTGTCACAATATTTAATGAAACTAGAGGTACATGTACTTTGTCACCATAGATCTGGAATTTGTGACAAGTTCGGGAATAACTAACTATCTGCTTCCATAGTAGACCAATAATAACATGCTCTCAAAATCTTTTTAGCCATTGTATGCCCGCTGGAATGAGTACTGAAAATGCCTTCGTGCAATTATTCCATAATTCTTTCAGCTGCCCTCTTATCTAAACATCTAAGTAAAGCAAAATCATGGTTGTGCTTGTATAGAATGTTGTTACTTAGAAAGAACTTGGCGGAGAACCTCCTCAGAAACTTATTTTCATTGACAGATTCCCCCTCAGGGTATTCTTGAGCCTCGAGGTATCTCTTCACTTTGTGAAACCAGGGATTTTCTTCTACTCCTTCAGTATCAAGCTCACAATAATATACTGATTCAACCATCCTTTCAATGGTAATCTGAGGAGCTTCGTTGTCCCATCTGACTTTGAACATAGATGACATGGTAGCTAATGCGCTTGTCAACTGATTCTCTTCTCGCGGAATATGATCAAAAGTAATTTCTTCGAAATAGAGAATCAAACTCAACACATGTTCTCGATACATAATGAGATTTGGATGCTTCCTATCCCACTCGCCCTTAATCTGACTAATCACTAAGGTTGAGTCTCCATACACTTGCAAAAACTTAATCCTCAAATCAATAACAACTTTGATACCCATGATGCATGCTTCATACTCGACAATATTGTTGGTGCAGTTGAAACATAGTATGGAAATGAATGGCGTATGGCCACCCTTGGGAGAGATAATCACATTGCCAATATCATTGCCAACTGCGTTAAAAGCTTCATCAAAAACCATAGTCCATCGGGATCCTGGTTCAGGTCCTTCATTCGGTCTAGGTTCTTCATAATCAGTAACTAGCATGATATTCTCGTCTGGGAACTCAAAATGCATAGAGTGGTAGTCCTCTATAACTTGATGACCCAAATGATCTGCAAATACACTTCCCTTGATCGCCTTCTAGGTAGTATACTGAATATCAAACTCGGTCAAGATTATCTTCCATCTTGCTATTCTTCCGGAGAGAGCAGGTTTCTCAAATATGTACTTTATCAGAACCATTTTAGAGATCAATAAAGTAGTATGGGTCAATATATATTGTCTTAGTCGGCGAGCAGCCCATGCCAAAATGCAATAAGTTTTCTCGAGCAGTGAGTATCTTGTTTCATAGTTGGTAAACCTTTTGCTAAGATAGTATATTGCATGCTCTTTTCGACCAAACTCGTCATGTTGCCCCAACACACACCCCATTGAGTTCTCTAATATTGTTAGTTAGCCACATGATCAAAGGTCTTCCTTTAACTGGTGGCATCAAAATAAGAGGTTCTTGGAGATAATTCTTGATCTTGTCAAAGACCATTTTGACAGTCGTCGTTCCATTTTACTACTTGATCTTTCTTCAACAGTTTGAAGATCGGTTCACAAGTAGTAGTAAAGTGTTAAATAAATCTAGCGCGTAATTCAATCGTCCTAGGAAAACTTTGACTTCTTTCTTGATGCGGGGAGCCGGAATTTCTTGAATGACTTTAACCTTGGCGGGATCAACTTCAATACCTTTACCACTGACGAAGAAATCTAGGAGTTTATCAGATCTTACTCCAAAAGTACACTTGTTCAGATTCAGTCTTAATTTGTACTTTCTCAACCTCTCAAGTAACTTGCGCAAGTGATCAAGATGTTCTTCTTCAGTCTGAGATCGGCCTATCATGTATTCGACAAAGACTTCTATCTCGTAATGGATCATATCATGGAATGAAGCTACCATAGCACACTGATATGTTGCACCGGCATTCTTCAACCTAAACGGCATAACCTTGTAACAGAAAGTGCCCCACTGTGTAACAAATGTAGTTTTCTCCATATCCTCGGGATCTATCTTGATTTGATTATAACTGGAAAAACCATCAATGAAAGATAATACTTTATCCTGAGCAGTGTTATCAACAAAAACATCGATATATGGAAGCAGAAAATCATCTTTCGGGCTCGCCCTATTCAGATCTCGGTAGTCTACACAAATACACACCTTTCCGTCCTTCTTAGGCACTGGGACCACATTTTCAACCCATTGCAGATAGGAAGTAACAGCTAGGAAACCTGCGTTGAAGTGCTTCATGACTTCAACTTTAATTTTCTCGGACTTCTCAGGATGCATACGATGAACATCTGCTTTATAGGAGGAAAGCCTTCTTTCATCGGCAAGCGGTGAACTACAATATCAATATCCAACACTGGAATGTCTTCATAAGACCATGCAAAAACTTCAATGTAATCACATAAAATATGGATTAGCCTTTCTTTGACACTATTCTCAAGACCAACTCCTATCTTGACTTCTTTTTCGTCCTCTTCGGTACCAAAGTTCATAGCCTCAACTGACTCTTCATATGGTTGTATAGCTCTTTCCTCTTGTTGTAACAATCTAGAAAGATCTCCTGGTACTTCATAATCTTCCTCACCTTCGTCCTCGGCTTGGTAGATTGGGTTTGCAAAGTCATATTTCACAATAGAAGAATTGTTATCGATGGGATCTAGAGTGAATGTGGATTTGCAGTTTATTATGTGGGTGTGTGTAAGAGCACATAGCTATTTTGAAGAACAATACAGTAAAATAAAAGACAAAAAATGCAAAATTTGAATACAAAAGTCCAATGATTTATTGAATGGAAATATGCGAAAGACAAATAACAACCCTCACAAATGAGCTATTGTGCCCTGGGTAAGGCACCAGGCTTAAAATTTATTGTTCATAATTACATGATAAAACGTAATAGCATAAAAAACGAAAAAAATCAATTACTCCTGACTAAAGGAGATTGATATAACGTCCTTCGCCGTCCAATTGTTGAGTCCTTGCCGATAGTTGGGAAGATCCATTCGCTGATGTCATAATCACCATCATTATCTTCTATAGCATGAATCCCATCTTTGTTGATGCTAGCACCATTGCACTCATCCAGGGTTTTTTTGGTTGATTGAGATGTTCAGGAGGGTCTTCCCATCCGGTTGGTTGGATGTCTTTGATTGAAATTTTCGAACTTTCGGGGGCGGTATATTTTACCATGAAATCAAATTTTCCACTCGGCTGTCCCAAGGTATTCTAGAACTCCGATAGAATTTCTTCTTCTTTGCTATGTTCCTCCATGTCTTCAAACTTCAAACCTTTGGAAACATATTCACACAAACTTTCTACAAACAGAATCTTCTCAAACAATACTTCTCGGCTGTCCATCAGGCACTGAATACCTCTCTTCATCCATAAAAAACTATTGGATTGAGACTCACAATAACAATTTTTTTTGAAACGTCCCGGAAATAAACCAGCTTGCAACAGATTCTTCTTGATAATCATCATGGGAATGCTCAAGTCACTCACAGCAAAAACATAAGATTCATCATCAATAACATTGACATTCTTGTCGTGATTAGGCATGGGAGCAATAATCACATTTGGAGTTTCAGTAGGAGGGTCAAATTCAATTTCCTGGGCTTCAATCACGTCTTGAATCTTGTTCTTCAGGGCCCAACAGTTGTTCATATCATGTCCAGGGCTATTAGAATGGTATGCACACCTTGCATTGGGACTATATTTTGGAGAGGATGTATTAACATACTAAGAAGGGTCCCTTAAAGTAATCAACTTTGCCTTCAACATATGTTTCAATGCTTGATCCATTGACATATTGATTATGGTGAAATGTCTCCTTGGCGCATTTTGTCTACGCGTATTGTTTTGTTGAGGTTGCACTGGCGCAGGATTAGAGATTAGAACTGCCCCCGCAGATTGATGGCGATCACCTTTATCACGACTCTTCTGGTCGTACACAACATTGGCTTCCTTCTTTCCACCAAAATACTTCTTACAACACTTGAAGATTCCTCGACCTGAATCTTCCAACTCTTGATTCCAGTTTCAATATGTTATCCTATCAATATCATATCGGTAAAGCTGACTGAAGAATTTCCAATCATATGATTGAAGAATGGACATGTTAACATACCCATGAACATATCAACCAATTCCCTGTTATACAAGGGAGGTTGAACTCTTCCTGCTATATCTCTCCACTTATGGGCATACTCTTTGAACTTCTCATCACGACTCATAGACATACTTTGTAACTGCATACATGTCGGTGCCAATTCAATGTTGTACTGGTATTGTTTGTAGAAAGCGTCTGCCAGATCATTCCATGTATGAATGTGGGTATTTTCCACTTGATAATACCACTCCAACTGTGCTCCAGACAAACTCTCTTGAAAGAAATGCATCCATAATTTCCTGACATCAGTGTGTGGTTGGATCTTCTGAACATAGGACTTTAGATGAAGCTTTGGGCAAGAAATACCATCATATTTCACAAAGGCCTAAACTTTGAACTTGCGAGGAATCACCACTCTTAGAACCAGACTCAAATTTTCAAAATTCAGTTT
Organism: Vicia sativa; assembly: GCA_021764765.1. Classification (NCBI taxonomy): domain Eukaryota; kingdom Viridiplantae; phylum Streptophyta; class Magnoliopsida; order Fabales; family Fabaceae; genus Vicia; species Vicia sativa. Next base: position 18,784,765 of record CM038793.1, on the reverse strand, counting down.
TGACACCTTCAGATTCTCCACAGTATTCAGATGATCTTCAAGTTGCTTATACTTCTCATTACTAGGAGGATATTGCTCATTCATATAGTCTTATTCTTCTTCTTCAGACTCATGTTGGCTTTCTTCATCAACTTTGACACATCCATCATTTTTGGGAAACTTGAGTTCTCTAACCACCTTGACGGGCCTTTGAATCTTCTTCCCATGTTAATAACACCATATAATTTCCTTGATTTATTTCCTTTATTGGTGATGAGGTCCTTCAAATCTTCCTGCCCCTTGGCCAAGTTGATTAACATTTCTTAGAACTGAGCATTATGATTCTGGAGATCTTTGACAGTTTGTTCGAGAGCCATTTTTCTGGTGAAATAAATAGCGAGAGGATGAGAAAACCGGTCTCCAGAGTACCTGTTATAAAATGATATGATGTGAAAATGCATATGCAATATTTTCAAGGACCTTAGGAGATTTAAATTTCATAAACATAACGAACAAACTTTTTATTAGTTGATCATAACAAAAGACAATACAAAAGAAATTATAAATGCGAAATAAAACTCCTAATGCTTAGGTCTCCCATGAACGCTTCCTCTTTGTGTTGACATAGGAATTAAGACTCTTTTCCTCTTGAAGTAGCTTCGTCAACTCCACACTTTTTCTCGCTTGCATAACACTAAGCTTCGAATATGTCCCTTTCTTCTTTAAGTTGAATCCAGGACCTCTTCAATTATTCAAAATCAGTTGGCATATCCGGATGAAGAATGATATAAGACTCATTGCCTTCAACAACAGGTTCCACAATTATTGGTTGGATTGCGGTATATGGCTTCATAAGACTTTGAGCACGAGCTCACACCCATTTGAGGTAAGGTTCCTAAGGAATGAAGTTTTTATGCCCAAAAGTCTTGGTATCAGTCTTCTTCACCAAGCCCCAAGCGTGCATAAATCTTCGACGGTAACCTTCGAGATCATTGTCATGGTCAAATACAATGTCTTGGACAAGCATATCATGAGGACCATTTCTCCGAGCATAACCAAACTAACGTAGCGCTAGACAAGGGTTGTAGGTGATACCTCCCCTTATACCAAAGAGCGACACATTAGGGAATTCCCCATAATATTCAATGAAAGTGGTATTTTATTGAGAGTAGAGACACCAACAAATATCTGAATGGGAGAGTGACATTAACCTTTGAGACCACCTCATACCTTGTTCATTCTTCATTACTGATCGAGGAAGGTGTGAAACAAACCACCTGGATAATAACAGTATGCAACACATGAGAGTCTCTTGCTTCTTCATCGTAGGAGTGTGAAGAGGATGCAGAATATCTCCAAGCAAAGTTGGCATAGGATTATGGGTGATGAATATCTTAATGGCGTTCACATCTATGAATTGGTCCGAATTAGGGAATAACACCAAGCGATAGATTAATAAATCCAGAACATATTATTTGAAAGCATGAAGACTCATAGATTTTAAGAATTACCAAGCCTACTTTAACAGAAATTTAGCAAGCAGACCTGTTGCACCCCAAAATTTACCCTCCTTATCATATTTTCCTTGGAACATATCCATGCTTAATTCCTTGTTTCAACCGGAATTAACTCAAACTTTGGTTCAAAATACATTCGAATATTGCACGACGGAAAAATCAAGTTCATTCGAAACTTTGTGATGTTGAAAGAATTTAGTTTGTGTTAATCTGAATTTACCAAATGCAAAAGGTGGTTCAAGAGATTTGAGGCGAATAATTTGCTCGGGATGTAAAGTTTGGTGGACTCAAGAAGGAATAACACAAGATAGAATTGTCAGATTTTTAACATCTTAATAGCAACTCAAATGTTCAAGATTAAATTCGGATTCTAAGCCTTAAATTATTGTATCAACAATGACGAATTGAATTTTGAACACCATTCAAATGCGGATCTTATTCAAGTGTTCTAAACGCGTTACAAGTCCATTCAAGGCTTCTTACAAGTTTTGGAAAATTTTGCCAAGATTTGTTTTATTCAAAGATCAATACGAGGACCATTTCATCAACATTTCAAGGCTATTACAAGTATGGAACGATTATGTTATGCGATTCAAGAATCAAAGAAGCGTTCAAACCAAGTTTGTTTTCATTCAATTTACTAAACTTTGGTACAAGAGTATTACAAATTTGGAAGTTTACAAGTTCACTAAATGTTGAAGCTTCTTACATTTTCAATTCTAATATTGAGTTACAATTCAAATTTTCCTAAGAATCGATGCCTAACTATAAAGATTTTGTCTCGGGTACTCCATCTTCAAGCTCCATATGGCTTCCCTTGTGCAAGTCTTTTCCTTCGCCTTTTCCTCTCCAAGTGTGCCAATTCGCAACATGAAACAAGAAACAAAAGAGCAAGTTAGCAAACATAAAATTGAAACGAAACGCAAAGTTATGAAAAAAACTGTTTTTCAAGGATCATCATTAGGCGTTGGCGGGAATCAGGTTAATTACTAAAGCCTCAGAATCTTGAAGATTAATCATCGGCGAATGGCTTGCTTGCAAATCACGGGCTAACCCGGTTCACAAACAAGCGTAACGGACAGCATAGCAACATAACAGGCAGCATGTACATCCATCACAGTTCAGTATATCCAACAGCAAGGCATACATAGCAAGCATAGCAGGCAATATAAACAGCCATGATTCATGATGATCAAAAGTACAACAGCCAGCATTGAGCCCAGCACATTAAGCCCCAAAAGTCAACAAAGGTGACAAGCATACACAGCAGTAACAAGGCAGCAGTATCAAGCACAAGCAGCCAACATTATAAGCCTCAAAAGTCAGTCCAAAGGTACAAGTAATCATCACAAGCCAGCATATGAGTAGCAGGGACAGTTGAGAAAGAAGAAAGTAAGCCACAAAGTCAAGAATCAGAGCAGAGCAGGGGGTTCAGGAGCAAAAGTCAAAAGCTAAGCAAACATCATTACAGCATGGTTCTTAAACCAAAGTACAAGTAACTGGGACAGACTAAGACACAAGGGTACTATCTGTTCAAGATATATCATAGAGGCAGAGAGAAAGAGATCGGTTAAGAAAATAAGCATAACAATAACCCAAGCCAAAAGTGCAATATCTGTTCTAAAAACCCAAAGACCAAACCGAAAAAATACCATTCAAACACTAAACCAGAAAACCCACACAGTTCAAAAACCGAAATACCATAATCAAACAGAAAACATAGACAGCAGAACATAAACCAACAGCAAGCAAGATCATCATCTTCCCTATCCAAACGCCTTCAGTCAGTGTTTTTTTTAGAAACTAAGTTCTGACATTCGAGAAAGAAGAGAGGAAGAAGAGTTCGGAAATGTCTCACCCGTTTCGACAAGGTACAAATTCGCGGCCTCTATGTGGGTCTTTTAGGGTTTCAAAACCCTTTTCCATCTATCCAACAATCATTCCCAACAAACCTGTGTCAAACAAAGCAAAATCGAAAATCAAAACAATCATAATCGAAACATGCAGTAACAGGGACGATCGAGAGAGAGATGAGAATGGCGGTTCGGCGGAAACCGACGCGCGGCGGTGAGAGAGCCGAGCGACGGTGAGAGAGCCAACGATGGACGACGGCCGGTGAGGGTTCGAGAACGAGAGTGAGGAACGCGTTTGAGAGTGACAACGAGAGAAGAAACACAGACCGGGTTCGCGAGAGAGATGAAGGAGAAACCGAAGCTTTGCCCTTTTGGAAAGTTTGTTTTGTTTTAATTTCTTTTCTTAAAATTAAAAATACAAAACAATTTCTTTTTTAATTAATTCTTTTTCTTTTAATTTTATTTTAAACCTGGTGGTGACAAGTGTCACCACCTTGCTTTTTATAAGAAAAATTCTGTTTGTTTTATTTTATTTTCATTTTGTTAATTCTTAAATAAATTCTTATTTTTTTAAAAAAACAAATGTTAGTATTGAACAAAAATATATGTGGTGTAATTTTATTTTGGACCGTCAGAGTATTTTTGGATCGGAAGTTGTGGTACTCAGTTTGCTAGCACGAGGAGGTATTTCGGACCGGTCAAAAGTTCAGATGGATTTCTCTTCGCATCGTCCAGAAGCAAGGCGATACAGGCTATTTCTAAATTTTGATCTATTTCCATTAAATTATTTTGTCGTAAATAATATTTAGTTGCGATGTACTAAATAATTATTTGATTTGATAGTTTTTGTTTGATGATTTATCGATTAAACTATTAGTCGATTTTTCATCAAACAGAAAAAATCATCTCTAATAATTATTTAAGTTTCCGATTGTATTGCATGGTATTTTGTCAGTTTATTTACTCATTCAAGATTTATTCACCAATGTACACATGCACACAATTAAAATTAAAATCAATTCGATTTCATCCTGATTGGCTCATACGCCGATTTCTTAAAGGGTCTCATGGTTGGGGATGGGCATGGCCATCCTCACGAGATTGGTTAAAGCCCTTGTTGCTTTAATCAATCATAACCCGAAAACAACATTGGTCTATATACCAATCACCATGCACCAGGTTAATTGAATCCATATACTTGATTAACCATAACCCGCTTCCATTTCATCTCAGCACGCGTATCAGAATACCTTCGCAATTAAAATTTCAAACCTCGATCCAACGTCGAGTGCATTTTTAAAACCTTTTTCATAATAAAGAACAAGTTTTTAAGTCGTTGGACGTTAGACCAGTTGCTAAAAAACTTGTCCCCCAAATAAACTTTAGTCTTTAAGTCGTTGGACGCTAGACCTGTGGCTTAAAGACTCTAAATAACGTGAACTCGTTTCACTTCACTTTTTCTCAAGAAAACTTTTTGGGTGATAGACGACTCGTGTGAGCATTCGTTCCTCGGGTTTTTAGTATTTGAATCGTGAGACGCTAGCCTCGTTGTTCGGTACTTTTTCATCCACATAAAAAATAATTCAACTCATTCAAATTCTTTTATCGCTCATACGCGATCATAAAAAACTCTTTTCGGATAAAGAGAATGTAATAGTCGTTTCAAATGCGAGCGAGGACTTAAGCTTTTCAAACAAACAAAACAAGTCCTAGTTCAAAGCATTTGAAACGTCTAAACGCACGATTTTTCAGATAAAATCAATACAACCAATTAAAGCCTTTTTGAGAGGAACTACAAAGTTTTGACTTTCCCATTGCACAAGGGAATATGTAGGCACACGGTTCTGAAGCCGTGCCAAACTCAAAATAATAATAAACAAATTCTGTTTTCTTTTAGCATCCATAACTTAGTAAACACACACACAAATGCGTAGAATTAAATGGGTCCCATCGAGTACGATGGATGTAAGGGGTGCTAATACCTTCCCCTTACATAACCGACTCCCGATCCCACTTTTTGGTCACGTAGACCGCCTTATCCGCTTGCTTGGGGTTTTATCTATATTTCCCCGTTCCTTTTGGAACAAATAAAATTAGGTGGCGATTTCACTGTTTTCGAGAATTGAAAGATTTTTGAAAATCGAGTTGCTTCAAGACCCTTAACTCCACTTCTCGTTTCCCAATTAGCTTCAATGTCTGTCCGCTTTAGGTGTAAAGCTGATGCAATATCTTCAAACCTTGGAACTTTTCCTAGACCGGTGAAAGGTATCTGATCAAGAATGGGTACCCCAAGTAGCTTAGATAATTCTTCCATTGTAGGTATCTGATCAAGATTTAATCATATATTTGTGTTTGTCTGACTATTTCGAAGCTATCTGGGTTGTTTAATTGAAGTTTAGATGCAGGGATAGTAACTTGCCATGGCTAGGGTTTAAAACCTTGAATTGGGATCCTTCGATTTAGCCAAAATTGGACGAAACTGAGGGCGTAGTTGTGTTTAGAGGATCGATTCCAATCGATCCATGGTCTCCTCATGAATTTATATTGTGAATTGCTTGATTTATGATTTTGTAGGTGCTGTAGTGACAGACAAAGCCATCGCTATAGGCTTTAGCCACGATCCAGAACCGAAGGTAAAAGCCTGGGAAATTCAAATGGGGACGATGATGTTCTTGGCGCGCGTTTTGTTTCATATTCAGAAAACAATCTCCTTTATAACCTATTTCGTTCATTATGCTAACACAATTGCAGGCTGGCCCAGTTGGTAAGGCAGCGTGCATGTGAAGGATAGGGCTTGGGTTCGATCCTTGGCTCTGAACATTATTTTTACACCTTTTCAAACTAACCCAATTTTCATATTTTTTCAATATTTTCTTTTCTATTTCATTTTCTTTCAAACATTTTTTTAATACACTAAAAAATCACCAAAAAATATTTCTTTTCATAATTAGGTTAGAAAAACTTTAATTTAATTTTTTCATTAAAAAAATATTATTTTTAACTCATATTTTATTTAACTGTTAATTAGTCAAAAATTAACTTTTAAATAACTTTTTCCATATCAAATTAATTGAGAAAATTCCCAAAAATATTTTTCTCATTTAGTTAGGTTTACTAACCCTAAAATTTTTTTCCTAACTAAAAAATCTTTTTCACTAACATTATTTTCTATTATTTACAATTCGAACCTTTTCGCGAAATTATTTTTAATATTGTAACTGTTCATAGGTTGTAATAGTTAGGACTTTAATTTCTCGCATTTTTTTCCAATATTATGTAACTGCTCATGGGATGTAATAGCTTAATTAGGATTTACTTTCTGCACTCCTATATTATGTATCTTCCCCAAAGCCATGTAATAGTCTAGGGTTTACTTTCCGCACTTTACCTTCCGCACTTTACTTTACCAATTTACTTTCTGGACATATTTAACTACTAGCTAATTAGGGTTTTGTATGCCAAGACTAATTCAATCAACATAGATCACTTCTAATCACAAGATAAAATAATTGAATACAACACACTATTCACACATGCACACCCCTTAGGGTATCCTCTCTTGTTCCCTTTCGAATACATGGTCATGTCCCTCGAACGTAGGGATATCTTAGCACAAGTTGCCTATAAAAATATCATCATAGTCCCTTAGATACAAAGATCATATTCCCTCGATGACCCTCGATGTTGCCTACGAATACATGATCTCGTCCCTCGATTGTTGCCTACGAAAAAGTGATGATCGTCCATAAGAATATGCTAAGGTATCCCTACAAGTTTCCTTCTATGACCATACGGTGAACCTTCGAATGCCCCTTTACATCCAACAGATAGAGTTACCTACCAACTAATGATATGGATAGCGCTACCCTAAAGGAAAGCAAAATAACATGGGAACGACCATTCTGAGTAGGTAATAGACTCTTAATTTTTTGCTCTATCAAAACACTTTTCACACCTCACACTATTTTCAAAATCTTTTCACTCACCTTGTATACATTCCAGCGTGAATCATTACAAAGTCTTTCCAAAATAAAACATTTCCAAACACTTCGTATACATTCCAGCGAAAATCATTACGAAGTCAAAGTGAAATACCTTTTCAAAATATCTTTTCAAACACACACACACACACACACACAGAAAGCAATTTATAAAGTGAGCTAAGCAATTAAGAGCCCGTAGATAACTACGGATGGAAAGGGTGCTAATACCTCCCCCTTTTCATAACTGCCTCCCGTACTCAGAATCTAACGAAGGTCTTTTCCTATTCTTTTCACCTTTCCTTAATTGGATAAAAGAAAAGTCGGTGGCGACTCTTGCTATCCGCAACATTTGCGATAAAAGGAAAAACAAACAAGTCAGTTCTCCCACCGTATTACAATAACCATTATATAAGGCAACAAAAGAGGATATCCTAAGGGTCCAAGTGTGCAATAATGATTCAGTTCAGATATTTATCTTGAAATTAGGGTTATCTAGCGTTGCTTTTAGATCTTGCCATACAATCCTATTAGCATACGTCTAGACAGTTACATCCCATGAGCAATTACATAATAAGGCAAAAGTGAGAGGAAAGTAAATCTACGCTATTACAAAAAACAATCGTGCGACCTATACATCGATTTCTAGAATTTTAAAGACAACCATAAATAAATAAAGAGAAAAATATTTTAATAAATGTGACAATATTCTAAAACCCTAAATATTAAAGAAAAAAATATTTTTTTTTGTATTTTTGTGATTGATTTTAAATAAGAAAAACTAAATTCTAATTTTAATTAAAGGTTAATTATGAATATAATTCTAAATTAAATGAAATAAAAAGATTTTTGTGGCTAAATAAAAAAGGAAAGCAAACCGTGGTACTTGGTTGGATCGATTCAGAAGGTTTGGGCGTTGGTGATGATCGATTTTGCTTTAGAGAGGGCCATTAAGGCTGGTTTGATCCTCAAAACTCCTTGAATTGGCATGCAAACATGATTTCGACCTTACTCTGTTTTTCCAGATTTTGTGAATCATGTGAGGGTTCTTGAGGAAGTTTTTTCGTCCCTTGAGCATGTGATATTGTTGTGTATATATAAGAGAACGAATTAGGTCAACAAATTTGAAGAAAATCCATGGCTTTGAATGAAAAGTATTTAATTTCGAATCATAATCAAATCTTGCTATTTTGAGCTTCAACCATGCCTCAATCACTCTTGCTCGGTTTCTTGGCTTCCAAGACTGATCTTTTGGGCCTCCATGTGATTCAAACAACGCCCCACGAGTTAATTCACTATTTTTTGTATTTTATTTGATTTTTTATTTAGTTTTTAAATTGAATAAAATCCAAATAAATATAAATAAAAATCACAAAAATGTGAGCATGGATTTAAAGGTCTTATTTATGGTTATGAACATGTTTGAAACTCAAAACTTAGGCCCATTGGGCCATATTTCAAGTTTGGCTCAATATTCATTTTATGCACTTCTTTAAAATTGCCAAACTTGCACCAATCATATATTTCTCAGTCTTAACATTTAAAGATGATCTTGGAATTTTTAGAAAGCTTAAGATGTCCTCTAAAATATCTCTTTGGTTTCATCTCCACCGAAGCTTCCATGTTCATGTACTTCTTTGAGAAATGATGACTTTTTGTTGACTTTTGAAACGACGTATAATGTCTTGGCTCATATCTCTCAAATGAAGAATTCTTTAGGAAAAAACTACAAAACAAAGTTGTAGAGAATGGAATTTCCTTCAAAATGAGGTTTGGTGGAGGAATATTTGATGAAGTATGTGAAAGTTATGCTTGGTCAAAGTTCTATTGACTTCTCCTTAAGAAACCCTAATTTAGAAACTTTTGACTTTTGATCAAATCTTGAGTTTTCTTGGTGAATCATGATCAACCCTTGATCAAATGATGAACTTGACTTCAAAATATTGATTTTGACAAAAAATAACGAGGTTTGAATGTATGTTGACCACAATTGACTTTTTGTCCAATACAACTAATTTTCAACCATGTGAGCAATTGACTGAGAAAATTTGTGTTATGAGTCTTAAAACTTAACATGTGAATATTTTGGGATATATGAGTAAGAATGAAGACCACTTGAGACATTAGAAATCACTTTTTCCTTGAGGAAAACAAAACCCTAGTTGTGGGTGGATTGCTTAGGAGGAGGACATGAGTGGTCACTCCTTGAGTAGTCTTAGGCATGAGGGGGTATCTTGAACCAATTGACATTAAAATGGGAGGGAAAATTTTAGGGTGCAACAACTCCATCTCAAAAAGGTCTTCGACCAATCAAGAAGAGTCAAAATGTGATTCAAGCCTGACAAGTGCACATTCAGTGTTCGGGCAGGAAAATTCCTCGGTTTCTACCTCATAGAGAGAGGAATCGAGGCCAATCCTGAAAAATGCAAAGAATTCTCTGAACTTTCTACCCCGAACTCGAAAAAAAATCCAAATCGTGAACGACATTCTCACCTCGCTATCCTACTTCGTAGCAAAATCTGCTCAACGCACCCTGCCCTTTTTGAAACTCATTCGTAAGGAGGCAGCGTTTCAATGGGCCGAGGAGTGAGAGCGTGCCCTCCTCCACCTCAAACAAAAATTATATCAACCACCAGTTATTTTGCGACCAGAGAAAGAAGAAATTCTCTACCTCTACCTGACCATAGCCCTTCGAGGCCGTTAGTGCCCCTCTCATTCGAGAAATGTCCGACGGGAAGAAGCCTAACTACTTCACGAGAAAAACCTTACAAGGTCCCGATTTGAGATACCGACAAATAGAGAAGGTGGCATTGACACTCATCAATGTTGCGAGTAGGCTAATGTACCACTTCTTGGCACACACCATTATCGTCCGAACAAACGAGCCGATGAAGCAATTGCTAGGTCGACCCGACATGGCTGAAAGAATGCTTAAATGGTCGTTGGAGCTCTCTGAGTTTTACATCAGATACAGGAGAAGGAAATCTCTTAAAGCACAAGTATTAGTCGACTTCATGGCAGAGATGACTCCACCGGCATCCCGCACAAATGGGGCACACAAGTGGACCATCTTCGTCAATGGGGCCTCCTGTAACACCCCTTCTAAATACCCGCGTTTTATAGAATTAATATCAGAGTTTTATTCACAATTAAGAGGCGTCACAATTTAAATCATAAAAATTTGACCAAACAGCGTCATGCTTTAACTGAAGAATATCCATTTAATAAATCATACTCAATGTCATGTTTAACAGCGGAAATGAAAACATAACCAAGATCCTGAATACATCATCCAACAGTTATTCCAGGATAATAATTCAACATAAATCAAAACTATTCAAAATATCCGTTAAAGGATCCCAAACAATCGTTTTCCCCAGTGTTACATCTACCAGAGCACGACACTGACACGCGGACTAGATTAACTAAACTCGAATCTAGAGCTATCCTCACCAACTCCAAGCGGCTAATCACCGGATCTGAAATGTAAAAGTAAGGGTGAGATTTCAATTCAATATAATATGTATTATACGTTCTTAGATACAACAGAATAATCGAATATATTAAATCATTAATCAAACATAAAGTCATAATCAATTCACCAAAACAGTTCACACTATGATCATGTGTATATCAAACAATGGCAATTGCAACACTGGAAACCATCCAATCATGTTACAATCCCATATGCAATGCAGACTCTATGCATGTGGTACCAACACGTGAACCGAGTTCACCCACTGCTCCGTTTACTCGTGGAAAGACAGTGTAATCCATGATTTGCCCAGAACATTGAGTCAAGAATCCAATCCATGATTCGCCCATAACCACCGGGTCAAGAATCTAGCCTCACCACCTCCAACCAGGTAAGTCTGTTGGCTCTGCCAGTTCGCTTCCACACAATGGGAATGAACCAATTTAACAAATGCTCATGCATGCATCAATAAAAGCATGCAACATCAATTCAACGGAATATGATAACAACATCATTCCATATAATGCCAATACCAATCTATCACATGATAACAACATAATCATGAATTAAATTATCACAAAGCATAAACATGCCAAACGCTTACTTTTCAATCGGTAAGACTATCACGATATATAATAACGATAACACATAATTACCAATACGATCATAAATGAATCACAAGGAAAAGAACATCACATGAACATCAATCTCCATTCAACTTGTCAAACAATTTAAACCAACTCACGATTATGATCTCAACATAACTCACTTATTTCCAATCACCAATGTATCACATTCAATCATAATGAATAATTAACACAACATTATAAGCATTAGTGCTCATCCGATCACTCGGTCGTTCATATTAATTTTCCATTATCCTTAATTAATCCATACTTTCAAAATCGGGAGCCCGAATCTTTTAAAATTTTTTAAGAAAATAATATTTTCCTTTCCAAAAAGGTAGTATTTGATATTTAAGAAATAACGAAAACGGCACTCGAATCGAGTTACGGTTTAGAAAATATGCATTTTGAAGTTTTAGAAGTTTTGGAAAAATATGTGGTAACGGTTCCTCACGGGAGAACCGGTTCCACAATTTCAAAATACACGCTTCTGGAAAATTGTATGGGAACCGGTTCCTCCCCACAGGGAACCGGTTCCCACGTTTTAAAAATGGGTCTCCCTGGATTTTTGTATGGGGAACCCGGTTCCTCCCAGGAACCGGTTCCCATGTACAAAATGCCCGATTTTGATTTTTAATAATGGAACCGGTTCCTCCCACAGGAACCGGTTCCACGACTATAAAACAAAATTTATCATTTTTGACAGCTTTATGCATCCATAATCATTTCTAAACTTCCAAATACGAATTGTAGTATTGGGAACACTAATCTAAAGCCATTTTACACCATTTACACCATTTTAACATCAACCAACATAATTTACTCATTCCTATTTGTTATCTGACACACTAATGATCAATTTTCCATACACTGACACAAAATAGGGTTTCATAATCTCAACCTATAATTCAATTTCCTAACATACTCAATTACCAGTTGATCCCCAAAACCCATAAGACATATTAACCAAACGAAATCACCCCTTACCTCGCGATGATCCTTCGGTTTCTCTCGGCGTCGGCTTTTCCTCTCTTCTCTTCTTTCTCCAACTCTACGTGAAATGATTTTTCCAAAGACCTTCTCTTTTTCCTTTCTTTTCCTTTTATATTTCTTTTTAATATTCCAATTAAAATAATTAATCAATACTTAGTAATTAGTAGAGTGTTTTACTCTCACACCCACCGTTTACTCTGCACACCTCCAGACATTTCCTCATTAAATGATCCAATTAATCCAATGAATTAAATATTTAAGACTTTAATCAATTAAATTATTAATTCTCACTTATTTAATATTTGAATTAAATCGGGGTGTCACAACTCTCCCCCACTAAAAGAGTTTTCGTCCTCGAAAACATACCTTAGACGAAAAGTTCGGGATATGAGTCCTTCATCTGACTCTCCAGCTCCCAAGTGACATTTCCTTCAGATGGTCCTCCCCAAGCTACTCGTACCAGTGCTATCTCTTTACCTCGCAATTGCTTCACTTTTCGATCCTCAATTTTTGCAGGCACTGCTTCAACAGTCAAATTATCTCGTACCTGAACATCATCTACTTGAATCTCATGAGACGGATCCGCAATGTACCTCCTCAACTGAGATACATGGAAAACATCATGCAAATTCGCAAGCGACGGCGGTAAAGCAATCTGATAAGCAACTTTCCCAACTCTCTTGGTAATCTGAAACGGACCAATAAAGCGCGGAGTCAACTTCTTTGACTTCAAAGCTCGACCAATACCAGTCATCGGAGTAACTCTCATAAACACGTGGTCTCCTTCATTAAACTCAAGATCTTTCCTCCTCTTATCATGATAACTCTTCTGACGACTCTGAGAAGTCCTCATCTTCTCCCGAATCATCTTAATCTTTTCTGAAGTCTGTTGAACAATCTCTGGTCCAATCATCGCACTTCCTCCAGATTCATACCAATACAACGGTGTCCGACATCCCCTACCATACAATGCCTCAACCGGAGCCATACCAATGCTCGAATGAAAACTATTGTTGTAGGTAAACTCTATCAACGGCAAATAGCTATCCCAAGCTCCACCTTTCTCTAACACACAATCTCTCAACAAATCTTCTAATGATTGAATCGTCCTCTTCGTATGACCATCTGTCTGCGGATGATACGCGGAACTCAATCGTAACTTAGTACCCAAAGATTCCTGCAATCCTGTCCAGAACTTAGAAGTGAACCTCGGATCTCTATCCGACACAATGCTAGACGGAATACCATGCAAACTTACAATTTTCTCAACATACAGTTCTGCCAACCTCTCCATCGGATAATCCATCCTTATCGGAATGAAGTGAGCAGACTTCGTCAATCGGTCGACAATCACCCAAATAGAATCACAGTTCTTCATTGTCCTCAGCAACCAGTCACGAATTCCATAGAAATGCCATCCTATTTCCATTCCGGAACACACACTCTATCACCAAGTCTCATAACGCCATTCTCATCAATTCAGAACTCACCTCCTTGACCTTGGTTAATCTATGTCAGCCTATCTACCAAACCAACATCGGATTTCTGTCCATTTCGAATCTCCTCCAAAATATCACTAGTCAGCTTCAACATGCCCAATTTCACACTATTCGAAGTAGTTTCACATACTAAACCTATGTCTCTGAATTGTTCCACTAAATCCAATTCACGGACCATTAACATCGACATTTGCAAGGATTTCCTGCTCAACGCATCTGCCACGACGTTTGCCTTACCAGGATGGTAATTCAAACCAAAATCATAATCCTTGAGAAATTCTAACCATCTTCTCTGCCTCCTGTTCAACTCTTTCTGATCAAAGAGATACTTCAGGCTCTTATGATCACTGAACACTTCAAACCGTGAACCATACAGATAATGCCTTCATAACTTCAAAACAAATACACCGGCTACCAAATTCAAATCCCTGGGTCGGATAATTCCCTTCATGCGCTTCAATTGTCTCGAAGCATAAGCCACAACCTGCTTATCCTTCATCACACACCACCTAAACCCATCAATGACGCATCATAATGCATAACAAGGGACTCTTCCGGATTCGGAAAAATTAAAATCGGAGCACTAGTCAACCTCCTCTTCCACTCTTGGAATCCTTCCTCAAAATCAGAACCCCAAAACAATATACACTTGGTTTTACAAATCTATTTCTCTGAGCACCTTCTAATAGCTTCTTCAATTTTCTATATCTAAAGTTGACGTCTTGTACGGTGTCATAGAAATAAGTTTTGTACCCAGAACGACATTAACAACGACTCTGACTCTCCTCAACCATCATTACACGATAAATAAATTACTTACAGGTGCTGGAACCATTTTTAAAACAAAGTTCATCACATCATCTTTCCAACACTTCAAACGAAACTCAATTCAGACATCCAAAACTCCAATTATGGATTTTACAAGTTTTCGAAAAATAATGCCGTTAGCTTCAGGAAATCAATTCCCTATGATAGGTAATCGATTTCTCACCTAGTGAGGGTGAAAAATCCTAAAACATCATAGAATGCAAAATTTGAGATTCTAACTTCAACATACCGCAACACACATCATTCGCCATGATTAATTTCGTTAAGTTACAGTTCCAATAACCAATTCACATCATTGCATACTTTATATCAACCACTGACACAATTAATCTTTTCAAGAACAACAAAGAGGTCACTCAAACTGACAACTTCACGATCAACCGGAAGCGTTGCAACATTCCCATCACACCAGCTTCATCTTCTAAGAGTCATTCTTCTCAATCACCAAATATCTTCTAGGCCAAGAATATGCATCGACTCATCAAAACGATTCATAATCACTTGGTTTACTTCAAACATTCAACCCAAGGGTAGCCTCCAGCTAATCCAACATCTTGCTCAATGATGAGTCGCTATTATTCTCAGGGAACATTAGAATTCACACCTAACTCTTCCAACTGTTTCTTCAACTCAGATACCGACATGCGATACGGCGCCCTCGACACCGGACTAGTTCCAGGAATTAAATCTATAGTAAATTCCTCCTCTCTCTCAGGCGGCAATTCACCGACATCTCCTAGAAACACCTCAGGAAATTCATCCACCACTGGCAATCCAACTTACTCGGAACAATCTCAAGACAATTCTTCACTACCGGTAATTCATCGCTCTTAGATTCTCCTTTCACTTCCGTCGAAGAATACAACATAAATACCACAGCACCATCATTAATCTCTACGCAACTCTAACCATCCATCTCAATTCATTATCCTTATTAGGGCCTTCGTCAACTCATATGGTTCACAAGCTTGTATCAAGCTTCATCCATACTCATCACTTTATGTCCCAATTAGGTAGCAAGACAATTATATACCATCCAATATGATTTCGTCTACTATCAACAAGAGATTAAGGGTGATCAAGTCCTCAATTTGTCAATAGACATCCGATAAACCTACTGAAGTATAAACCATCATTACCAACACTTTCATTCTCAGAATCGTACTCACCTTTCTGCACTTCCAACTATTACTCATGGTCCAACGATTCCAACAGCCCCAACCACTCTCGTACTGTCTTCCCAAGCAGTACCTCATACCAATGACTTACAATAGGAACATATCCGGGAAGCATCTCTTCTCCCCCACTTAGTTTCACACTACCCCTGCAATAATCAATCAGGAAAAGTAACAAGTACCGCAGTTGTACACTTGTCGCGTACCAAGGGATAATGACATTAAGACCCTGGTCACAACGACCGACTATGCTCTGATACCACTATTGTAACACCCCTTCTAAATACCCGCGTTTTATAGAATTAATATCAGAGTTTTATTCACAATTAAGAGGCGTCACAATTTAAATCATAAAAATTTGACCAAACAGCGTCATGCTTTAACTGAAGAATATCCATTTAATAAATCATACTCAATGTCATGTTTAACAGCGGAAATGAAAACATAACCAAGATCCTGAATACATCATCCAACAGTTATTCCAGGATAATAATTCAACATAAATCAAAACTATTCAAAATATCCGTTAAAGGATCCCAAACAATCGTTTTCCCCAGTGTTACATCTACCAGAGCACGACACTGACACGCGGACTAGATTAACTAAACTCGAATCTAGAGCTATCCTCACCAACTCCAAGCGGCTAATCACTTCGGATCTGAAATGTTAAAGTAAGGGTGAGATTTCAATTCAATATAATATGTATTATACGTTCTTAGATACAACAGAATAATCGAATATATTAAATCATTAATCAAATATAAAGTCATAATCAATTCACCAAAACAGTTCACACTATGATCATGTGTATATCAAACAATGGCAATTGCAACACTGGAAACCATCCAATCATGTTACAATCCCATATGCAATGCAGACTCTATGCATGTGGTACCAACACGTGAACTGAGTTCACCCACTCCGCTTACTCGTGGAAAGACAAAGGTAATCCATGATTCGCCCGAACAACGAGTCAAGAATCCAATCCATGATTCGCCCATAACCGGGTCAAGAATCTAGCCTCACCACCTCCAACCGGTAAGTCTGTTGGCTCGCCGCTTCCACACAATGGGAATGAACCAATTTAACAAATGCTCATGCATGCATCAATAAAAGCATGCAACATCAATTCAACGGAATATGATAACATCATTCCATATAATGCCAATACCAATCTATCACATGATAACAACATAATCATGAATTAAATTATCACAAAGCATAAACATGCCAAACGCTTACTTTTCAATCAGTAAGACTATCACCAGTATATAATAACGATAACACATAATTACCAATACGATCATAAATGAATCACAAGGAAAAGAACATCACATGAACATCAATCTCCATTCAACTTGTCAAACAATTTAAACCAACTCACAGATTATGATCTCAACATAACTCACTTATTTCCAATCACCAATGTATCACATTCAATCATAATGAATAATTAACACAACATTATAAGCATTAGTGCTCATCCGATCACTCAGGTCGTTCATATTAATTTCCCATTATCCTTAATTAATCCATACTTTCAAAATCGGGAGCCCGAATCTTTTTAAAATTTTTTTTAAGAAAATAATATTTTTCCTTTCCAAAAAGGTAGTATTTGAAATTTAAGAAATAACACCGAAAACGGCACTCGAATCGGAGTTACGGTTTAGAAAATATGCATTTTTGAAGTTTTAGAAGTTTTGTTAAAATACACAGTGGTAACCGGTTCCTCACTGGGAGAACCCGGTTCCCACAATTTCAAAATACACGCTTCCTGGAAAATTGTATGGGGAACCCGGTTCCTCCCCACAGGGAACCGGTTCCCACGTTTTAAAAATGGGTCTCCCTGGATTTTTGTATGGGGAACCCGGTTCCTCCCCACAGGGAACCGGTTCCCATGTACAAAATGCCCAGATTTTGATTTTTAATAACTGGAACCCGGTTCCTCCCCACAGGGAACCGGTTCCCACGACCTGTAACAGCAAAATTTATCATTTTTGACAGCTTTATGCATCCATAATCATTTCTAAACTTCCAAATACGAATTGTAATATTGGGAACACTAATCTAAAGCCATTTTACACCATTTACACCATTTTAACATCAACCAACATAATTTACTCATTCCTATTTGTTATCTGACACATAATGATCAATTTTCCATACACTGACACAAAATAGGGTTTCATAATCTCAACCTATAATTCAATTTCCTAACATACTCAATTACCAGTTGATCCCCAAAACCCATAAGACATATTAACCAAACGAATCACCCTTACCTCGCGATGATCCTTCGGTTTCTCGTCGGCTTTTCCTCTCTTCTCTTCTTTCTCCAACTCTACGTGAAATGATTTTTCCAAAGACCTTCTCTTTTTCCTTTCTTTTCCTTTTATATTTCTTTTTAATATTCCAATTAAAATAATTAATCAATACATAGTAATTAGTAGAGTGTTTTACTCTCACCCACCGCTTACTCGCACACCTCGGACATTTCCTCATTAAATGATCCAATTAATCCAATGAATTAAATATTTAAGACTTTAATCAATTAAATTATTAATTCTCACTTATTTAATATTTGAATTAAATCGGGGTGTCACAACTCTCCCCCACTAAAAGAGTTTTCGTCCTCGAAAACATACCTTAGATGAAAAGTTCGGGATATGAGTCCTTCATCGACTCTCCACTCCCAAGTGACATTTCCTTCGATGGTCCTCCCAAGCTACTCGTATGCTATCTCTTTACCTAATTGCTTCACTTTTCGATCCTCAATTTTTGCACCGCTCAACATCAAATTATCTGCACGAACATCATCTACTTGAATCTCATGAGACGGATCCGCAATGTACCTCCTCAACCGAGATACATGGAAAACATCATGCAAATTCAGCGGCGGTGGTAAAGCAATGATAAGCAACTTTCCCAACTCTCTTGGTAATCTGAACGGACCAATAAAGCGGAGTCAACTTCTTTGACTTCAAAGCTCGACCAATACCGATCATCGGAGTAACTCTCATAAACACGTGGTCTCCTTCATTAAACTCAAGATCTTTCCTCCTCTTATCATGATAACTCTTCGACGACTCGAAGTCCTCATCTTCTCCGAATCATCTTAATCTTTTCAAGTCTTGAACAATCTCGGTCCAATCATCGCACTTCCTCGATTCATACCAATACAACGGTGTCCGACATCCCTACCATACAATGCCTCAACCGGAGCCATACCAATGCTCGAATGAAAACTATTGTTGTAGGTAAACTCTATCAACGGCAAATAGCTATCCCAAGCTCCACCTTTCTCTAACACACAATCTCTCAACAAATCTTCTAATGATTGAATCGTCCTCTTCGTATGACCATCTGTCTGCGGATGATACGCGGAACTCAATCGTAACTTAGTACCCAAAGATTCCTGCAATCCTGTCCAGAACTTAGAAGTGAACCTCGGATCTCTATCCGACACAATGCTAGACGGAATACCATGCAAACTTACAATTTTCTCAACATACAGTTCTGCCAACCTCTCCATCGGATAATCCATCCTTATCGGAATGAAGTGAGCAGACTTCGTCAATCGGTCGACAATCACCCAAATAGAATCACAGTTCTTCATTGTCCTCAGCAACCAGTCACGAATTCCATAGAAATGCCATCCTATTTCCATTCCGGAACACACACTCTATCACCAAGTCTCATAACGCCATTCTCATCAATTCAGAACTCACCTCCTTGACCTTGGTTAATCTATGTCAGCCTATCTACCAAACCAACATCGGATTTCTGTCCATTTCGAATCTCCTCCAAAATATCACTAGTCAGCTTCAACATGCCCAATTTCACACTATTCGAAGTAGTTTCACATACTAAACCTATGTCTCTGAATTGTTCCACTAAATCCAATTCACGGACCATTAACATCGACATTTGCAAGGATTTCCTGCTCAACGCATCTGCCACGACGTTTGCCTTACCAGGATGGTAATTCAAACCAAAATCATAATCCTTGAGAAATTCTAACCATCTTCTCTGCCTCCTGTTCAACTCTTTCTGATCAAAGAGATACTTCAGGCTCTTATGATCACTGAACACTTCAAACCGTGAACCATACAGATAATGCCTTCATAACTTCAAAACAAATACACCGGCTACCAAATTCAAATCCTGGGTCGGATAATTCCCTTCATGCGCTTCAATTGTCTCGAAGCATAAGCCACAACCTGCTTATCCTTCATCACACACCACCTAAACCCATCAATGACGCATCATAATGCATAACAAGGGACTCTTCCGGATTCGGAAAAATTAAAATCGGAGCACTAGTCAACCTCCTCTTCCACTCTTGGAATCCTTCCTCAAAATCAGAACCCCAAAACAATATACACTTGGTTTTACAAATCTATTTCTCTGAGCACCTTCTAATAGCTTCTTCAATTTTCTATATCTAAAGTTGACGTCTTGTACGGTGTCATAGAAATAAGTTTTGTACCCAGAACGACATTAACAACGACTCTGACTCTCCTCAACCATCATTACACGATAAATAAATTACTTACAGGTGCTGGAACCATTTTTAAAACAAAGTTCATCACATCATCTTTCCAACACTTCAAACGAAACTCAATTCAGACATCCAAAACTCCAATTATGGATTTTACAAGTTTTCGAAAAATAATGCCGTTAGCTTCAGGAAATCAATTCCCTATGATAGGTAATCGATTTCTCACCTAGTGAGGGTGAAAAATCCTAAAACATCATAGAATGCAAAATTTGAGATTCTAACTTCAACATACCGCAACACACATCATTCGCCATGATTAATTTCGTTAAGTTACAGTTCCAATAACCAATTCACATCATTGCATACTTTATATCAACCACTGACACAATTAATCTTTTCAAGAACAACAAAGAGGTCACTCAAACTGACAACTTCACGATCAACCGGAAGCGTTGCAACATTCCCATCACACCAGCTTCATCTTCTAAGAGTCATTCTTCTCAATCACCAAATATCTTCTAGGCCAAGAATATGCATCGACTCATCAAAACGATTCATAATCACTTGGTTTACTTCAAACATTCAACCCAAGGGTAGCCTCCAGCTAATCCAACATCTTGCTCAATGATGAGTCGCTATTATTCTCAGGGAACATTAGAATTCACACCTAACTCTTCCAACTGTTTCTTCAACTCAGATACCGACATGCGATACGGCGCCCTCGACACCGGACTAGTCCCAGGAATTAAATCTATAGTAAATTCCTCCTCTCTCTCAGGCGGCAATTCACCGACATCTCCTAGAAACACCTCAGGAAATTCATCCACCACTGGCAATCCAACTTACTCGGAACAATCTCAAGACAATTCTTCACTACCGGTAATTCATCGCTCTTAGATTCTCCTTTCACTTCCGTCGAAGAATACAACATAAATACCACAGCACCATCATTAATCTCTACGCAACTCTAACCATCCATCTCAATTCATTATCCTTATTAGGGCCTTCGTCAACTCATATGGTTCACAAGCTTGTACCAAGCTTCATCCATACTCATCACTTTATGTCCCAATTAGGTAGCAAGACAATTATATACCATCCAATATGATTTCGTCTACTATCAACAAGAGATTAAGGGTGATCAAGTCCTCAATTTGTCAATAGACATCCGATAAACCTACTGAAGTATAAACCATCATTACCAACACTTTCTGTTCTCAGAATCGTACTCACCTTTCTGCACTTCCAACTATTACTCATGGTCCAACGATTCCAACAGCCCCAACCACTCTCGTACTGTCTTCCCAAGCAGTACCTCATACCAATGACTTACAATAGGAACATATCCGGGAAGCATCTCTTCTCCCCCACTTAGTTTCACACTACCCCTGCAATAATCAATCAGGAAAAGTAACAAGTACCGACAGTGTTGTACACACTTGTCGCGTACCAAGGGATAATGACATTAAGACACTGGTCACAACGACCGACTATGCTCTGATACCACTATTGTAACACCCCTTCTAAATACCCGCGTTTTATAGAATTAATATCAGAGTTTTATTCACAATTAAGAGGCGTCACAATTTAAATCATAAAAATTTGACCAAACAGCGTCATGCTTTAACTGAAGAATATCCATTTAATAAATCATACTCAATGTCATGTTTAACAGCGGAAATGAAAACATAACCAAGATCCTGAATACATCATCCAACAGTTATTCCAGGATAATAATTCAACATAAATCAAAACTATTCAAAATATCCGTTAAAGGATCCCAAACAATCGTTTTCCCCAGTGTTACATCTACCAGAGCACGACACTGACACGCGGACTAGATTAACTAAACTCGAATCTAGAGCTATCCTCACCAACTCCAAGCGGCTAATCACTTCGGATCTGAAATGTTAAAGTAAGGGTGAGATTTCAATTCAATATAATATGTATTATACGTTCTTAGATACAACAGAATAATCGAATATATTAAATCATTAATCAAACATAAAGTCATAATCAATTCACCAAAACAGTTCACACTATGATCATGTGTATATCAAACAATGGCAATTGCAACACTGGAAACCATCCAATCATGTTACAATCCCATATGCAATGCAGACTCTATGCATGTGGTACCAACACGTGAACCGAGTTCACCCACTGCTCCGTTTACTCGTGGAAAGACAGTGTAATCCATGATTCGCCCAGAACACTGAGTCAAGAATCCAATCCATGATTCGCCCATAACCACCGGGTCAAGAATCTAGCCTCACCACCTCCAACCAGGTAAGTCTGTTGGCTCTGCCAGTTCGCTTCCACACAATGGGAATGAACCAATTTAACAAATGCTCATGCATGCATCAATAAAAGCATGCAACATCAATTCAACGGAATATGATAACAACATCATTCCATATAATGCCAATACCAATCTATCACATGATAACAACATAATCATGAATTAAATTATCACAAAGCATAAACATGCCAAACGCTTACTTTTCAATCAGTAAGACTATCACCAGTATATAATAACGATAACACATAATTACCAATACGATCATAAATGAATCACAAGGAAAAGAACATCACATGAACATCAATCTCCATTCAACTTGTCAAACAATTTAAACCAACTCACAGATTATGATCTCAACATAACTCACTTATTTCCAATCACCAATGTATCACATTCAATCATAATGAATAATTAACACAACATTATAAGCATTAGTGCTCATCCGATCACTCAGGTCGTTCATATTAATTTCCCATTATCCTTAATTAATCCATACTTTCAAAATCGGGAGCCCGAATCTTTTTAAAATTTTTTTTAAGAAAATAATATTTTTCCTTTCCAAAAAGGTAGTATTTGAAATTTAAGAAATAACGCCGAAAACGGCACTCGAATCGGAGTTACGGTTTAGAAAATATGCATTTTTGAAGTTTTAGAAGTTTTGGAAAAATACAGTGGTAATCGGTTCCTCACTGGAGAACCGGTTCCCACAATTTCAAAATACACGCCCGGAAAATTGTATGGGAACCGGTTCCTCCCCAGGAACCGGTTCCCACGTTTAAAATGGGTCTCCCGGATTTTTGTATGGGAACCGGTTCCTCCCCAGGGCCGGTTTCCATGTACAAAATGCCAGATTTTGATTTTTAATAACGGAACCGGTTCCTCCCCAGGAACCGGTTCCCACGACTATTACAAAATTTATCATTTTTGACTGCTTTATGCATCCATAATCATTTCTAAACTTCCAAATACGAATTGTAATATTGGGAACACTAATCTAAAGCCATTTTACACCATTTACACCATTTTAACATCAACCAACATAATTTACTCATTCCTATTTGTTATCTGACACACTAATGATCAATTTTCCATACACTGACACAAAATAGGGTTTCATAATCTCAACCTATAATTCAATTTCCTAACATACTCAATTACCCAGTTGATCCCCAAAACCCATAAGACATATTAACCAAACGAATCACCCTTACCTCGCGATGATCCTTCGGTTTCTCTCGGCCGGCTTTTCTCTCTCTTCTTTCTCCAACTCTACGTGAAATGATTTTTCCAAAGACCTTCTCTTTTTCCTTTCTTTTCCTTTTATATTTCTTTTTAATATTCCAATTAAAATAATTAATCAATACTTACTAATTAGTAGAGTGTTTTACTCTCACACCCACCGTTTACTCTGCACACCTCCAGACATTTCCTCATTAAATGATCCAATTAATCCAATGAATTAAATATTTAAGACTTTAATCAATTAAATTATTAATTCTCACTTATTTAATATCTGTCCGCAAATTGTGAAATATCTTATTCACTTGCTTGTTCCCTAAGCAAATTCCACAAGTACAACAACTCAAAATAACTATCTTAGACCTTAGTCGATATTCTATGTCGATACAACTCCTTCAATACTTTGGCAGACAATACAACTCGGCTAAGGTATTTCGACACAACTTTCCTTATGTCGAACAACCTATTTCGACACAAAAAATTACAATCTCAACTTGCATGTGGAGACAAAAAGCTCAAACACCAACGCCAAAGTTGAAGAATGTTGAATATTAAATATACTAGTATGATAAGCATGAAAAAAGCTATTAATTAATGGTGAGATCTAGGCCACTCCTTAAAAAATTATGGGTAATTTACCACTAATGGTTTATATTAATGAAATTTTGTGACATAAAATAATTTTTTAAAATCACATATTAATCTTAAACCCTAAGACATTGAATTTATGTTTCTTTTCACTTCAAAATTGTTAGACATCTTGTTCAAAATTATTCAAATTTTTTCATCCAATATAAGAATCATTACTCATATCTCACATACAACACATTTTACTATTCAAAAATTAAGTCATATATATTTTTTGAATTCTTTAAATTTTTTGATTAGTATGTATTTTTAAATTTTTAATTTAAGTGGAAAAATTTAATTCATACAGTAATCAAGAATTTACTTTGGCCGTGCATCTTTAAGTTTAAAGGTTGGCAGTTTTCACCGGTTAACAAAGTTACAAGCAGTTACAAATTCTAAGGCAATGAAACATCATGAGCGTCGGTTGAGTTTTCTAAAACAAAAATACTACTAGTAGTTATTTATGTTCTGCAATATAAAAGGAACTAGTCTTATACCACAACCAAAAAGTTCTGCTGCATGCTTCATTCACTTACTTGAAATATTATGGCGAGAAAATCCCAAGGTCGTGCTGTCGGAATAGACCTCGGCACCACATACTCTTGTGTAGCAGTGTGGCTGGAGAAACACAGTAGAGTGGAAATTATTCCCAATGATCAAGGAAACAGAACTACACCTTCTTTTGTTGCCTTCACCGATGATCAAAGGTTGATTGGTGATGCTGCTAAGAATCAGACTGCAGTCAATCCCGAAAACACTGCTTTGGTAAGTTTATACTTTGACATATCATATTGCATTTCATTTCTGTGTGCTAGTTGGACAGTTGAATGATCAATATCTGCCACCCTTTTTTTTCAGATGCTAAGAGATTAATTGGTAGAAAATTTAGCGATGCTACTGTTCAAAAAGATATAATGTTGTGGCCATTTAAAGTAAATGCTGGGGTCAATGACAAACCCATGATTAGTCTTAAGTATAAGGGTCAAGAGAAGCAATTTTGCGCCGAGGAGATATCATCTATGGTTCTTACAAAGATGCGAGAGAGTGCAGAGGCGTATCTAGGGTCGCCTGTGAAGAATGCTGTTGTTACTGTGCCGGCTTACTTTAATGATTCTCAACGAAAAGCTACCATAGATGCTGGTGCCATTGTTGGCCTTAATGTCATTCGGATAATCAATGAACCTACTGCTGCAGCTATTGCATATGGACTTGACAAGAGAAGTGAATGTGATGGTAACCGGAATATTTTTGTGTTTGATCTTGGAGGTGGTACTTTTGATGTGTCTATTCTCACAATTAAGGGTGATGTCTTTGAAGTAAAAGCAACAGCCGGAAACACTCACCTAGGCGGGGAAGACTTTGATAATAGAATGTTGAACTACTTTGTAGAGGAGTTTAAAAAGAAGAATAAAATGGAAATTAGTGGTAACCCAAGAGCCTTAAGGAGGTTGAGAACTGCATGTGAAAAGGCAAAGAGGATACTGTCTTTTGCTTTTGTAACCACAGTTGAGGTAGATTCTTTATTTTGTGGAATTGATTTCTCTTCATCAATAACTCGTGCCAAGTTTGAAGAAATTAATATGGACTTGTTTGATGAATGTATGGCAACTGTTAAGAGCTGTCTTAGTGATTCAGGAATATGCAAAAGTGATATTGATGATGTTGTTCTTGTGGGTGGCTCGTCTAGGATTCCCAAAGTGCAAGATATGTTGCAAGACTTTTTTGAAGGGAAGGATCTTTGCAAATGTATCAACCTGGATGAAGCTGTTGCTTATGGGGCAGCTGTTCAGGCTGCTATTTTGAGTGAAGGCTTTAAGAATGTCCCGAACTTGGTGCTGCGAGATGTTACCCCATTATCACTTGGTATCTCAGAAGGCATTGATCGTGTCATGAGTGTGGTGATTCCTAGGAACTCTACCATACCTGTCAAGAAATCTAAAAGATATACCACAGCTAAAGATAACCATAGCATTGTCGGGATTGACGTTTATGAAGGTGAGAGAGCAAGAGCCGCAGACAACAATCTACTTGGTATGTTCAATCTTTATTGTCTTCCAGGTGCTCCTCGGGGCCAGCCCTTAGATGTATGCTTTACCATTGATGATAATGGTATACTAACTGTTTCTGCTAAGGAAATATCTACGGGCAATACAAACGAGATCACCATAACTAATGACAAAGAAAGGTTGTCACCATTTGAAATTAAAAGAATGATTGAAGAAGCCAAAAGTTACAATCTTGAAGATCAGAAATTCTTAAAGAAGGCCAAGGTAATGAGTGCATTGGATTATTGTGTTTATAATATGAAAAATGCTTTAAAGAATGATGTTAGTTTAAAGCTTTCCCCTCAAGAAAGTGAGAAGATTAATAATGCAATTGCGGTGGCCACAAATTTACTTGAAGGGAATAACAGAACAAATGAAATAGATGTTCTTGAGGATCATCTAAAGGAGCTGGAGAGCATGTTGAAACACCTTGTAGCCATGACTGGCTAGTTTTTTTTCTTCTTGATTTCAAGTGATATCTTTAGGTTGATTGTTATTCTCTAATAGTACTCAAGTTTATGATAATGTTTGCATCGAACAATTATTGAACATTTTATTTAAATTGTTTCTATTTAAATGGTTCACCTTCCTAATTTTTTAAATATGATTGAGAAGCATAAATTCACCTCTTCACCACTACATGCTTAATTAAAGAAGAATAACATTTAGGTTGTTAAAAAGTCTCTTAAACATTCACTCGATAAAGTCCATATATGCTTGCTTTGAACTTCTGCTTTTAAGTGAATGAAATGTTTAAAATGTTTAAGCAATCCAAAGGGAGTAAACTAATTTGTTGGCTTCATACATCGAGTGAAAGTGAAGTGATAACTCTTCATGTTAGACAACAACCAAAACCAAAAGATAACTTACTTGTTTGAGTTATGATTTTGACTGGTTTGACTTTGATTCCAAATCTACTATATAGCCTAATACTAATGAACTGACCAATATGACAAAAATTTCCTTAACTACAAAATGTTTTTCAAAGCAAAAAGGGCTTATTGGTAATCAACAAAATGACATACACCTTTTTAGAAGAGAAGCTCAAATGTACAAATTTCATTGGTCCCCTCCAAAATCATAATCACAAATAAACTATCTCTCTCTTCTTCCCCCTCATTTCAAAATCATTCTCTTTTCCACAGTTATCTCTTTCCTTCGGTTTCTCTCCTCTCTCTTTTACATAAATCCTAAATCCACCGCCAACGTCGCCTTTAAAACATGAAGCACTGGTCACTCCGTCGCGTAAGACCACACTACAACCACCACTTTTAGATCGAATATGGGTAGTTATCTTTTTCGTTCACTCTATTAATTTTGTTCATCTTCTCTTGTTTGTCTCCCTTTCTCAGATTATACTTTAGATACTTTCTCTTCATTTTACGGTAGATCGGTTTTGAAAGATCTGGAAATAAGAGACATAGAAACCATATTAGAGACATAATAAGACTGCAAGACACTGAATTGAAGAAATAAGAAACTAATTTCGAGTTTGTGTTCCTAATCCTTTTTAGTTATATTTACATGTGTTACTAAATTATTTTAAAATTTGATAATTCAATTTAAATTGACATGTGTATTTAAATATATCCTTTGTCAAATTTACCATTAAAATTTGTATAATTATATTATTTTTATAATTTTTTATTGTATTTTTCTAATAGAAATCAATTTTTCATATATGTGTATCTTTAAAAATAATTCCGTTAATATTAAAATAAGTTCACCCGCCGCACGGATATGTTACTAGGTGGTATTTTTTCAAGAAAAATGCTTATGAGTAAGAAAAAATATTAACCATTCATTATCATCACCACCCCATAATCTTTAATTAAAAAGAAATTAATTTAAAATTAATTTAAAATTTACCTTTAAAATAGTGAAATATATACATTCTTACATTTATTTTTCAAATTGTTTCATACTAAATAGCACTGCTCTTTTTACGAAGGTTATAACCATTTCAACTTCGAAGACATCTATGAAGATTTGTAGAGAACCTCTCCAAACCATTGAGTCATTTGACTAATATGATGCGGCAATAAAGAGAACATCTCCTAAAAGTATGTATTTTATTAAGTCACTCTTTTGCCGTTAAGAGTAGTTTTACATTTATGTTTTGAATCACATATTATTTGTTGTTTGAGTCCTTCGTTTTATCATTGTTGATTTGATTGACAAATTTTTGTAGACAACCTATTAAATCAAATATTTTAATTTAGTGCTGCTATCTGTTTTTGGTGCGAGTACATATTATTGAAGAATGTTATTTTAACACTCAATTTGTATACCAATATTTATACTAGATATTTTTCACCGAGGAATAGTATTTTTTAAATAAAATTTTATATATTTATGAATACTAAAAAGTTATTATAATATCTTTTTTAAAATATTTTTTTATTTGTTTAGATTAAGGAGGTATCGAAATAAAATTATGTCATTAGTCAACTTCATACTTTTATTAATTAATATTTTACATTTCATTAATCAATTTTATTTTTATATCATTAATTTTAAAATCTGATCGTTTATTAACCAACTTCATAATTTTAATAACCAAAATTTTATATTACATTAACCAACTTTGTTTTATTACTAAAAATTATCTTTAATATTTGTACGTTTATTAACAAACTTCATAACTTCATTAACCAACTTTGTTTTACTACTTAAATTTTTTGATATTTAGACGTTTATTAATCAACGTCATCATTTCATTAACATTTATTTTACTACTAAAAAAGTATACAAAAAAATTATAATAATATTTCACTCTTCATAAAAATATTATTTTATTTAAAAAATATTGCTCAGCGGATTAATATGGTGAATAATGTTTGGTGTAAGTATTGGTGTAAAACTTAGGGGAAAAACTTAGATACACACAAACATAACACTTGATTTCATTACGACAAACAAGGGATTAGGCAGCGCTTTTTTGGGCCATAGACAGCGCTTTAAAGCGCTGCTAAAACCACTGCTGCTAAAGGTATAAACATGGCTTAGATTACTGCAAAAGCGCTGCTATAGATAACCTTTAGGCATCGCTTTTTCCTGAAAAGCGCTGCTATATATATATATATATATATATATATATATCATAAAGAGCTTTACTTTATACAACGTTTTTTATTGCCCCTATAGTAACGCTTTTACTTTAGATAGCGCTTTTAAATGAATTTTAGGTGGAGCTTTAGACAGCGCTTTGTAAAAGCGCTGCTATATATACCCTTTAGGCAGCGCTTTTTCCTGAAAAGTGCTGATATATATACCTTATTTAGCAGCGCTTTACTTTATACAGCACTTTTTATTGTCCCCCTATAGCAGCGCTTTTTTCATCCACTTTAGACAGCGCTTCTCATTAAAAGCGCTGTCTATTCCCCCCTTTAGCAGCGCTTTTCCCACGAAATTTTTTAATATAAAACTTTTTTTCATTTAAAACAAAACACTACCTATTATAAAGTCAGCATATATGCACCAGAATTAATTTCACCATTTTTGCACCAGGTTTTTACCAGAATTTGCACCAAAATTTCATAAACTTAAATCAAATTTGTAGCTTCAATATGAAATTTGAAACAACAACAACATCAATATACATCTTCGATCCATGTTTTCACAATTTTTCATAAACTTGAAACATCAACAACATCAATATATACAACAATGAACAACATCAACAATGAATTACAAAATAACTCTATCTTCTACATCGATCTGCACCTATAACCTGAAACAAAATCAAAAAATTGAAATTATACCATCATAAGTAACCAAATAACTACAACAACGTTGCAACACAACTATAATGACATATATTATATTCTAAAAACTCAAAGTTATACCTTATAATAAAATTTTCAACTCCATAACAAATTAACATCAATCCATCATAAGTTCATCCAATTGATCTCTTGACTAATGAGCACATTTGAATTCACCAAAGTACTACATAATAATATAACATAGTATGATTTAATTAAAACACTAAGTCATTTTATGAGAAATATTAAAATAATTTCTAAGTTAGAAATTCATACCGTGAATGGAATCTCTAATCGATCCAAAAGAAGAGTTTCTTTCATAAACCTCAACATAAAATAGTTGTAATCTATACTATTGCGCTGACGAGTACACTACGCATGGAAAGAAAATACAGATATACATCAAGATATACACCTTAACTTTTTTTATCAAGTATCATCACTATATAATCAAAATTGTGAAAATATACCTCTGCTTTGATCCACGAAATGTTTTTGACTCTACTCTTTGGTACTTGAATATCTCTTTGTGCTCGAAAACTTTGTAGAATGCTATAATAAAATTTAAACGAATATTTATAACTATCTCACATAAATAATTAAATATACACACGAATATTTTAGAATAATCTCATGTGTCATTGTGCAGAACATACAAATGCACCTGATCCCATTCATCCCTTGATACTGTCACAATTTCATTTCCAATTATTTTTTTTTGAAAATATGAGATTTGGGGAGTCCAGTGGATTGCATATTGGACAAAAATTCAGTACAAAACTTAACCGCTTCTTCAATAACGTATCACTCAACAATACAATCCTCTAGACGACTTTGATTTTTCACGTACCCTTTTAATATTTTCATATAACGTTCAGTAGGGTACATCCATCTCATATAAGCTGGTCCACACAATTGTGTCTCTTTCAGAAGATGAACAACAAGATGTACCATAATGTCAAAAAATGATGGAGGAAAATACATTTCAAGGTCACCGAAATTAATAACTATTTCTTTTTACAATACTGGTAAGATCTCTAGATCGATCACCTTACTACAAATTGACCTAAAGAAAAAACACAATTTAGTTATAGCGCTTCTTACTTTTTTCTGGAAAAATAGAACGTATACCTATTGGTAGAAAATGTTCCATTATGACATGACAATCACATGTATTTAAACTCTTTAACTTGATGTCTTTCATAGACACGAGTCTTCTAATGTCCGAGGAGTAACCTTCTGGAACTTTAACTTCACTCAGAAACTTACACAATATTTTTTCTCCCTTCTAGATAGAGTATAAGCAGCAGGTGGTAGATATGTTCGTCTTTCTTTCTTCACGGGTCCTAATGCAATTCTTATTCCCATCTCTACCATGTCCTCCCTTGCTTTAAGGTCAACCTTATACTTTCCTTTTATATTGAGTAACGTACCAATAACACTTTCAAATACATTTTTTTGAATATGCATAACATCAAGAAAATGTCTTACGTGCAAAGATTTCCGATATGGCAATTAAAAAAAATGACCTCTTCTTCCACCAACCAGTGACAACTTTATGTGCAAAAGGCTTGCCAAACTGAATACTCACATCTTTCACCTTTTCAAAAATTTGATCACTTGTCAATCCAGATGGAGCTCTACGTTGTTCGGTATCTCCATTGAACGCTTTTCTCCATCCACGACATTGATGTTTAGAATTTAAGAATTTACGATGATCAAAAAAGACATTCTTTTGACAAACTCTCAATCGCGTCGTATCGGTTCCATCTTCACAGACAGGACACACATTTTCACCTTTAATGCTATACCCGGATAGATTTCCGTATGTTGGAAAATCGTTAATTGTTCCAAAAAACATCGCCCTCAAATTGAAACTTTCTTTCCTATATCCATCATAAGCCGTTCTCCCACAAAATCTTCAAATCTTCGATTAAAGGTTTCAAGTATACGTCTATGTCATTCCCTGGTTGTTTAGGCCCAGAAATTAACATAGATAACATCATGTACTTGCACTTCATACATAACCATAGAGGTAGGTTATAAATCATAAGAACTATAAGCCATGTGGAATGTGAGATACTTTGAAAACCATGCGGGTGCATTCCATCCATAGATAATGCCAAGCGAAGGTTTCTTGTTTCTCCTACAAAATCAGGATAATCATTATCAATTTTCTTCCACTGTGGTGCATCTTGTAATGCCCCAAATTTAATTAATTATTTAATTAAATTATATAAGGAATTATCTATTGGAATTGTCGAAGTTGGAAAATTAATCGGAGTAATTGAATTTGTCGATATTATTATTTAAGAGGCGTATTTGAATTATTAAGTCGGATTTTAGTCAGATAAATTGGAAGAATAACATTAAAGATGATATTATTGATTTAATTGGAATTACTCGGAGAAGAGTCGCATTATGGGTATTAGTTGATTAGTTGGTTTAATCGGATAATTGCTATTAGAATATTATTTGCGAGTTGGTGTTATTTAATTGATGGATGAAAAAATATAGAAAATAATATTATAAATAATATTATTATATGGGATCATTATTTAATTAAATTGAATTGTTGTGTGGTGAATAGTATTGAGGAAGTGTGAACATTAAGCCCAAGTAGAAACAAAATAATAATATTATTATTATTACTAATAAAATTATTAGTATTATTAGTATTATTATAAGTTGGACTTAATTATAGGAGATATAAAAGGAGAATTATAAGGGTTTAGTGAATATTTTTGGGAAAAGTTGTACGTGGGAGAAAGAAAAGAGGAATAAGGGTTTGGAGGAAACTATCGCCGGAAGAGGAAATTGCCGACCGGAAAGCCAAGGCAGAATTCGACCATAAATTAGGAAGCAAACGTAGAGTTGAACTGCTTTTGAATTCAGGTAAGTGTGAGGTTCAATCTCTATAACCGGGTATATGATAGACCGTATGTGGGTTGGGTTGTATGAATTTTCCCATGAATTGTTCGTTGTTTTTGTGCTAGGTTGATGTGGTGAAAATAATTGTTATTGTGTTAATGTTACTATTATATTGTTAAGAGATTTTAATTTTGGCTGAATCAATTAATGGTAATGGCCTTTATATCAATAATAGTATGTTGTTATGTTGTGGAAATCTAAGATCGATCGAAGTTATTTTATGGTAACCGATGACTGAAGAAGAATTGATATGAGAAACAAAAGAAATAAGAGAGATTGCAGGAAAAGTATACTAAGTAAGACATATATGTATATAGGGGAGGCGGACGCCCCACAAGAGAATGGGCAAGAGACGGGGGCCCCATTAACATGGAGGCGGGTGTCCCATAGTGGTGAGAGGAGGTGAGGCGAGCGCCTCACTGCTTGAGACGGCCATCCCAGTTGTTTTGGGCGTGGGCTATTGTTTCCTAATACTTTCCTTATTCTTAGTTTTTCACTTAATGACAAGATTTAATAATTGTTCTAGTAATTATTTTATTGCTTGGGTTAATAATTATTGTGAATAATTGACAAACAAAATCTATATTAAATTGAGGAGCAATAACAGTGGCAGGTATTGTTTAACCGAACCAGTAGCAGTAATTGGCAGAATTGGAACAAGAATAACTAGAAAGGTTGGTTTAGCGGATGTCTAGTAAAAATAACATATTGATATTATTATAACAATTATTAGAAATTATTTAGCAGGATTTGAATATAAGCGAGAATTAATTTAGCAGGATGATAAATTATTAGAATCTATTTAAACAGTCTTGGAAGTTCTTGTGATGGACAGGTACTCAAGGATAGCCGTGGAAGTTCGAAGTAGCATTATGAAGTCGTTAGTTGCTGTTAGTTCGAATTGGTGTCTTGCTCTGATACGTAACACTCGGGGGATAAACGTTGTTATTTAATCATCGTTGTTGTTTAAGTTGTTGAGTTTACGAATAATGTGAATTTTTGTTAAGTGAATAATAATAATAATTTGAAGTTGTTTCTCGTCGAATAAAAGAACAAGTTATTGATGTTGAGGAACTTTAACCATGTTGATACATGAAAAGTAATTGTTAATTTTAAAATGGTTTGAAGTTGAAAAGTTGTTATAACCTCCAAGTTGAATAATGTAGTTCCGCTGATGAGTATTAATAAAGTTAAATTCATGTTGTTTCAGTTCATCCGAACTTATGTGTTATGTATCTATGATAGTATGTTGTTGTTAAGTTGAATTGTAATACACCAATTGTTTGTTGAAAAGAATTTTATAACTCTGATTTTCTTAATAATTACCGGGGTAGCATTGGGGTGTTACACATCTGTCAGATGTCAAAACTTTCCATCGATAATTCTTTCATCTGCATGCCAAGCCAAGTGTCTTGCATCGGTTTCACTACGAAATATGCGTCTAAATCTTAGAATAATAGGAAAATACCATAAGACTTTCGTTGGAGATAGTTTTTTCTTATATTGAGATAAACCTCACTTAGGGCACTTATTCAACGATGCATATTCGTTTCAAAACAAAATGCAATTATTTAGACATGAATGTATCTTGTCATAGCTCATGCCAATAGAGCACAACATTTTTTTGGCCTCGTAGGTTCGATTAGGAAGAACATTATCCTCAGGAAGCATATCTCTCAAAAGGGCTAATAACTTTTTGAAACTTTTATCCGACTATCCATTGCGCGCCTTTAAGTTGCAAAACTTTAATACCGCAAACAATCTTGTGAATTTGGTGCAATCTTTATACAACGGTTTCTCCGCATCGCTTACCAACCTCCCAAACATTTTCGGACAATCTGGAAGATCTTCTTCAAGTGCTTCCACAATTTCTTCGACTCGATCACAATCATATGTATCAGTGACATTGTCGTATGAAGCATAGGTCGCATTACTTTCCACCTCCAGTTCAACATTCTCGCTGCTTTTCTCACCATGAAATATACAACACCACTACAAAAAAATTTTTTTTTAGCAGCGCATCTACGAAAGCGCTTCTAAGAGAAAGCGCTTTCATAGGCATTTGAAATATCTAACCTACGAAAGCGGTTTTGAATAGCGCTCTTATAGGTGGCCTTATGAAAGAGCTTTTAAAAATCGCTTTTATATGTGGACTTACGAAAGCGCTCTTATATGGGGACCTACGAAAGCGCTTTTTACCTCATAAGCGCTCTCATATATGGACCTTAGAAAGCGCTTTTAAAAGCGCTTTTGTAGGTTGTTTTATAATTAAAATTAGAAATCCCTAAATACGAAAATTGCCCTCATTTGTTCAGTTCTTCTTCGTCTTCTCATTTTGTTCCTGTTCTTGTTCGTTTCTTGTCGTCGTTCCTGTTCTTCCTTGCATTCTCCGGCCAGCATTCTGTTCGTTTCTTGCCGTCGTTCTTCCTCCATCATTCGTTTCTTGCCACCGTTCCTTGCACTCCCTACAGCACTCCGTCAAGCACCTGCAACACTGTTGTTTCCAAGAGCTTCAGCAGCTTCGACACGTTTCAGGTAACTTTCGTTTCTTTTTCAGTCTTTGTGTCGTTGTGAACTATCGTTGTGAACGGTTTTTGTGAATGGTTGTGTCGTTGTGAACATTTAGTGTCTCTAATTCATTAGTGAAACTGTGTATTCTCTATTGAATGTGTGTGGTGCAATGAAACATTGTTTCTTGTTTTTTCATGGAAATTGACTTCTGTGAGATGGGTGAGTGGTCACATCCTAGTTAAAGCCTCCTTTAGAAGCTATGCTACTGCAAAATTAGAAAGAAAAAAATGATCAGTCAAGAAGTAAGCTTTTGTACAATAACTGCTCTCGGTTGTAGAATAACTTTAGTTAGAATAATTATCTTTTGTTAGGTGTGACCAAAGCAACTGCCTTTGGTGTTGTGTGTGGAAAGTGACAGTGTGGTAGTACAATTTTGTTCCATGTTAAAGACCAAAAACTAATAATTTAGGTTCTTATGTTAGTTATATAACAACTAGATAGAATGGCTAACTCCAATTATGATAATTGAAGCTTTCATAAAAGAACTAATTAATTAGAAAGTTCAGTTTATGTTCATAGAACTGCTTCTTATGGTTAGTTTGGTTAGTTTCTAGTTTTATATGTGTGTTTCATCTTTTTAGGACCATTCTTCTATGTTAGAGTAACTAATTTTATATGTGTGTTTTATCAATGATGCTGTTTCATCTATGTTTTTCTTGGTTGAGGAATTTGTATAAGAAAGTTGCAATTGATTTTTCAGATTCTGTTACGGTTGATTTATTGTTTTCTTTTCTTTGAATTTGCAGCGTTTCCCGGCCTAGTTCGACGTACGACGCTCATTCTCCGCGTTTCTTAGAGTTCGATAAATCCGAGGTAAATTTCTTCCTCAAATTACTGGTATTGTGATGAATTTGTCTTAAATTGTCTTTCGTATGTTGCGTTTTCTTGATACGGATCCATTCCGTGTATACTTTGCATTTTGACAGAAACGCAGTATACTGTTTTGTGCACTAATTAGTTGATATGGATAAGACATGGATGTATTCCAATCAATTGTCGAAAGACTACGAGAATGGTGTTTCGGAGTTTGTTAAGTTTGTTGTTGCGCACGCCAAAGACCCCAGTCGAATGACATGTCCTTGTTTGTATTACTGTTATGGGAACCGGGTTAACGCAGTTCAGTTGGCATCGCATTTAATTCGGTATGGAATTGATAGAAGTTATACATGTTGGAATATGCATGGTGAGAAAAGTAACGGGAATGTTGAATTGGGG
This sequence comes from Vicia sativa, assembly GCA_021764765.1. Lineage (NCBI taxonomy): Eukaryota > Viridiplantae > Streptophyta > Magnoliopsida > Fabales > Fabaceae > Vicia > Vicia sativa. Next base: position 18,747,639 of record CM038793.1, on the reverse strand, counting down.
GATAAGAGGACCTATGTTTCAAATGACGATTGCACAGATACATACGATTATGATTGAGTCGAAGAAATTACAGAAGCGCTTGAAGAAGATCTTAACGATTCTCCCAAAATGTTCGAGAGGTTGGTAAGCGATGCAAAGAAACCGTTGTATAATGGTTGTACAAAATTCACAAGATTGTCTGCGGTGTTAAAGTTGTACAACTTAAAAGCCGACAATGGATGGTCGGATAAAAGTTTCACAAAGTTATTAGCCCTTATGAAAGATATGCTACCAGAGGATAATGTTCTTCCCAATCGAACGTATGAGGCCAAAAAGATGTTGTACTCTATTGGCATGAGCTATGATAAGATACATCTGTGTCCAAAAGATTGCGTTTTGTTTCAAAACGAGTATGCATCGTTAAATGAGTGTCCTAAATGCGGTGCCCCTCGATATAAGAAAAAATTGTCTCCGACAAAAGTCTTATGGTATTTTCCTATAATCCGAGATTTAGACGGATGTATCGTAGTGAAACCGATTCAAGACACTTGACTTGGCATTCAGATGAAAGAATTATTGATGGAAAATTTCGACATCCGGCAGATTCTCCACAGTGGATGAAAATTGATAATGATTATCCTGAATTTGGAAAAGAAGCAAGACACCTTCGCTTGGCATTGTCTACTGATGGAATGAACCCACACGGTATTCAAAGTATCTCTCATAGTACATGGCCTGTGATTCTTATGATTTATAACCTACCTCCATGGCTATGTATGAAGCGTAAGTACGTGATGTTATCTATGTTAACTTCTGGGCCTAAACAACCAGGAAATGATATAGATGTATACTTGGAACCATTAATCGAAGATTTGAAGATTTTGTGGGAGAACGGTGTGGAGGTTTATGATGGTTATAGGAAAGAAAGTTTCAACTTGAGGGCGATGTTGTTTGGAACGATTAACGATTTTCCAGCATACGGAAATCTATCCGGGTATAGCATTAAAGGTGAAAAAGTGTGTCCTGTTTGTGAAGACGAAACCGATACCATGCGATTGAAACTTTGTCAGAAGAATGTCTTTCTCGGCCATCGTAGATTCTTAACTTCTAAACATCAATATCGTGGATGGAGAAAAACGTTCAATGGAGATACTGAACAACGTAGAGCTCCGCCTGGATTGACAGGTGATCAAATTTTTGAAAAGGTGAAAGATGTGAATATTCAGTTTGGCAAGACTTTTGCACATAAAGTTGTCACAGGTGGGTGGAAGAAGAGGTCGATTTATTTTGAATTGCCATATTGGAAATCTTTGTACGTAAGACATTTTCTTGATGTGATGCATATTGAAAAAAATGTATTTGACAGTGTTATTGGTACGTTACTCAATATAAAAGGGAAGTCTAAGGATGGCCTTAAAGCAAGGGAGGACATGGTAGACATGGGAATAAGAACTGAATTGGGACCCGTGAAGAAAGGAAGACGGACATACCTACCACCTGCTGTTTACACTCTATCTAGAAAGGAGAAAAAAATATTGTGTAAGTTTCTGAGTGAAGTTAAAGTTCCAGAAGGCTACTCATCAGATATTAGAAGACTTGTGTCTATGAAAGACCTCAAGTTAAAGAGTTTAAAGACGCATGATTTCCATGTTATAATGGAACATTTTCTACCGATAGGTATACGTTCTATTCTGCCATAAAAGGTAAGAAGCGCAATAACTAAATTGTGTTTTTTCTTCAAGTCAATTTGCAGTAAGGTGATCGATCCTGAGATCTTACTAACATTGCAAAAAGAAATAGTTGTTACTTTGTGTGAGCTTGAAATGTATTTTCCTCCCTCGTTTTTTGACATAATAGTTCATCTTGTCGTTCATCTTGTGAAAGAGACACAATTGTGCGGACCAGCTTATATGAGATGGATGTACCCTACTGAACATTATATGAAAATATTAAAAGGGTATGTGAAAAATTGGAGTCGACCAGAGGGTTGTATTGCCGAAAGATACATTGTTGAAGAAGCGGTTGAGTTTTGTAGTGAATATTTGTCAAATATTCAATCAATTGGACTCCCCAAATCTCATGTTGTTGAAAAAAAGAAGGTAAGAAGCTAATTGGAAATAAAGTTGTGACAGTATCAAGGGTGGAACGGGATCAAGTGCATTTGTATGTTCTGCACAATGAGATTGAGGTTGAGCCGTATGTTGAAATGCACAAGGGTGTTCTTCGAGGTTTAAATTCGAATATAAATGAGAATTAGATTGTACGAGAGCACAATTGAAGTTTCATACCATGGTTTAAGGAACATATTTATTCAAAGTATCGTTCAGATCCCGCCTCAGTAACAGAAAGGTTGAGATGTTTAACATATGGTCCAAGTTTGGTTGTGTTTTCTTATAGCGCATACGCAATTAATGGATACACATTTTATACCAAAGAACAAGATGATAAAAGTACTATGCAAAATAGTGGTGTCACCTTGGTAGCTGAAGCAATGCACATATCTAGTGTGAAGGACTTAAACCCGAAATTTGCAAATCTGTCGTATTTTGGGGTTATCGAGCGCATTTGGGTCTTTGATTGCGAGAGATTTTAGATTCCTATATTCGGTTGCAAGTGGGTTGAAAATAATAATGGTATACGGATGGATAAGTCAGGATTTTTGCAAGTGGATCTTAACAGGGCGGGATACAAAGATGAGCCTTTCATTCTAGCCTCTCAAGCTAAACAAGTGTTCTATGTCACTGATCCGACAAGTACGAAATGGTCTATAGTGCTTTTCTCTAACAAAGTAATTGATGAAAAGATTGGAGATCAAGGCGATATTGGTGTTGACATTGAATCTTTTACCAGAAATGATCAAAATGAGAATGAGTCGTGCATTAGAAATGATGATAATGAGGGTATTTGGATCAATCCAACCGTCCGTGTTGTTAAGAGACGAGTAGAACATATTCTTACCAAGAAAAGAAAGAGATGTTAGTGAAAAAGGTAATAGTATATATAATTATAGAAAATATCATTCAATAAAATTTATATATATATATGTCATTTCATTTTTTTCATTATAGTATAATATATATAGCCTATATCATCCAATAAAATTTAAATATACGTCATTTCATTTTTTTGCTTTATATTATATATGATTATGGAATTTTATACATGCCATTTAATTTTATTTTATTTTTCTTTATTACAGGTCAAATGGCTAGTAATCAAGATAATTCAGAAAATGTTCCACAAGGAGATGTTCCACAAGATACTTCAGATAAGGATATCACACGAGGCATAACTATCATGCGGGGAATCATTCGTGATAGAGATAGAGGTATTACATATAATGTAGATTGAAATAATGATGACCAACTAATTGGGTCTAATTCTGCAAAGCTGACAAGCTACATCAGTACGCTTGTTCATATGCACATTCCGATCACCACTCCTAGATGGAAAAAAGGAGAGTTGGACGAGACTAAAGAAAAAATTTGGACCGAGATAAAGGTATCATATATGGTTGTTGTTATTTGCTTTATATTGACGATAATATTGTTTTTAAATTACATATACTAACACCCTCTATGCGTATGTTTTTTTGTAGAGGTCCTTTAACATTGAAGATGCCCGCAAAAAGTATATAATGGGCTTGGCCGGAAAAAGACATAGAGGGTGGAGAACTTTTTTGACAAATAAGTTTCTTAAAGACGATGAAGGAAATTTTGTTGAAGAGGATCCTGAACGTCCAAAGAAATATGAGAGCTTCATTACACCCGAAGAATGGGTTGCTTTTGTGGGCCAAAGAAGAGACGAGAATTTCAAGAAAGTGAGTACCGTAAATCGCGAGAGAGCATCAAAACCCACATATCCATATAAAAAAGGTCGTTTGGGATATGCACGCTTACAGGAAAAAATTGTAAGTAAATCTCAATTCTACGATCTTATTAATTCTCTCAATGTGTATTGATGATTTTATTATTTGTAACAACGCGTAGTTGGAAGAGACGCAATGTGACGAAACATCACTACCCGCACATGTGCTGTGGAAGGAAGCTCGTGTTGGCAGAGATCGAGTTGTTAATCCCGATCTGCAACATGTTTATGATGAGTGTGTAAGCATACCATTATGTCTTTAATTAAATTATATTAAATGTTTATTAATATATAATTAACATTGTGTCTTTAATTATCGATATTTAAATGAATTACAGGAGACTATATCGCAATCGGTATCCACGGTGATGACCGGATATCGGAGCGTACTCGAGCACTATGTGTTCGAGTACGGGACGGTGAGGGTAAAGGTGGTGTGACTCCTACCTCTCGTATAACAATCCAAGAAAAAGAAATCCTAGCAATGCGTGATGCAAACATTGTAGGATTTACAAGCCAAGTCCGTGAACCGCAGAGGGACAAAGAGATATATGGCGGAAAAGCAGTTCACATCCGAAAGAAACTAGTGACAAGGCTAGTATCAATGTCAACATAAATTTCCGAGGTAATTAAGATGATAATCCATTATATTAGAGAAAGTATAATTGTAAGTTATTATTGTCAACATTAAAGGAAGTCTAACGTTATTATTGGTTTAGGGCATTTATCTATTATATCTATCTATCGTGCAACATTTATTCACCATAAACACCTCCGGATAATTCACCAGACCGCCGGATAGCCACATTTTAGATATGAATGCATTGCTACCGGTACGACATTGTTGCGAAGACCACATTCGATGTAGTAGGATCTTTGTGGCATGGCCATCGACCTCATCTTCATAGATGATCGTATGTTGAAAACCATTATGAATCTTTAAGTATTCAACCGCGACCGAATTTTTACATGGTAATTTTAGACTCCTACAAAACCCGCATCTAAGGAAAAGGGATTTTGCAGCAAATTACAGGAGAGGTACTTTTAAAGTGTTTCATTTATGATCGAATAAAAAACATAACTTTGTATCTTACATAATTCTATATGATTTTAGGTACCTTCTCAAGATCATTCCGAAAGTTGGTAGGGTTCCACCTAAGAAGATGTCCGTAAATTTGTGCCTAGATTTTGGCGGAGACACTAGTTGGCACATCGATTTGATGAATGATGGAATTCGTCAAATTATGCATGTGTCTTTGGTTTTCCATGTACCGAAACAATTGAATTAGAGGACATGGAACAAATCTTTCATCATCGAGAATTAAGCGTCAGTGTGATACACTTGTACATCCGGTAACCCGATCAATATATTATTTAATTGGTTGAACATTTTTTTAAAACATTTAATTAAAATAGTCTAATATTAATTATGTTTTTATTTAAGGATTTTATTCGACAAATTGATGCGCGGGAATCAATTGTCAAATAGATTCCGTTTCGTGTCTTCCTCCCGTGTCAGCGGAGCAACAATTTCTAAGGAATCGGATTTAGTAAGAGAACACTTGGTCGAAAGATTCATGACAACCGCTGAATAACGAGGTTAGATTTTCATTCTAAGTTCCTTTAAATATTTGTATTTTTTACATTAAAATTCGCTTCTAAATTGTTGCTTTAATTTATAGAGGTTACTGGTTGTTGCTTGCTATCAATCTCATAAAAGAAGTGGTCTATTACCTGAATTCGGTTGACGGTGATTGGACAAATTATTCGGAAATGAAGCTAATGATTGATATGTAAGTGACATTATTCTAAATATTCGTTTGTGTATATATTTAACTATTTCTATGTCATTGTTATAAATAAATATTTTAATTTTGTCAGTTCAATACAAGTATTCCGATGTCAAAGGGAAGCACGGGTACCATGGTCTAAATCAAACAACATTAATTGGATCAAAGTACAGGTATATAAATTTCAACAATTTTGCTTATAATATTTATGCTACTTGATAAAACAATACATGTATATAATCTTATTTGTTTTTCTATGTAGTGCCCTCAACAACAAAACGGCATAGATTGCGGATACTTCGATTTGAAGTTTATCAAAGAAATTATTCAAATGAATGAAATCGAGATTCCAATCACGGTATGGATTTATAACTTATTATGGATTTATACTTTGTTTTATTACTTATCGGATTTTGCATATAATTTATTACATTTAACTAAATCATGCATATTTTTTGTTTTGTAATGTAGTATTTTGATCAATACAAGTGTCCATATTACTCGCCACTTCAATTGGAAGAACTCAAAGAGGAGCTGTGCCAATATTTTATTGAGCTAAGAATCTTATAAGGTACGAATACATTGTTGTGTGAAAATGGTTAATTATGAATACATTGTTTTGTGTATACAATACTGACCGTGTTATTATGTTCATATCTTGCAGGATCAGGACCTTGGATATATATGTACATTAGGATTGATTTACTTAGTGTTATATAGCTGATTTGTTAGGGTGTATTTTGTTACATTTAAAAACATGTTAATTGAATTACCATGGTGTATATATATTTTGGATATGAATGGTATATAATGGTATTTGTATATAATATTTACATTTGGTATTTTGATTAAAACTGATATATATTGGTATTTCTATATAAGATTGTAAAATACGGTTTAGGAATTGTTCTTTGCAAAAAATACGTGTTTAGAAATTTTTAAATATTTGATTTTTCAGAAAACCTATGAAAGCGCTTTTAACCAAAAGCGCTCATATGTAGCCTATGAAAGCGCTTTTGGTTAAAAGCGCTTTCATAGTCTATGAGCGCTTTTGTTTAAAGCGCTCGTAGGCCTACCTATGAGGCGGTTTTGGTTCAAAAGCGCTTTCATAGGTAGGCCCTGAGGCGCTTTTAGCGCTTTCTTAGGCCTACTTTAGAATGCCTTTAATGCATTCTGAATGCACCTATGAAAGCGCTTTTTTAGAAAAAAAACGCTTTCTTAGGCTTACCTATGAGAGCGCTTTTGGGTCAAAAGCGCTTTCATATGTAGGCCTACGAGAGCGCTTTTTTCTAAACAAAAGCGCTAAAACTTTAGCAACCTCTGGCGCTTTTAAAGCCAAAAAAAGCGCTTTCGTAGGTCATTTTTGGCATAGTGACGTATAACTTCGATCAGTTCCATGCATCAGTAAATGAGATTTCAATCCATATGCGTTAACCCGACCCACATAACAACAACCCAAGCAAGGACATTTCATTCTAATGGGGTCTTCAACATGTTCAACAACAAACTTAACGAACTCTATTTCTCCATTCTCGTACTCTTTTGACAATCGATCGACACACATCCATTTTTTATCCATGGTTTTACTTTTAAGTAAGCTAAACAAAAATACTAATTATGGCACAAAACGGTATACATGAAATGGATCCAGAGCAAGCAAACACAAATACAATAGTACACATTAGGCTAGGCAAGTACAAATTACTCAAACAATTTTAGACAAATTCATCACAGATTAAACTGTCTCATAAATGGGAATATCACTCACACCTGTACCAGTAATTTGAGGAAGAAATTTACCTCAAATTTACCAAACAGCAACGTCGAGAAGTTGAAACGAGAAGGTCGAACTCAAGGAAACGCAGGGAATGAGCACTATACGTCGAACTCGGTCGGGAAACGCTGCTAATTCAAAGGAAAGAAAACTTCTATTATAAAAAATTTAAAATCATAAATGAAACAAGAAGTACGAATTCACATTGCAATATCAAAAGTCGAGTTCGGAATAAGTCATAACCTCTAATATCTAACTCTATTTAAACCCACTCTATTCATTTCATTATATACAAATTCAAACGTATTTTATTTTTCTTAAAAACAATCAATTTTACACTGCATAGAGATTTGGTTTTCACCATAGAATCAGAGATGCTATGTTGCTTAAAACCACTAATTTGTCTTATTTATTTGGTAAATAGGAATATCAAACGCAAATGGAAAAAGTATATCTTATATTTTTTCTAGAGAGAATGTTTGGGTAAAATAAAGACATTGTATGGGGTACAACTTGAATAAGTACACCATTTTTTTAAAAAAAAGTTTGGCGATTTCCAAAAACAAACTTTTATTTTCTCTCCATCTAACTTGAATCAAATTCACCATCTAACTTTTATCTTTTGTGCTTATAAAATATTGAGTCTTCTCCTAATCTTCTCTCCATATTTATGATTTGAACTCCTGATAAAGGTTTAGATTTTCAAGATATGAAATGGCATTGACCTATTCTATATTTTTCATTGTTAGTATTCTTTTCTTGAATCTTTTAAGGGGATTTCTTAGCTCATGGCCTTGTTTTCACTTCATTACACTTCATGTAGCTATCTTTTACCTTGAATTTATAATATTGAGCTTTCTTTTACTCTCTCTTTGATATGTTATGATGATGAAAGCCGAAGCAATTGGGATGAAGTCGCCAAATGTGTCTAAACTGTGTTGGTATAAAGGCTTATTACAAATTTTAAACATGGAAAATGCATTTAGGATAGCTTAGTTTTATAAAATAAAAGAAATTAATGCAATACAAGGATTTCCCTTGAAAATATGTGAGCTATGTAGAGTTTATTCCAACCAAAGTTACTATTTGAATGCTATACATGTCAACTTGAGAGTTATATGGATTTTTTTTCCTGTTATATAATTATTGGTGAATTAATAAGATGGATTTTTGATGTGGTGGTGCAGATTTTCGGTGCAACAGTGTACATTGAAGCGAACGAGTAAAACTAGTATTCTAACGCATAATTCAATGAGTGAATGAAAAATGCTAGAGTCAATGACAAGAATCGTACCTTAGACTGCACACACATTGATTTAATATATGACATGGTAATTGGACCTATTTTGTATTGGGCTTGTGGCCGGCTTAAAACAATTGTACTCAAGAAATTGGGATGGGCTCTCTATGCCACGATCTTTACGCGGAGAAGTGGAAGAGATTGGGATAACATGCACCTTAAAATGCTAGTCACATTATTGAGATATTTTGCAAGATTTTGTTACACGTGACCCTAGATTTGTAGGCTAGGGTGTGACGCTTTCCCCTTGGATGCTCAAGTGCACTACGGACCAGTGACTCCTCCGATTCCTGATTCGATCAACAGATCCGATTCTGTTTTTAAAACATGTTCGAACAAACTCAATCATTGTCATTTTTAGTGTTAAGAATTAAAATAGTATATATTATGTTATGGTATAAATGAATACATTATTGCGATTTAATAATAAATTATTTTATAATTGTAATTAGAATATTGAAAAACTGATAAAAATTCAAACTGTAAATTAGATAAATCGGAAAAAAAATTGTATATGAGATATACAAATTTTTAATAAGTAATAAAAAAAATCTATTAACAATTTAATTAAGTAATAAAAGAATAGTAGGTATTCTTATTGAGTTTAGTTTAATTGGGCTTAAAGTACCAACCCGGAACCAAGGCCCAGTTTTGGTAAGAGCATTAATCCAGTTAGTTTAGTTTCTTTAAATAGTTAGAGCAATTATGACAAGAACCCTAAAAACACTCTTTATTCAAGTCTTTCTAACTGTCTTTTCTTCTGTCTGAGATGGCACTTTTCTCAACTAAGCTCAAAGTTCTAGTCATTCATCATGACACCATTCTCCTTGATCAAATTCAACAAATGTGTGATCGCTGTAATTTTCTACTCACCAAATGCACTTCACCTTTTAATGCTCTTAATCTTCTTGCGGAAAGAAATGATTATTTTGATATCATGTTGATTGATGATTGTATGCCAAGCATGGATTCATATGAGTTTGTTCGATATGTAACCCTACAACACAACATCCCTGTCATTGGTAAGTGCTTCTGTACCGTAAAGCAGTTCAAAATTGCTGTCATTAATATTGTAAGTTGTAACCCTAACATCATTATTATATGTTTTTGTAGTGATTTCTTCCGATGCCCCAACTTGTTCTGTCATGAAGTCTATAATTCACGGCGCTTGTGATTACTGGGTTCAACCCTTAGATGAAAAGCAATTCAAGATTATGTGGCAGCACGTTGCCAGAAAAACACTGATTGAAAATAAAGCTGAACATCAAGTTCTTGGATTCTTGGAAGCACAAAGCCCTAAAGAACCGGATGTTTTAGGATTCTTGAAAGTACAACAAAGCCCTAAAGAATCTGAAGTTGTTGGATTCTTGGAGGCTGAGCACGGAAGAAAACGAGAGAGAGAAGATGATAACGCTCCAAAAGAAAAAAGTGCAAAAACGAGTCGGTTATCATGGACGCCGCAACTGCACCAACAGTTTGTAAATGCTGTTAACCAACTTGGCTTTGATGGTATGATTGATTCTTTTATATTTCTTTCCTTTTCTTTCTTTGTACTAATTCCTTAACAACAACTCAACTTATGTGCATTGTTATTCTTTATTTTCAGAGGCAAAACCTAGAAAGATTCTCAAGATAATGGATGTTTGTGGTCTAACAATAACTCAGGTTGCAAGTCATTTGCAGAAGTATAGAAACTATTTGAAGAAACCATCTTGTGGAAAAATGTCAAAGAAATGTCCAAGAATTGACACTCCAACATCAGAAAAAATACATCAGGACCAAAGTTCTCAGTTAAACTCAAATTCTGAAACACAACATCATTCAAATGATGTTACTGATTATCAAGTTTCTGACACTGGCTACAATACTGAAACACAACAGCTTTCAACTGATGTTGCCGATTATCAAATCTCCGACATTATGAGCAACGATTTTTCTGATCCATCTGACTGGTTCTTAGATTTAGATGATGAGTTATTATCATTATTATCATGAAGCTTCTGAATGGGATATACAACTAGTTTCTTAGACTAATTCTTATGATGGATTGGAACACATAGTCATTTATTCATAATGTAATTAACTGTTCTATCAGTTTCTGTTTTTTAGCTTTCTATTCATGACTCAGTTTTGAACTCATAAAGATAAAAGGGTTCTTTTAATGTTAATTTGATGATTAACTTGTTTATATGATGTCGTGTTTAAGTCTATTATGATCTGGCTTATATAGTTGATAATTAACTTGTCTAAAATAAATTAGTCGAATTCTGCTAGATATGTTTTCTGATAAGAATAGATTTAATTTTTGTTGTTAGTACTAGAATCTTGATGAATAATAAATAAAACATAAATTACAAAATTTGTTGAGATATTGTTGGAATCAAAATTCTCTAAATTATTTAGACTCTTAATTCATCCAAGTATCCAACCGTAGGTAGCAAGTAAAAGTAAAAATATGTTAAGAGATGTCTATCTCATAATTAAATTTCCATTTAACTAACTTATCATCAATCATTTTAGGAAAACTTAGATAATTGATTAAATTTTTATTAAATTGAATATACTAAATGATCACTTTCTATTTTAATATGCGTAATTTAAATTATGTATAATCCCGAAGAGATTAAGTGTATAGTTAAGTTTCTCGTAAATGAAAAAATAAAAGAAATTTATAAAGCATAAATAAGGTGAGGTGACATATTTTATAAAGAATGACATACAATTCACTGTTCTTTTCATAATTACTTTCCATACTCAGAATCTTATGAATGTCTTTTCCTGTTCTTTTCACCTTCCTTTTATTGGATAAAAGAAAAGTCGGTGGCGACTCTTGCTATCCGCAACATTTGCGATAAAACGCAAAACAAACAAGTCAGTTCTCCCAACGTGTTACAGAACTGACGACTCTGCTGGGGATACTACCTAAAGAGAGGTTACCTTCGGGCTATAGATCACTTTTATTGCTTTCTGTTTGCTTTGTATGCTTTATTTTTAAGGGATGTTTGGATATTATATATGTGAGAGATCCTACACCCGGATCCAGGTTTCCTTAGGTAAGTAGCAATAGATCATCGCGACTGTCCGACGTAGACAGAAACGGTTAAAATGATGGGTATGGTTAGTGTGACACTTTGGATGTCCTGATGTTCCTCATGTTTAGTTGAGGAAATATTTGGCGTTTGTGTGGGGTCATCAAGCACTAACTAAACTTTTAGAACCCTAATTGACCCATTTTAGCCATTAGAAGGTAGTGAGATAGCCGACTTCGGTACAAACTGAGGTTGGTTGATACTCGATGCTACGCTCATTGAGATGCGACTTTCGGGATGTTCCGGTCGACCATTTGGTAGTCGTATTGAAATAAAGCCTGCGAGAAAGATCTGTGATATGAGATTCTTAGAACCCGGTTACTATTATAGGACAGGTTGAACCAACTTAAACTCCGGTAGGGTAGACACCTATACCTCATACAAGCCTTAAACCTAGGGCTATTGTGTGAATTGTTTGTGTGTGCTATTTAAACATGGCATCATGACATCATAACATCATATCATCATATCATCATATCATCATATCATTTCTAACCATTTCAAGGACCTAGGGATTTATCTTTTCTCTTTGTTGTAGGTTTATGGCTTCCAGGAAGACTATCCGAATCAACTTTGTGGGCATACCCTCTCAGCTCAAGGAATTAGTCTCATAAGTTCCCTATCACGCTCAGTTCATCAAAAGACATGGTTATCTACTCGACTTAGTTACCTCCGGTTTTGAAGAAGATATGATGAGCATTGTATTCCAGTTCTTTGATCCAAAACATCACTGCTTTACTTTCCCAAATTATCAGTTGGTACCTACAATGGAAGAGTTCTCTAAGCTACTTGGGATACCTATTCTTGATCAGATACCTTTCACCAGTTCAGAAAAAGTTCTGAGGTTTGAAGACATCGCATCAACGTTACATCTAAAACAGTCAGGCATTGAAGAGAATTGGGAGACAAGAAGTGGAGTTAAGGGCTTGCTTTCTAAGTTTCTGATAAAGAAAGCTCGAGAGTTCCTAAAGGCTATGAGTTTCCATGCTTTCAAAGACGTTTTAGCTTTGCTAATCTATGGTTTGGTGCTATTTCCTAATCCAAATCAATTCATAGACGTGAGCGCCATTAAGATTTTGCTCACTCATAATCCTGTGCCTACTTTGCTCAAAGATATTTTGCATTCTCTCCACACTCGTACTATGAAAAGACAAGGAACTCTCATGTGTTGCATACTGTTATTATCTAGGTGGTTTATTTTGCACCTTCCTCGACCAGTGATAAAGAATGAACAAGGTTTGAAATGGTCTCAAAGGTTGATGTCACTCTCTCATTCAGATATTCGTTGGTGTCTCTACTCACAAAAGGACTTCGCTTTTATTGAGCATTGTGGAGAATTCTATAATGTACCACTCCTTGGCATAAGGGGAGTTATCACTTACAATCCTTCTCTAGCGCTATGATAGTTTGGTTATGCTCGAAGAGATGGTCCTCATGACATGATTATCCAAGGGATTATGTTTGACTACGACTACGACCTCCAAGGTTACCGTCGAAGATTTGTGCATATTTGGGGCATGGTGGAGAAAAATGATACCAAGACCTTGGGACATAAAAATTCCATTCCTTGGGAATCTTACCTCAAATGCGTGTGAGCTCGCGCTCAAAATCTCATGATGCCATATGTTGACGTCCTACTAATAATTATGGAACCTGTTGTCGAAGGCGATGAATCTTATACCATTATCCATCTAGACATGCCTACTGATTTCGAAGAATTGAAGAGATCCTGGATTCAGCTTAAGGAGGAAAGGGATGCATTCAAATCTCAGTTTTATGCAAGCGAGAAAAGAGTATTAGAGTTAACAAAGCTGCTTCACGAGGAACAAAGTATTAACACCTACGTCAGCACAAAGAGGAAGCGTCCATGGGAGGCCTAAGCACTAGGAATTTTACTTTTGTACTTGAACTTTCTTTTTGTATTGCTAATCAAACTAATAAAAAGTTTGTCCTTTCTTATTTACAAAATATAAATTCCTAAGGTCCTTGAAAACATTGTATTGCATAACATTGCGCATCATAGCATATCATTTCATAACAAGTACTTTGAAGACCAATTTTTCTTATTCTCTCGCTGTTTATTTCAGCAGAAATGGCTCTTGAACAAACTGTCAAAGATCTCCAGGCTTAGAACGCTCAGTTCCAAGAGATGTTCACCAACTTGGCCCAAGGACAGAAAGACCTGAAAGAGCTCATCATCAAGAAGAAAAAAAAAGAATATCATTAGTATTCTCAACATGAGGAAAAGATATAGAGGTCCGGTCAAAGTAGTCAGATAGCTTGAGTTCTCAAACAATAGCGGAGAATCTGAGGGAAGCGTCAAGGCCGGTGAAGGAATCCATCATGGGTCTCAAGAAGAAGAGGAATAAGACTATATGAGCGAGTAGTATCCTCTTGACAACGAGAAGTATAAGCAACTTGAAGACCATCTAAATGCTGTGGAAAATCTGAAAAATGTCAAGACTAAATTTTGATGATTTAAGCCTAGTGCCTGGATTGGTCATTCCCCGCAAGTTCAAAGTTCTTAATTTTGCTAAGAATGATGGCACTTCTTGTCCAAAGCTTCATCTGAAGTCCTATGTTCAGAAGATCAAACCCCACACTGCTGATAGGAAGTTGTGGATACATTTCTTTCAAGAGAATCTATCTGGAGCACAATTAGAGTGGTATTATCAGCTAAAGAATACTCACATTCGTACTTGGAATAAGTTGGTGGATGCTTTCTACAAACAGTACCAGTACAATGTTGAATTGACACCAACCCGTATGCAACTACAGAGCATGTCTATGGGTCGTGATGAAAAGTTTAAAGAGTACGCCCAGATATGGAGAGATCTAGCAGGCAGAGTCCAGCCACCCTTGTCTAATAGGAAATTGGTTGACATGTTCATGGGATCGCTGAAAGGCCCATTCTTCAATCATCTGATTTGAAACTCTTCAACTGGATTCACCGACCTGATATTGGCAGGTGAACGTATTGAAGCTAGAATCAAGAGCAGAAAGATTCAAGTCGAAACATCTTCAAATGATGCAAAGAAATCTTTTGATGGGAAGAAAGAAGCCAATTCTATGTATAGTCAGAAGAGTCATGACAAAACTGATCGCAATCAATATGTGGGGGCAGTCCTGATCTCCAGTCTCACACCGGTGCAACCTCAACAAGACAACATACGTAGGCAGAACGCGCCAAGAAGACAGTTTACGAAGGTCAACATGCCATTGTCTCAAGCATTACAACACATGTTGAAAGCATAGCTCTTGAGGATCCTCCTCAGCATGTCAACACTTCTTCTCCGAAGTACAATCCCAATGCAAGGTGTTCATACCACTCCAATAGCCCGGGGCACGACACCAACAACTGTTGGGCCCTGAAGAACAAGATCCAAGATATGATTGAAGCCCGGGAAATTGAATTCGACCCTCCTGGCGAAACTCTGAATGTGATCAACGCACTTATTCCCGATCATGGCAAGAGTAATAACGCCATTGATAACTACTCATATGTTTTTATTGTGAATGAGTTGACCACTCCCCTGATGACTGTTAAGAAGAATCTGCAACAAGCTGTCATATTTCCAGGATGTTTTGACAACTGTCGTTACTGCGCGTCTGAGCCTAATGAATGTACCTGGTTGAAGAGAGGTGTTCAACGCCTCATAGACAACCGAGAAGTTCTATTCACGAAGACTCCATATGTAGAGAGTTTGTGTGAAGATGTTTCCAAAAGCCTGAAGATCGAAGATGTAAGCGAAGCCATACCAAAAGTATGGGATACCTTGGGGCAGCCAAGTGGGAAATTTGATTTCATGGTGAAATATACCGCCCCTGAAAGCTAAAAGATTTCAATTGAAGACATCAAGGCAACCGGATGGAGAGATGATGATTATCCCGAAGAATATGGTGATGTGAACACCATAAGGATCACCTCTATCGATCCTTCACCTAGAGTGGCACCTCTAATTATTACCTCGCCCAGATCAGTTCCATATTCCTCTGACAAAGTTGTACCTTGGAATTATGGAGCCGAGATTTACTATTATGGCGTCAAGCAAGAACCATTAACCATTAAAGACAATACAGTTGAAGCTACCAGTCCTAATGTTGACAATAACATCGGATCAAGCAAAGTAACCAGAACCAGAAGAGTGTTTTCTCCAGATATCTCTCCTCCAAAGGATGTTTTATACCCTAAAATTTGTCCTCCTATTTCTCAAGACAATCCATGACTCTATATTCAAGAATTTCACAAGGTTTGCTCAACTAAACCCCCTCCTAAGCTATCAATCCAAACAAGGATTTTGCACATCTCAAGTTAAGATGGATCTCCAGTACTTTAAGTGGTCACCATATCTTATCATATGCATCAAGGGATCATCATGTCAAGTTTCAAGCCTTACAAGTCAAAATTGCTCATCAAATTGCTCAGATAGCTGAAAATCAACTGTATTGGACAAAAAGTCAACTATGGTGAACATACAGTCAATCTTCATAGTTTTTGGTCAACACCAATATTTTGAAGTAATATTCATCATTTGATCAAGGGTTGACCATGATTCATCAAGAAAAGTCAAGATCTAATCAAAAATCAAAGCTTCTAAATTAGGACTTTCAGACAAAAGTCAACAGAACTTTGACCAAGCATAACTTTCACATACTTTATCATAAATTTTTCCACCAAATATCATTTTAAAGGGAATTCAATTATCTACAACTTCGTGTCTCACAAGCTTGGGCTGGAAATGCTTCATTTGAAAGTTATAGATCAAAATATTATAGGTCATTTTAAAAGGTCAACAAAAAGTCATCTTTTTGCAAAGAAGTGTTCATGAGCATGGAAACTTCAATGAAGATGAAACCAAAAGGGATGTTTAGAGGACATCTTGATATTTCTAAAAAGTCCAAGAAAATACAAAAATGTTAAAATTTGAGCAAGATACAAGTTGTGCAAATTGAGCATTTTTGATGAGGTGCATAAAGAGAAATACTTGAGAAAGTCAAAAAATTTCCATATGGGCTGAACTTTTTTTGATTTAAACTTGTTCCTTATCTGAAATAGAACCTCCAAGCCCAAGGCCACGTTTTTTATCTTTTATTTTTATTTATTTTGTATTTTTATTCATTTAAAACCAATTTAATTAAAATAAAAGATATAAAATCAAATTTTAAATGCAAGATTGATTTTCTCTCATTCTTGAGGTCCAAGCAAGCCACACAAGCTGTCATTTTCAAAATTATCAAGATTGGCAATGGAATTGATTGACATTGATTCAAAAAAGACAATATTTGGTTTCATCACAAATCAAATATTTTCTCATTGATTGACATATAATTCCTTCATGATTCAAGACCTAATCCATCCTAGTATATATTCACATTGATTCCAGATGCCAGAGGACGAAATTTTCCCCCTCCAAGAACCCTAAAAAAGCTTCAAAAAACCGTGCATTATGTGATACGGTGAACTGACTTTGTAGGATTTTTGTATCCAAATGTGCGGATAGCAAGAGTCGCCACCGACTTTTATTTTTATCCAATTAAGGGAAGGTAAAAGTAACAGAAAAAGACCTTCGTTAGATTCTTGAGTTCGGGAGAATGGTTATGAAAAGGGAAGGTATTAGCACCCCTTTCCATCCGCAGTTTATTCTACGGGCTCTTAGTTGCTCTTAGATAACTTTAAAAAAATTGCTTTATGTGTGTTTGACAAAATGTTTTGAAAGATGGCATTTCGCTTTGACTTTGTAATGACTCATGTGGGAGTGTATACAAAGTGTTTGGAAATGTTTCGTTTTGAAAAGAGTTTGAACTTTGACAAAAGAGTGTGTGGTGTGAAAAGCATTTGATAGAGCGAGCAACTAGGAGACTTATTACCCACTCAGAATTTGGTCGTTTTCGTACTTCTACGTTCCTTTAGAATAGCGCTAGCCATACCATTAGTTAGTAGGTAGCTCCATTCGTAGGATGTAAGCGGGACATTCGAAGGGACATCGGATGGTCATCGAAGGCAACTTGTAGGAAGTATCCTAGCACATTCGAAGGGACTATCATCATTTTTTCGTAGGCGACAATCGAGGGTCAAGATCATGTATTCGGAGGCGACATCGTGGGTCTTATGATCTTTGTATCGAAGGGACTATGATGATTTGTTTTGAAGGCAACGGTGCTAGAATACCTCTACGTTCGAGGGACATGACCATTTTGAATCGAAAGGCATCGAGAGAGAATTACCCTAAGGGGTGCGTGTGTGAAAGAAGTGTGTTGATTTCAGATATGTTTATCTTGAAAATTAGTGGGCTATGTTCAATTTTATCTTGCCATACACGCCTAATTACTAGCAATTGATAGGGTGCGGAAAATAAAATGCGGAATGTAAAAGCGGAAATGTAAAGGTGCGGAAAGATAAACCTACGCTATTACATGGCTTTGGGGCAGATACATAATTTTAAAATGCGGAAAATAAAGTCCTAATTTAAACTATTACATCCCATGAGCAATTACATTATTGGAAAAATAGAATGATAAAATGATAAAGAGAAAATCGTCTGAATCGGCTCAACCTGTACAAAAACGAGAAATCGGAAAATGCAATATGAATCGAACAAGAGAAAAAATGTTAGAAAAATGCAAGTTTTAATATGGGAAAATTACTACATGCTGGAAATAAGATAAATAAGCTAAAATAATTTTTTGGGATTTTTTGGAAAAGATTTAATAATTAAAATGCAATTAAAAGTGAATTAAATGCAAAAATATAAATAAAAATAAATATGCATGCAAAAAGGTATTTTTTAATTTTAGAAATTAAATAAAGGTTTTTAAAATATGAATGTAAAAAGAAAATATTTTTGATGATTTTTTTTTAATGCAGAATAAAAATTGTGAAAAGAAATTAAAATGAATGGAAAACATTAAATAAAAGAAAATATGTGAAAAATAGGAAAATAATGCAAGTTTGTGAAAAAGGAAAAGAAAAAGGTCCCTGGCTGGATCGAACAGGGGACTCTGGCTTCAAACCTTGAAAACCAACGCGCTGACCAACTGAGCTAGGCATGTCAACTGTTTGGAAACGGAGTTAATGGAATTTACACGCCGCCTCCGGTTTCCTCGCGCGCCATCCATCGTCTTCAACCTTTGAAAATTTGAAAAGGCAGCGTCGGCCATGGTTCGACGCAAGGTTCCTGGCAAACATCAAAAACGCAGCACACGTAATATAAATAAAATCCAAGGCCATGGTTCGATTCAGGACATCGTTACGAATTCAATGGCATAGGTCTTATTGTCCAATTTTTCCTTTGAGGAAACCCTAATTCAAACCGAAAACCTAACTATGGCATAATACGATTCCGCCATGGAAACTCAATTGGCTTGCCGTAAAGCTTGCAAGCTTGATTCTAAACACAAACAAACAATCAAAACAAGTTAATAATGCATGAATATGAGAAATCGAAATTTGAAAATTCAAGAACAAAGCAAACACGGATTGCTTGATTCTTGATGTTTTTTGGCAAAGTAAAGGTCTGATTCGCTTCGGGAGGTATCAAGGAACCTGTTGGACACCTCAAAACGATTGAGAATGGGAAGTAGGATTCCCACTTGCTTGAGTGACACGGTTTTTTGAGTTTGGGTTAGGGTTTCTTGAGGCAATTTTTTCGTTCCTTTGCAATTGGTATGCATCAAGTATATATGCTGGATGGATTTGGGATTGATTTGGGAAAGAATTGATCAATATTCAATGGAAATCAATTTTGATATTTTCATGAAATCAAATCTTCAAATTTTGGTCAAATTTCAATCTAATCTTCCCATATTGATCCAATTTCGAATTTGCTGGCTTTCAATGTATTGATTGGATCACAAAGAAGAAATAAAAATCAATCTTCCAATTAATTTTGATTTTATAATTTATTTTCAAATTTAATTAGCATTTAAATGAATAAATTACAAATTAAATAGAAAAATAAATCAAAAATTCGTGGCATTGGGCTTGGATATTCCTAATTGTATGAGGAATATGTTAGGATGAAGAAAAAGTAGGCCCATTTGCAAAAGATTTGATTTTTTGAAGTATCTCTCTTTGTGCATTCTTTCAAAATTTCCCAACTTGTGAATGGTGTATCTTGCTCAATTTTCCACATTTTTTAGTGTTCTTGGACTTTTTGGAAAGCTCTAAGAGTCCTCTAAAAATGTCTTTGGTCTCATCTCAATTGGAGTTACCATGCTCAATATATCTTCAAAACAAAAAGTTGACTTTTTGTTGACTTTGAAAATGACCTGTAATGTTTTGAGCTATACCTCTCAAATGAAGCATTTTTTGGACATTCTTGTGAGACATGAAGTTGTAGAGAATTGAATTTCTTTCAAAATGAGCTTTGGTGGGAAAATTTATGAGAAAGTATGAGAAAGTTATGATCACCAAAGTTCATTGACGCTTCACCTAGAAACCCTAATTTAGAAAGTTTGACTTTTGAGCAAATCTTGAGTTTTCTTGATGAATCATGATCAACCCTTGATCAAATGATGAATGTAACTTCAAAATGAGGATGTTGACCAAAAATTATGAAGTTTGACTGTATGTTGACCACAGTTGACTTTTTGTCCAATACAATTGATTTTCAACCATCTGAGCAATTGCCTGAGGAAACTTGACTTGTGAGGCTTGAAACTTGACATGGAGAATCTTTGAAGCATATGAGGAGGCATGAAGACCATTGGAGATGTTGGAAGTCCATCTTGACTTGAGAAATACCAAACCCTAGTTTGGGTTGATTGTCTAGGAGAGAGTTTGTCTGACCAACTCTTGAGGAATCCTTGAGTAGGGGTGTATGAAATCTCTTGAATAGATGGAGGGAAAATTTTGGGGTATGACACTGCCTGCTCAATCTTCTTGTACGGAGGGTTAGATTGACATGCTTGTCTTCGCGACCGGAGGTGAAGGTGATTGAACACCGAGTACACCGAAAATTTGCACTCGCGGTTGGTCGACGATGCGGAACAGGCTTGATGCCGCTTGGAGAAGGCGGTGAATGAGTCGACGCTAGACTCGAGATTATTGATAAGAGAACCGACGGGATGGGCTTAAGATGCCATCCGGAGAGGTCAATCTGGGGAATGAGCCGACGCCGTGCTCGGATTATTGATGAGGAGGGGAAAGTGAGCCGACGCTAGGCTCAGATGTTTGGAAAGAGTATGGAGATAGGCTTAAGATGCCATCCGAGGAGTCGACGTTAGACTTCGTGTTCACTTTGAATGAAGTTATTGGTCCGTATTGATTTTTAACCATATATGCAGATTCGAAGTGAAGAAATGTTGACAAGTAGTCGAGATGGGCTTAAGATGCCATCCAAGGCAACCGAGTCGCGCCGACTCTGTAGTTCTGCTGATAATAGGAAGGATCGAATAAATCTTCGTGCTGATTACTCTGAGGGAGATTGTAGTTGGCAAGAATGTGGATAGCTTCCCTGTTGTGCATCGGGTGTTGATCCATTGCCTGTTATCGGAGGATAACCAGAGGCGGTCTTTCGGATAGTTTTCCCGTCGACTCGGGGCTTAATCCTGGACCATCGTCGGAGGACAACCAAGGCGGTCTTTTAGATAGTTTTCCGCCGATTCGGGCTTAATCTCGACCTGTTTGCGTCGATCACACTGCTTTGAGAAAACAAGAGGAACTTTGATAGAAAATTGGTTAGTTTTATGCAAAGTATGATGCATGACAGTGTATATGAATGACTTATGCATGAATTATGACTTTATGAGAAATGTATGAATGATAGACGTTGTGATATTTCAAAACATATCCATCTTGAAGAAGATGCGGATGTTCTATTTGAAGATTTCTGACTTCTGCTTGGGGAATTGTGTAGGTGAGAACCCCGCTTTCGAAGGAGAAGAAAGATATCCTGGATTCCTCCGATGCACTATCTGACCAAGTCTTGGGCCTAGATATTTTTGAGGGAGGTAGAGACTGAGAAACTCGTTGTTGGAGATCTCATAGACCCTGCTGAGGAGAATGTGGAAGGCGATCTGTTGGAGACCTTGTATGTAGATCCTGCTGAGAAAATTTGGGAGGCGCTCTACTGGGGATTCTGGGTGCAGATCTCGCTGGAGAGCATTTGATGGTTACTGAGAGACCGGGTTAGAAGAGTCTGGAGCCCGTTGTAATCTCTGGCTGGGGAATAAAAGGTGTATGTTTCCTCCGATGCACTATCTGACCAAGTTTCGAGTCTGTATACCGCTGCTGGGGAAAAGGGGGAGGATTGAGAAATATCCGCTGGGGATGAATACCTTGACTGGGGATGAGGTGTTACTGCTTAGAGACTGATGTAACATTGCTCGGTTGAGTGGAATCACTGCTCGGGGACTAACGTATATTCCGCTGGGGAAGGCGTGTTGTGAGTGACACCTTTGTGGGGATCATGCTCTGTGGGGGAATGCTTTGGTGACTTTCGTCGTCGTCCCAATTCCTAGAGCCTGTAGTAAGTACTTTTGTATGTTCACTTTTCGTATGTTTGTGATTAGATTTTTATTGTCAAATGCGTATAGTCATTCAAAGCAAACGTTGGACTTATTGCAAATAACAACAGCAGAAATTGTAAAGAGAAAGAAGTTTGCGTTTATTTGAAAGGTGGCGTATGGCCAAGTAGTTTTGTACACAAGAAAGGTAAAAGCTATGCGGAAACAATCTCGTTAAGTTCCAACTATGCTAGTACTCATATATTTCAACTATCTCATCTCCTTGCTGTCAGTAGAAAGTGAGTGAATTGATCTTCGCCATTTGAATCTTGAATGCTGATAGTAGTCTGGAAGTAGGTGATCTGGAAGAAACATAGTCGTACGCTTGAATCCCTAACTTTTGCCTAGACCGTCCTTTCGGGTTTTCAGTCTACCGGGATACCCTTTTTTGCCCAAGCCGCCTTTTTAGGTTTTCGACTTGCCGGGTGTACATGTTTTGTATATATCCTTAATTTTTGCCCGAACCTTTTTGGTTCGCCAGATGCCCTTATTTTTGCCTAGGTCACGACCTAGCGGGTCTCTTTATGCGTAGTATTTTTGACTATGTCTGCTTCACTGTGTGGAAGTCTTCACCATCCATGGTGCTAAGTATCATAGCTCGCCGAAAATACTGCTTGACTACAAACGGTCCCTCGAGGTGGGAGGCCATTTGCCCCGGATCACCTTGTGGAAGAATGATGCGCTGACTACTAGATCACCGACTTGGTAGACTCGGTGCTTGACCTTCTTGTTAAATGCTCGATCATTCGCTCGATAAATCTGTCCATGGCGATGGATGCGAGTCGCTTCTCATCAATCAAGTTAATCGAGGCGGTCGACCCAATCGTCTTCGTCTAACTCTCGCCCGGAGGACTCGCTTGAGGGTATCCGAACCTCGATGGGTAAGACGGCTTCCATACCGTATCGAGAGAAGGGGTTGCCCTGTTGATGTTTCATGAGTGCGATAGCCATGAAGAGCAAATGGTAACATCTCATGCCAATCCTTGTAAGTCACCGCTATCTTCAGATAATCTTCTTAATGTTCTTGTTGGCGGCTTCCATGCGCCATTCATCTTAGGCCGATAAGGAGAAGAGTTGGTTTCTCAAATATGTATTTTATCGGATCCATCTTGAAATCAACAAGGTAGTGTGAGTCAACATATACTGCCTTAGTCGGCGAGCAGCAGCCAAAGCGTTGCAAGTTTTCTCAAGTGTGAGTATCTTGTTTCACCGGTAAACTTTTGCTAAGGTAGTATATTGCATGCTCTTTTCGACTGACTCGCCATGTTGCCCCAACACACACCCCATTGAGTTCTCAACAAGTACATGATGAGAGGTCCTTCGCGGCGGCATCGTAATAGGAGGATTCAAGGTACTCTTTGATTTTGTCAAAAGCGATCGGCAATCGCTGCTCCATTCCGCTACTTGATCTTTCTTTAATAACTTGAAGATTGGCTCACAAGTAGCGCTATGTGCAATGAATCTGCAATGTAGTTCAATCGGCCCAAGAAACCTCGACTTCCTTCTGTGCGGGCGGGCATCTCTTGAATAGCTCTGACCTTGGCAGGATCAACTTCAATACCTTTACCACTGACAACAAACCCTAGGAGTTTTCCGGATCTGACTCCAAAGGTGCACTTGTTGGGATTCAGTCTCAGTCTGTACTTCTTCAATCTGTCAAAGAGTTTCTGCAGATGACCTAGATGTTCTTCTTCAGTCTGTGACCGAGCTATCATGTCGTCGACGTAGACCTCTATCTCGTGATGGATCATGTCATGAAATAATGTCACCATAGCATGCTGGTAAGTGGCGTCTGCGTTCTTCAGCCCGAACGGCATAACCTTGTAGCAGAAAGTACCCCACTGTGTAACAAAAGTAGTATTCTCCATGTCTTCAGGAGCCATTTTGATCTGATTGTAACCGGAGAAACCGTCCATGAAGGAGAAAACTTTATGTTGAGCAGTGTTGTCGACCAGAACATCAATATGAGGAAGTGGGAAATCATCTTTCGGACTTGCTTTGTTCAGATCTCTGTAATCCACACACATTCGTATTTGCCATCCTTCTTAGGTACGGTACCACATTTGCAACCCATGGGGATAAGAGGCGAAGCTAAACCCGCTGAACGCTTCATAACTTCGGCTTTGATTTTCTCGACATCTCGTGATGTATGCGACGAACCTTCGTTTCACCGAGAAAACCTTCTTTGTCGGCAATCGTGTACCACAATATCAATGTCCAACCTCGCATGTCTTCGTATGACCAAGCAAAACCTCAATAGAGTCTCGTAGCATCCGAATCAACCTTTCTTTAACACTGCTCAAGACCCGCTCCTATCTTGATCTCTTTTCGCCTCAAGACTCAAATTCACAACCTCAACTTGCTCTTCGTGGTCAGATAATTCTTCTTGCAGTCTGGCAAGTTCTCCGGCACTTCACAATCTTCCTCACTTCCGCCTTCGTAGATCGGATTATCGAAGTCACATTTAGCACTAGCATTTATTAACTAGATTCGGAGTGATTGCAGGTACCGTGGGTGTGTGTAAAAACATAGCTTTTCAAGGGTGATAAAGTAAAAGAAAGAAAACACAATTGAATGCAAAAGTCCAACGATTTATTGAATGAAAATACGCAAACGACAGATAATAACCTCGAACGAGCCATGATGCCCGGCAAGGCACTAGGCTTTCAAAGTTTATTGTTCAAAACATAAAGAAATACGAAAAGCAAAACAAAACAAGAGCAATTACTCCGCTAAAGGAGATTGGTATGACGCCTTCGGTCTTCCAATTGCGAGCCCATGATCCGAGTTGGAAGATCCACTTGCGATGTCGGCCGTTGTCGTTGTCTTCTATAGCATGGATTCCACTCGGCCGATGCGGAAAGGAAGTTGGCGGCACGTTCGCGTATCATCTTCGACCCTTGATGGTGAAGCCTAAACCAGTCTTGTCAAATTTGAAAGGAAGATCGGAGCTGTCCCCAAATAGTACTACCTTCTTCAGCAGCTGGCGTCTTTGAGGCCATCCTAGGCGGAGCTTGTGTAGAGACGGAGAGTCAGCATGACTGGGATTGTTTCAAAAGCTTGACAGGAATCTCAAAGAATTCACCTTCCATCTCAAGGTATCGGAATGATAGATGATGACCATATACTCTTCTTCACCACACATCGTGACAACCTTCCTTTCACCGGTACTTCAGTTCGATGCAAAGTAGAGGTAACGCGCCCCATGTATCCAAGGCGCCCAAGTAAGCAAGAGTAGGCTGGACGGATGTCCATGACGAAGAAAGTAGAGTCAAAAGTCTGGGAACCGACTTTAACAGGCAGAATGAGCTCTCCAAGCACTGTTCGCTTAGAACCATCAAAGGCTCTTACAATAATGTCACTGGGTCTCAAAACCAACCCTTCGACATCAAGCCGATCAAATGCAGTCTTCGGAAGGATATTCAGAGCAGAACCGGTATCCACCAAGACATGAGATAAGGTAGTACCCTTGCATTCCACATAGATGTGCAAGGCTTTGTTATGTTTCTTTCCGGCAGGAGTCAAATCAGCATCAGAGAAGCCTAGACCATTGTTGGCAGCCAGGCTAGCAATACAAACTTCGAATTGATCAGTGGTAGTGTCTTGCGGTACATGAGCATTCTTCAGAAACTTTACCAAGGCGTTAGCATGAGCCTCGGAGCACAAGAGCAGAGCAAGCATAGAGATCTTGGACGGAGTCTGTCCCAACTGTTCCACAACATTGTAGTCACTCTTCTTGATAATCTTCAGAATTTCCTCCATTTCTCGTTTGGAGGTGTCTTCAGCAACTTCCTTTGGTACTTCTGGTTGAGCAGGATGAGCCACTGGTTCTTTCCCTCTAGCTGGGGATATTGGTTGAGTAGACGGAATGCGAGCTGGAGTCGCAGTGTCCTTTGGAGGAGAGATATCTGGAGAGAATACCTTCCTTCGGTCACCTTACGGATCCGGTGATGTTGTCAATGTCGAATAGAAACTTCAGCAGTAAGATCTTCAATAGTCGAGGGTCTTGCTTGACGCCATGATAGTAAACATCACCCATAATTCCAAGGGATAGCCTTGTCGAGGAATATGGAACATGTGTCTTGGAGAAGTGATAATGAGAGGTGCCACTCTAGGCACGGATCGCAGAGGAAATCCTTATAGTGTTAACATCAGCATAGTCTTCTGGGAAATCGTCACCCCATCCGGTCGCCTTAACATCTTCAATAGGAATCTTGTAGCTCTCAGGAACAGTGTACTTCACCATGTAATCATACTTTCCACTTGGCTGCCCCAAGGTATCCCACACAGAGGGTACAGTTTCATTCGCATTGTCGATCTTCAACCTAGACATATCTCCACACAGCTTCTGCACAGGTGGTTTCAGAAATAGTATCTCACGGTTATCCATCATGCACTAAACACGTCTTCTCAACCAAGCGCAACCATCAGGCGCAGAGGGGCACCAACGACAATCCTCTGGGCATCCTGGATTGACACCGGCTTGCAGCAAGTTCCTCTTAACAGTCATCAGAGGGATGGTCAAGTCATCTATGTTGAAAACATAAGTATCGTCACCAACAGCATTGGAACTCTTGTCATGGTTAGGCATAGGCGCGTTGATCACATTCGAGTCTCAACAGAGGGTCAAACTCAATCGCTTAGCTTCAATCATATCTTGAATCTTGTTCTTGAGCCCAACAATTGTCGTGTCGTGCCTCTGGCTGTTGGAATGGTAAGCACACTTAGCATTAGGATTGTACGGAGAGGAAGTGTTGACATTCGAGGAGGATCCTCAAGGTTATCACTCGCTCAACATGTGTTGCAAGGCTTGCGACAAAGGCATGTTGATCTTCAGAACCGCTTCGTGGCGCGTTCGCTACGCGTTGTCTCGCCGAGGTTGTGCCGATGTAGGATTAGAGATCACAACCGCCCACGATTGAGCGGTCGGTCTTGGCTCGGCTTTTCGACCATACACAAGATTAGCTTCTTTCTTAGCACCAAAATATCTCTTCGCAGATTCAAGATGTCTCTACATGAATCTTCCCACTTGATACCGCCTCAATACTCAATATCACGGTGAATCCGGATGAGGAATTTCCAATCGATGATTGAAGAATGGGCCTGTCGTTGTTCCCATAAACATATCAACCAACTCCCTATTGGACAAGGGTGGTTGAACTCACTGCTAGATCTCCATTTCCGAGCATACTCCTTGAACTTCTCGTCACGACCCATAGACATGCTTTGTAATTGCATGCGAGTGGGTGTCAATTCAAGATTGTACTCATACTGTCAGAAAGCATCACTAAGTCACCCAAGTACGGATACGGTCATTCTCTAGTTGATAATACCATTCCAATTGAGTTCCGGACAAACTCTCTTGAAAATAGTGCATCCACAACTTTCTGTCATCAGTGTGGGGATTGATCTTCTGAACATAGGACTTCAAATGCAGCTTAGGGCAAGACATGCCATCATACTTGGCAAAAGTAGGAACTTTGAACTTGGGAGGAATCACAACACCAGGAACGAGACTCAGATCATCAAAGTTCAGCCCGGACATCTTTAGGTTTTCCACAGCATTCAGACGATCTTCAAGTTGCTTGTACTTGTCATCTTCATTAGAGTACTGGCCATTATCATAGTCTTTCTCAAGCTCAGGCTGACTGCCTTCGTCCTCACCCTTGTTACTTTGCTCGTCTTCCTTCTTGAAACTTCCTTCTGAGAGCTCAATTCGGCTGACCACCTTAGGACCACCTTTGTAGCGTCTGCCCATGTTGAGGAGACCAACAACCTTCTTCTTTCTGTTGATGAGCTTCTTCAGATCTTCTTGGCCTTGGACCAAGCTGGTGAACATCTCAAACAGAGCATTCGAGCTTGAGATCTTTGACATCGCTCAAGAGCCATTTCTGCTAAAATAAATAGCGAGCAAATGAGAAAACCAATCTCCAATGTACCTGTGATGCAATGTTATGCTATGATATGCAATGTTTATGCGAATGCAATGCAATGTTTTCAAGGACCTAAGAGATTTAAATTTGTTAAACAAGCAATGAACAAACATTTATTAGTACTCTTTTTATTATTCTTTCTTTTTCTTTTAAGTACAAGAGATAGTTCAAAGCAATAAAAGAAAACAAAACATCCTAAAGCTCTAAGTCTTCCTGGGCTTCCTCTTGGTGCCGATGTAGGCATTGATGCTTCGCTCCTCATGAAGTAGCTTTGTCAACTCTAACACTTTCTTCTCACTTGCATAACACTGAGCTTCAAAGGTATCCCTTTCTTCTTTTAGTTGAATCCAGGATCTCTTCAAGTCTTCAAAATCGAGGCATGTCGATGGAGAACAAGATAGGTACGCCACCTATAGCAACAGTTCCATAATTACGGTAAAACAGCGTGAATGGCATCATGAGGTTTTGAGCTCGAGCTCGCACCCATTTGAGGTAAGGTTCCCAAGGAATGGAGTTCGGGTGCCCCAAAGTCTTGGTATCAGTCTTCTTTACCATGCCCCAAGCATGTATAAACCTTCGGTAATTCGAGATCGTGATTGTAGTCGAACACAACATCTTGGAGAAGCATATCATGTGGACCATCTCTTCGAGCAAAACCAAACCGACGTAGAGCTAAGGAAGGGTTGTAGTAATACCTCCCTTATACCAAGGAGTGGTACATTAGGAATTCTCCACAACGCTCAATGAAGGTGAAGTCCTTTGAGAGAAAAGATTCCAATGGATATCGGAATGAGAGAGTGACATCAATCTTTGAGACCATCTCAACCTTTGTTCATTCTTCAAACCGATGGAGGAAGGTGCGAAATAAACCACCTTGAAAGTAATACAACACATGAGAGTTCCTTGTCGCTAGTAGTACGAGTGTGGAGAATGCAGGATGTCTCCAAGTAAAGTAGGCACAAGATTGCGGGTAAGGAACAACTTGATGGCATTGATATCGATGAATTGATCCGAGTTAGGAAATAGAACCAAACCATAAATTAGCAAGGCCACAATATTTTCGAATGCATGGAAACTCATAACTTTGAGGAATTCTCGGGCTTTCTTAATTAGGAACTTGGCAAGTAAACCCTTAACTCCGCTTCTAGTTTCCCAATTAGCTTCAATGTCTGAGCGCTTAAGATGTAAGGCTGATGCAATGTCTTCGTACTTAGGAACCTTTTCCAAACCGGTGAATGGCATTTGATCAAGAATAGGTACCCCAAGTAGCTTAGAGAACTCTTCCAAAGTAGGAACCAACTGATAATCGGGAAATGTGAAGCAATGGTGTTTCGGATCAAAGAACTGGAATAGGGTATGCATCATATCTTCTTCAAAACCGGAGATAACCAAATCAAGCAGATAACCATGTCTTTTGATGAACTGAGCATGGTCGGAATTTCAAACCAATTTTTGAGTTGAGAAGGGATACCCATGAAGTTGATTCGGATGGTCTTTCTAGAAGCCATAATCCCTACAAAACAGAGCAAAGATAAATCCCTAGGTCCTTGAAATAGTTAGAAATGATATGCAATGCGAATGATGTCATGATGTCATGTTTGGCACACACAAGCAATTCACACGATGAGCCTAGGTTTAAGGCTTGCATGAGGTATGGGTGATTACCCTACCAAAAGTTTGAGTTGGTTCATCCCGTCCTATAATAGTAACCGGTTCTAGGAATCTCATATCACGATCTTTCTCGAGGCGCTTATTTCAATACGACGCCAAGTGGTCGATCGAAAATGTCCCAAAAGTCCGATCTCAATGAGCGTAGCATCGAGTATCAACCAACCTCGGTCTACACCAAAGCCGCCATCTCACTACCTTCTAATGGCCAAGATGGGTCAATTAAGGTTCTAAAAGTTTAGTTAGCGATGACACCACGCAGAAGCCAAATACTATCTTCAACTTGGGAATGAAGAGTATCGGACAACCAAAGTGTCACGCTAACCATCATCATGTTGACCGCTTAGTTATACGCCTAGCGGTCGCGATGATCTAGTGCTACTTACCTAAAAGGAAACCGGATCCGTGTAGGATCCCCAACAATATAATACCCAAGCAACCCTTAAAGATAAAGCATACAAGTCAAACAAAAGCAATAAAAGTTATCTAGAAATCCCAAAGGCAATTCTCTTTAAGGGTGGTCCCCAGAGTCGCCAGCCTCGGATACGTGAACTCGACTTTGTAGGATTTTGTATCCAAATGTGCGGATAGCAAGAGTCGCCACCGACTTTTATTTTTATCCAATTAAGGGAAGGTAAAAGTAATAGAAAAATACCTTCGTTAGATTCTGAGTTCGGGAGAATGGTTATGAAAAGGGAAGGTATTAGCACCCCTTTCCATCCGCAGTTTATTCTACGGGCTCTTAGTTTCTCTTAGATAACTTTAAAAAAATTGCTTTATGTGTGTTTGACAAAATGTTTTGAAAGATGGCATTTCGCTTTGACTTTGTAATGACTCATGTGGGAGTGTATACAAAGTGTTTGGAAATGTTTCGTTTTGAAAAGAGTTTGAACTTTGACAAAAGAGTGTGTGGTGTGAAAAGCATTTGATAGAGCGAGCAACTAGGAGACTTATTACCCACTCAAAATTTGGTCGTTTTCGTACTTCTACGTTCCTTTAGAATAGCGCTAGCCATACCATTAGTTAGTAGGTAGCTCCATTCGTAGGATGTAAGCGGACATTCAAGGACATCGGATGGTCATCGAAGGCAACTTGTAGGAAGTATCCTAGCACATTCAAGGGACTATCATCATTTTTCGTAGGCGACAATCGAGGGTCAAGATCATGTATTCGGAGGCGACATCGTGGGTCTTATGATCTTTGTATCGAAGGGACTATGATGATTTGTTTTGAAGGCAACGGTGCTAGAATACCTCTACGTTCGAGGGACATGACCATTTTGAATCGAAAGGCATCGAGAGAGAATTACCCTAAGGGGTGCGTGTGTGAAAGAAGTGTGTTGATTTCAGATATGTTTATCTTGAAAATTAGTGGGATATGTTCAATTTTATCTTGCCATACACGCCTAATTACTAGCAATTGATAGGGTGCGGAAAATAAAATGCGGAATGTAAAAGCGGAAATGTAAAGGTGCGGAAAGATAAACCTACGCTATTACATGGCTTTGGGGCAGATACATAATTTTAAAATGCGGAAAATAAAGTCCTAATTTAAACTATTACATCCCATGAGCAATTACATTATTGGAAAAATAGAATGATAAAATGATAAAGAGAAAATTGTCAATCAACGCATAAAAAAGAAATCTGAAAATGCAATATGAATCGAACAAGAGAAAAAATGTTAGAAAAATGCAAGTTTTAATATGGGAAAATTACTACATGCTGGAAATAAGATAAATAAGCTAAAATAATTTTTTGGGATTTTTTGGAAAAGATTTAATAATTAAAATGCAATTAAAAGTGAATTAAATGCAAAATATAAATAAAATAAATATGCATGCAAAAGGTATTTTTTAATTTTAGAAATTAAATAAAGGTTTTAAAATATGAATGTAAAAAGAAAATATTTTTGATGATTTTTTTAATGCGTAATAAAAATTGTGAAAAGAAATTAAAATGAATGGAAAACATTAAATAAAAGAAAATATGAAAAATAGGAAAATAATGCAAGTTTGTGAAAAAGGAAAAGAAAAAGGTCCCGGCCGGATCGAACAGGGACTCGCTTCAAACCTTGAAAACCAACTGACCAACCGAGCTAGGCATGTCAACTGCTTGGAAACGGAGTTAATGGAATTTACACGCCGCCTCCTCGGTTTCTCGCCGCGCCATCCATCGCCTTCAACCTTTGAAAATTTGAAAAGGCGGCGGCCATGGTTCGACGCAAGGTTCCCCGCAAACATCAAAAACGCAGCACACGTAATATAAATAAAATCCAAGGCCATGGTTCGATTCAGACATCGTTTTAATTCAATGGCATAGGTCTTATTGTCCAATTTTTCCTGCTTGAGGAAACCCTAATTCGAAACCGTAAAACCTAACTATGGCATAATACGATTCCGGCCATGGAAACTCAATTGGCTTGCCCAGAAAGCTTGCAAGCTTGATTCTAAACACAAACAAACAATCAAAACAAGTTAATAATGCATGAATATGAGAAATCGAAATTTGAAAATTCAAGAACAAAGCAAACACGGATTGCTTGATTCTTGATGTTTTTTGGCAAAGTAAAGGTCTGATTCGCTTCGGGAGGTATCAAGGAACCTGTTGGACACCTCAAAAACGATTGAGAATGGCTGGAAGTAGGATTCCCACTTGCTTGAGTGACACGGTTTTTTGAGTTTGGGTTAGGGTTTCTTGAGGCAATTTTTTCGTTCCTTTGCAATTGGTATGCATCAAGTATATATGCTGGATGGATTTGGGAAAGAATTGATCAATATTCAATGGAAATCAATTTTGATATTTTCATGAAATCAAATCTTCAAATTTTGGTCAAATTTCAATCTAATCTTCCCATATTGATCCAATTTCGAATTTGCTGGCTTTCAATGTATTGATTGGATCACAAAGAAGAAATAAAAATCAATCTTCCAATTAATTTTGATTTTATAATTTAATTTGCATTTAAATGAATAAATTACAAATTAAATAGAAAAATAAATCAAAAATTCGTGGCATTGGGCTTGGATATTCCTAATTGTATGAGGAATATGTTAGGATGAATAAAAAGTAGGCCCATTTGCAAAAGATTTGATTTTTTGAAGTATCTCTCTTTGTGCATTCTTTCAAAATTGCCCAACTTGTGAATGGTGTATCTTGCTCAATTTTCCACATTTTTGAGTGTTCTTGGACTTTTTGGAAAGCTCTAAGAGTCCTATAAACAATGTCTTTGGTCTCATCTCAATTGGAGTTACCATGCTCAATATATCTTCAAAACAAAAAGTTGACTTTTTGTTGACTTTGAAAATGACCTGTAATGTTTTGAGCTATACCTCTCAAATGAAGCATTTTTTGGACATTCTTGTGAGACATGAAGTTGTAGAGAATTGAATTTCTTTCAAAATGAGCTTTGGTGGAAAATTTGAGAAAGTATGAGAAAGTTATGATCACCAAAGTTCATTGACTTTTCACCTAGAAACCCTAATTTAGAAAGTTTGACTTTTGAGCAAATCTTGAGTTTTCTTGATGAATCATGATCAACCCTTGATCAAATGATGAATGTAACTTCAAAATGAGGATGTTGACCAAAAATTATGAAGTTTGATGTATGTTGACCACATTGACTTTTGTCCAATACAACCGATTTTCAACCATCCGAGCAATCGCTCGAGGAAACTTGACTTGTGAGGCTTGAAACTTGACATGGAGAATCTTTGAAGCATATGAGGAGGCATGAAGACCATTGGAGATGTTGGAAGTCCATCTTGACTTGAGAAATACCAAACCCTAGTTTGGGTTGATTGTCTAGGAGAGAGTTTGTCTGACCAACTCTTGAGGAATCCTTGAGTAGGGGTGTATGAAATCTCTTGAATAGATGGAGGGCAAATTTTGGGGTATGACACATTACAAGTCACTTCCAGCCAGTTTTTTGGATCGATTCAAGCCAAACAAAGTGTTCCAACACATTCCTTGATACTC
Source organism: Vicia sativa (assembly GCA_021764765.1). Lineage (NCBI taxonomy): Eukaryota > Viridiplantae > Streptophyta > Magnoliopsida > Fabales > Fabaceae > Vicia > Vicia sativa. The sequence continues at coordinate 18,713,756 of CM038793.1, read as the reverse complement.
TCTGAAGCTTTTCCAATCATTACCAGTCATCCAAGCATCCAGAATCGTAAAATCATCACCACGGTTTTCACTCATATATTTCAAATTTGATTTTGATCATACATGCATATTTAACATGCTTTGATTGCTTGTTTGTGTTTAGAACAATGTTTCGAAGTTGCTGGGATGGTTTGATTTAAGTTTAGGTACTGGAACCAAGATCTGCCATTGCTAGGGTTTGGACCTTCAAATTGGAGTTCTTTGTTTTAGCCAAAATTAGACCAAACTAAGGGCATGGCCATGTTCAGTGGATCAATTCCAATCGATCCATGGTCTCATATATAATTTATCTTTGGTATTTGTCAAGTTTTAATTTGCAGGTACTATAGCTATGAACCAAAATCCGTAGGCAAAGGATGCAGAAAATCTGTTGGCATAGGTCTGGAAATTCAAATGAAGAAGACGATCCCTTGGCGCGTTTTGGTTCCAACCCCAGAAGTTCCAAATTCTGGACATCCCTCAGAAGCATTATGTCCAGAAGCTCCAGTGTCTGGATCCCTAGAGGAGACATCACGTCTAGAAGCTCCGGCTTCTGGATCTCCAGAGGAGACATCACGTCTAGAAGCTGCAGCTTCTGGATCCCATTCAGCAATAGAGCCCCTAGAAGCTCCAGCTTCTGGGCGTTCCGGATCCAGAATCTCTAGAAGCCCCAGTTTCTCGACCCTTCCAGCGCCAGATTCCCAAGAAGCTCCAGCTTCTGGACGTCCCCAGCAGCAGAATCTCCAGAAGCCCCAGCTTCTGGACTCCTTCAGATGTAGAAGGCCCAACTTCTGGACACGCTTAGCAGGATTTCCACCAGAAACTCCAGTCTCTGGATGCCCACAGCGCGTTACTCACAGAAGGTCTGGCTTCTAAGGCAGCTTCTGTCAGAAGCTATTTTTTATTTATTTATTTCTTTTCTGCTTTTTTTTCCTTATTTTCCTTTTAATTAATTAATTAAATTAGTAATTAGGTTAAATAATTAGTTTAATTAGGCAATTTCACAAATAACTTTAATTAACTTAATTAGTTTAATTTAGGATAATTTTCATTAAATCTTTTTTTTTTAAAATTAAAATCAATTAGAATTAGATTTTTTTTTATCTCTTTCTCACATTAACACTAATTTTTAAAACACCAAAAATACTAGGATGTAGTTTCTCTTCTGCATTTAAATTCTAGAAAGGATGTATAGGTTGCAAGTTTATTTTCATGTAATAGCGTAGATTTACATTTCCGCCTTTACTTTCTGCACCTCCTATTATGTATCTGCCCCAAAGCCATGTAATAGCGTAGGACCTTTATATTTCCGCAATTTATTTTCCGCACCTATTAACTGCTAGTAACTAGGCGTGTATGGCAAGATAAAAATCAACATAGATCACTAATCATAAGATAAATATCTGAATGTAACACATTCTCATCACACATGCACCCCCTTTAGGGTATCCTCTGTCGTTGCCTTACGAATAATGGCCATGTCCCTCGAACGTGGGGATATCTTAGCATGGTTGCCTACAAACATATCATCACAGTCCCTTCGACTTAAAAGGTCATAGTCCCTCGACGTTGCCTACGAATACATGATCTCGTCCCTCGGTTGTTGCCTACGAAAAGTGATGATCGTCTCTACGAATATGCTAGGATATCCCTACAAGTTGCCATCTATGACTATCCGATGTCCCTTTGAATGTCCCTTTTACATCCAACGGATAGAGTTACCTACCAACTAATGGTATGGATAATGCTATTCTAAAGGAAAGCAAAACAACACGGAAACGAACGTTCTGAGTGGGTAAAATAAGTCTCTTTTGCTTGCTCAAATAAATCATTTTCACACCTCACACTTTTCAAAATCTTATCAAAGCACTTTGTGTGACACCCCGATTTAATTAAAATATTAAATAAGTGGAAATTTAATTATTTATTTAATTAAAGTCTTAAGTATTTATATTAATGGATTAATTGGATTAATTAAAGAGAAGAAGAGATGGAGGTGTGAGGTGTAATTAGGGGTGTGAGGAGTAAATTACTCTACTCTTACTAATTACCATTTATTTTATTTTACTGGAATAAATAAAGGAACATTAAAAGGAATATATAAAGGAAAAGAAAGAAAAAATAGGTTTTTGGAGAAAAGCTATTATATGAGTTGGAGAAGAAGAGAAGAGAAGAGAGGAAAAGCCGACGCCGAGAGAAATCAAGAACATCACGAGGTAAGGGTGATTTCTTTCGATTAATATGCCTTATGGGTTTTGGGAATCAAATGGATAATTGGGTATGTTAGAAGTTTGAATTTTGATGATTATAAGTTATAGAATAAAACCCTATTTTGTGTCGGTGTTTGGAATTAGGATCATTAGTATGTCAAATAATTGATAGGGATGAGTAAACCATGTTGTTTGATGTTATAATGGTGTGAAATGATCATATTTGGTGTTCCTAATGTCACAATTCGTATTAGAAAGTGTGGAATTGATAAAGGATGCAAAATGCTGTCAAAAGTAGCGTAAAATGTCGTTATAAGTCGTGGGAACCGGTTCCCTGTGGGGAGGAACCGAGTTCCCAGTGTTATTTTTCAAAACTGGGAGTTTTTACACTCAGGAACCGGTTCCTGTCTGTGTAGGAACCGGGTTCCCATTCAAAAAAACAGGGAGCGAGAATTTTAACCTCACAGGAACCAGTTCCTGTATAGGTAGGAATCGGGTTCCATGTGTATTTTTCCAAAACTTCTAAAACTTCAAAAATTCATATTTTCTAAACCGTAACTCCGATTCGAGTGCCGTTTTCGGCATTATTTTTAAATTTCAAATACTACTTTTTGAAAAGAGAAAAATATTATTTTGCTAAAATTATTTTAAAAATAGTTGAGCTCCCGATTTTTGAAAAGAGTGAGTAGTTAAGGATAATGGGAAATTAATATGAATGGCCTGAGTTATCGGATAAGTACTAATGTTTACAATGTCGTGTTGATTATTCATTATGATTGAATGCGATACATTGGTGAATGGCAATAAGTGGATTATGTTGAGATCATAATCGGTGAATTGGTTTAGATTGTTGACAAGTTGAATGGAGATTGACGTTCATGTGATGTTTTCTTTCCTTGTGGTTTATTCATGATTGGATTGGTATCATGTGTTATTGTTATTATATACTGGTGGTGATAGTCTTACTGATTGAAGAGTAAGCGTTTGGCATGTTTATGCCTTGTGATAATTTAATTCTTGATTATGTTGCTATCATGTGATAGATTGGTATTGGCATTTATGTGGAATTATGTTGTTATCATATTCCGTTGAATTGATGTTGCATGCTTTTATGATGCATGCATGAGCATTTGTTACATTGGTTCGTTCCCATTGTGCGGAAGTGAACTGGAAGAGCCAATAGACTTACCTGGTGCATAGGTAGTGAGGCTAGATTCTTGACCCGGTGGTTATGGGCGAATCAGGGATTGGATTCTTGACTCAGTGTTCTGGGCGAATCATGGATATACACTGTCTTTCCACATGTAAACGGAGCGTGGGTGAACTCGGTTCACGCTTTGGTACCACATGCATAGAGTCTGCATTGCATATGGGATTGTAACATGCTAGGATGGATTCCAGTGTTGCAATTTCCATTGTTTGTTATATACATGTTCATGGTGTGAACTGCCTTGTGAATTGATTATGATTTGTGTTTGGATAATGGATTAACGTATCCGATTATTCTGTTGCATTTTAAAAATGTATAATGCATGTTATATTGAATTGAAATCTCACCCTTACTTTAACAATTTCAGATCCGAAGTGAATAGCTGCTTGGAGTCGGTGAGGATAGCTCTAGAGTCGAGTCAGTTAATTAGTCCGTGTGTCAGTGTCGTGCTCTGGTAGATGTAACACTGGGGAAACGGTTGTTTGAATCCTTTAATGGATATTTTGAATGGTTTTGAATCATGTTTTGATGTTATGTCCGGGAATAATTACGGATGTTGTATTTGGGATCCGTTATGTTTCATTTCCGCTGTTAAACATAACCTTAAGTATGTTTCATTTAATGAATTTTCTTCAGTGGAAGCATGACAACTGTTTTGAATTATATTAAAAATTGTGATGCCTCTTGATATGTGTTATATACTCTGATTATTATTTATAAAATCGCGGGTAATTAGAATGGGTGTTACAATAGTGGTATCAGAGCATAGTCGGTCGTTGTGACCAGTGTCTTAATGTCATTATCCCTTTGTACGCGACAAGTGTGTACAACACTGTCGGTACTTGTTACTTTCTGATTGATTATTGCGAGTAGTGTGGAACCATGGGGAGAAGAGATGCTTCCTGATATGTTCGATTGTAAGTCATTGGTACGAGTTACGCTTGAAAAGACAGTGTGGTTAGAGTGTTGGAATCGTTTGGACCATGAGTCATAGTTGGAGGTGCAAAAAGGTGAGTACGATTTTGAGAATAGAAAGTGTTGGTAATGATGGTTTATACTTCAGTATGATTATCGGATGTCTATTGACAAATTGAGGATTTGATCACCCTTAATCTCTTGTTGATAGTAGACGGAATCGTATTGGATGGTATACAATTGTCTTACTATCTAAATGGGGCATGAAGTGATGAATATGAATGAAGTGTGGTAGAAGCTTGTGAACCATATGAGTAGACGAAGACTCTAATAAGGATAATGAATTAAGATGGATGATCAGAGTTACGTAGTTGTTAATGATGGTGTGGTGTTTATGTTGTATTCTTCGACGGAAGTGAAAGGGAAATCTAAGAGTGATGAATTACCGGTAGTGAAGAATTATTTTGAGATTGTTCCGAGTAAGTTGGATTGCCAGTGGTGGATGAATTTCCAGAAGATGTTGGATTAGCTTGAGGCTATTCTTGGGTTGAATGTTTGAAGTTAAACCAAGTGATTATGAATCGTTTTGATGAGTCGATGCATATTCTTGGCCTAGAAGATATTTGGTAATTAAGAAGGATGACTCTTAGAAGATGAAGCTGGTGTGGTTGGAATGTTGCAACACTTCCGGTTGATCGTGAAGTTGTCAGTGTGAGTTACCTCCTTGTGTTCTTGAAAAGATTAATTGTGTCAGTGTCAATGGTTGATATAAAGTATGCAATGATGTGAATTGGTTATTGGAATTGTAACTTGACGCAATTAATCATGGTGAATGATGTGTGTTGCGGTATGTTGAAGTTAGGATCTCAAATTTTGCATTCTATGATGTTTTGGGATTTTTCACTCTCATAAGGTGAGAAATCGATTACCTATCACAGGGAATTGATTTCCTGAAGCTGACAGCATTTTTTCGAAAACTTGTAAAATCCATAACTTGAGTTTGGATGTCTGAATTGAGTTTCGTTTGAAGTGTTGGAAAGATAATGTGATGAACTTTGTTTTTCAAATGGGTCCCGTACTTGTAAGTAAATTTATTTATCATGTAGTGATGTTGAGGAGAGTCGAAGTTGTTGTTAATGTCGTTCTTGGTACAAAACTTGTTTCTATGACACCGTACAAGACGTCAACTTTAGAGATAGGAAATTGAAGAAGCTATTGGAAGATGCTCAGAGAAATAGATTTGTAAAACCAAGTGTATTGTTTTGGGATTCTGATTGTGAGAAAGGATTCCAAGAGTTGAAGGGGAGGTTGACTAGTGCTCCGATTCTAATTTTGCCGAATCCGGCGTAATCGCTCGTGGTGTATTGTGATGCGTCCCGATGGAATTAGGTGGTGTTTTGATGCAAGATAGGAAGGTTCGCTTATGCTTCAAGACATTTTGGTTCGTGAATCGATTTAGTGGGACAATTCGTAGACTTAAGTCTAGTATGCAACTACTCCGAATAGTGTGAAATGGGCATGTTGAAGTCGACTAGTGGTATTTTGGAAGAGATTCGAAATGGAAAATCTGATGTTTGGGTTGGTGGATAAGCTGACAATGATTAACCAAGGTCAAGGAGGTGAGTTCCGAATTGATGAGAATGGCGTTGTGAGATTTGGTGATAGAGTGTGTGTTCCGGATGTTGCTGAGATCAGAAAGAGTATCTTGGAAGAAGGACATCAAGTGGGTCGAGTATTCACCCTGTTACTAAGATGTACCATGATTTGAAGAAATTATTTTGGTGGTCGTGAATGAAAAGGAAATTGCCGAGTTTTGTATGCGTGTTTGGGTTGTCGAAATCAAAGATTGAACATCAGAAATCGTCGGGATTGATGGAACCGCTGTTTGTTCCGGAATGGAAATGGGATGGCATTTCTATGGATTTCGTGACTGGTTTGCTGAGGACAACTAAGAACTGTGATTCTATTTGGGTTATTGCCAACCGATTGACAAAGCCTGCTCACTTTATCCCGATAAGAATGGATTATCCGATGGAGAGATTGGCAGAATTGTATGTTGAGAAGATTGTGAGTTTGCATGGTATTCCGTCTAGCATCGTGTAAGATAGAGATCTGAGGTTCACGTCTAAGTTCTGGACAGGATTGCAGGAAGCTCTGGGTACTAAGTTACGATTGAGTTCCGCGTATCATCCGCAGACAGATGGTCAGACGGAGAGGACGATTCAGTCGTTAGAAGATTTGTTGAGGGCTTCTGTGTTGGAGAAAGGTGGAGCTTGGGATAGCTATTTGTCGTTGATAGAGTTTACCCACAACAATAGTTTTCATTCGAGCATTGGTATGGCTCCGTTCGAGGCATTGCACGGTAGGAGGTGTCAGACGCCGTTGTGTTGGTACGAATCTGGAGAAAGTGCTGTGATTGGACCGGAGATTGTTCAACAAACTTCGGAAAATATTAAGATGATTCAGGAAAAGATGAGAGCTTCTAAGAGGAGGAAAGATCTTGAGTTTAGTGAAGGAGATCATGTGTTCATGCGAGTTACTCCGATGACTGGTATTGGTCGAGCTTTGAAGTCAAGGAAGTTGACTCCGCGCTTTATTGGTCCGTTTCAGATTACCAAGAGAATTGGGAAAGTGGCTTATCAGATTAATTTACCGCCTTCACTTGCGAATTTGCATGATGTTTTCCATGTGTCTCAGTTGAGGAGGTACATTGCGGATCCGTCTCATGAGATTCAAGTGGATGATGTTCAGGTACGGATAATTTGATCGTTGAAGCTACTGCGAATTGAGGATCGGAAAGTGAAGCAATTGCGAGGTAAAGAGATAGCACTGCACGAGTAGCTTGGGAGGACCATGAAGAAAATGTCACTGGGAACCGGAGAGTCGATGAAGGACTCGATCCCAAACTTTTCGTTTAAGGTATGTTTTCGAGGACGAAAACTCTTTTAGTGGGGGAGAGTTGTGACACCCCGATTTAATTAAAATATTAAATAAGTGGGAATTTAATTATTTATTTAATTAAAGTCTTAAGTATTTATATTAATGGATTAATTGGATTAATTAAAGAGAAGAAGAGATGGAGGTGTGAGGTGTAATTAGGGGTGTGAGGAGTAAATTACTCTACTCTTACTAATTACCATTTATTTTATTTTACTGGAATAAATAAAGGAACATTAAAAGGAATATATAAAGGAAAAGAAAGAAAAAAAATAGGTTTTTTTGGAGAAAAGCTATTATACGTAGAGTTGGAGAAGAGAAGAGAAGACAAGAGAGGAAAAAGCCGACACCGAGAGAAATCGAAGAACATCACGAGGTAAGGGGTGATTTCTTTCGATTAATATGTCTTATGGATTTTGGGAATCAAATGGATAATTGGGTATGTTAGGAAGTTTGAATTTTGATGATTATAAGTTATAGAATAAAACCCTATTTTGTGTCGGTGTTTGGAATTAGGATCATTAGTATGTCAAATAATTGATAGGGATGAGTAAACCATGTTGTTTGATGTTATAATAGTGTGAAATGATCATGATTTGGTGTTCCTAATGTCACAATTCGTATTAGAAAGTGTGGAATTGATAAAGGATGCAAAATGCTGTCAAAAGTAGCAGAAAATGTTGTTATAAGTCGTGGGAACCGGTTCCCTGTGGGGAGGAACCGAGTTCCCAATGTTATTTTTCAAAACCGAGTTTTACACTCAGAACGGTTCTCGTCAGATCGGAACGGGTTCCCATTCAAAAAATAGGAGCGAGAATTTTAACCTCACAGAACCGGTTCAGATAGGTAGGAACCGGTTCCATGTGTATTTTTCCAAAACTTCTAAAACTTCAAAATTCATCTTTTCTAAACCAGAATCTCGATTCGAAAGTCTTTTCGGCATTATTTCTTAAATTTCAAATACTACTTTTGAAAAGAGAAAATATTATTTTGCTAAAATTATTTTAAAAATAGTTAAGCTCCCGATTTTTGAAAAGAGTGAGTAGTTAAGGATAATGGGAAATTAATATGAATGGCCTGAGTTATCGGATAAGTACTAATGTTTACAATGTCGTGTTGATTATTCATTATGATTGAATGCGATACATTGGTGAATGGCAATAAGTGGATTATGTTGAGATCATAATCGGTGAATTGGTTTAGATTGTTGACAAGTTGAATGGAGATCGACGCTCATGTGATGTTTTCTTTCCTTGTGGTTTATTCATGATTGGATTGGTATCATGTGTTATTGTTATTATATACTGGTGATAGTCTTACTGATTGAAGAGTAAGCGTTTGGCATGTTTATGCCTTGTGATAATTTAATTCATGATTATGTTGTTATCATGTGATAGATTGGTATTGGCATTTATGTGGAATTATGTTGTTATCATATTCCGTTGAATTGATGTTGCATGCTTTTATGATGCATGCATGAGCATTTGTTAAATTGGTTCATTCCCATTGTGCGGAAGTGAACTGGCAGAGCCAATAGACTTACCTGGTGCATAGGTAGTAAGGCTAGATTCTTGACCCGGTGGTTATGGGCGAATCAGGGATTAGATTCTTGACTCAGTTTTCTGGGCGAATCATGGATATACACTGTCTTTCCACATGTTAACGGAGCGGTGGGTGGACTCGGTTCACGTTTTGGTACCACATGCATAAAGTCTTCATTGCATATGGGATTGTAACATGCTAGGATGGATTCCAGTGTTGCAATTTCCATTGTTTGTTATATACATGTTCATGGTGTGAACTGCCTTGTGAATTGATTATGATTTGTGTTTGGTTAATGGATTAACATATCCGATTATTCTGTTGCATTTTAAAAACGATAATGCATGTTATATTGAATTGAAATCTCACCCTTACTTTAACAATTTCGATCCAAGTGATTAGCGCTTGAGTCGGTGAGGATAGCTCTAGAGTCGAGTCGCTTAATTAGTCCGTGTCGTTGTCGTGCTCGTAGATGTAACATCGGGATACGGTTGTTTGAATCCTTTAATGGATATTTTTATGGTTTTGAATCATCTTTGATGTTATGTCCGGAATAATTATGGATGTTGTATTCGGATCCGTTATGTTTCATTTTTAAACATAACCTTAAGTATGTTTCATTTAATGAATTTTCTTCTGAAAGCATGACAACTGTTTTGAATTATATTAAAAATTGTGATGCCTCTTGATATGTGTTAGATACTCTGATTATTATTTATAAAATCGCGGGTAATTAGAAGGGGTGTTACACTTTGTATACATTCCAGCGTGAATCATTACAAAGTCTTTTCTAAAACATTTCCAAACACTTCATATACATTCCAACGAGAATCATTACGAAGATAAAGCGAAATGCCTTTTCAAAACATTTTCAAACACACACAAAAAACAATTTTTAAAGTGAGCTAAGCAATTAAGAGCCCGTAGATAAATACGGATGGAAAGGGTGCTAACACCTTCCCTTTTCATAACCACCTCCCTTACTCAGAATCTAACGAAGGTCTTTTCCTGTTCTTTTCACCTTTCCTTAATTGGATAAAAGAAAAGTCGGTGGCGAGTCTTGTTATCTGCAACATTTGCGATAAAACGCAAAACAAACAAGTCAGTTATCCCACCGTGTTACAAAACTGGCGACTCTGTTGGGGAAAATAAAGAGAGGTTACCTTAGGGTCTAGATCACTTTAAAATTGCTTGACTTGTATGCTTTACTTTTAAGGGTTTCTCGGGTATTATACTTGTGGGGGATCCTACACCCGGATCAAGGTTTCCTTAGGTAAGTAGCAATAAATCGTCGTAGGCGTATACCGAAACGGCAACATGATGGCTACGTTAGTGCGACACTTTGGATGTCCCGATGCTCCTCATGTCTAGTTGAGGAAAGTATTTGGCGTCTGCATGGTGTCATCAGCATTAACTCAACTTTTAGAACCCTAATTGACCAATCTTGGCTATTAGAAGGTAGTGAGATGGCCGGCTTAGGTGTAGACTAAGGTTGGTTGATACTCGATGCTACGCTCATTAAGATTCTACTTTCGGGATGTTTCGGTCGACCACTTGGTAGTCGTATTGAAATAAAGCCTACGAGAAAGATCAATGATATGAGATTCCTAGAAGCCGGTTACTATTATAGGACAGGTTGAACCCACTCAAACTTTGGTAGGGTAGCCACCAATACCTCATGCAAGCCTTAAACCTAGGGTTATTGTGTGAATTTCTTGTGCTTGCTCCTTGTTTTTAAACATTACATCATAACATCACATCATCATATCATTTCTAACTATTTCAAGGACCTAGAGATTTATCTTTGCTCTGTTTCGTAGGAATTATGGCTTCCAAGAAGACTATCCGAATCAACTTCTTGGGTATACCTTCTCAACTCAAAGAATTGGTTTCAGAAATTCCTGATCATGCTCAGTTCATCAAAAGACATGGTTATCTGCTCGACCTGGTTATCTCCGGTTTTGAAGAAGATATGATGCACGTCGTATTCCAGTTCTTCGATCCGAAACATCATTGCTTTATATTCCCAGATTATCAGTTGGTACCTACATTGGAAGAGTTCTCTAAGCTACTTGGGATACCTATCCTTGATCAGATACCACTCAACGGTTCAGAAAAAGCTCCGAAATACGAAGACATCGCATCAGCGTTACATCTGAAGCTATCAGACATTGAAGCTAATTGGGAAACAAGAAGCGGAGTTAAGGGTTTTCTTGCTAAGTTTCTGATAAAGAAAGCTCGGAAATTCTTGAAGGCTATGAGTTTCCATGCATTCGAAGACATTTTGGCTTTGCTAATCTATGGCTTGGTGCTATTTCCTAATCCAGATCAGTTCATAGACATGAACGCCATCAAGATATTCCTCAATCGTAATCCTGTACCTACCTTACTTGGAGACATTCTGCATTCTGTCCACACTCGTACTATCAAAAGACAAGGAACTCTCATGTGTTGCATACCGTTACTTTCCAGGTGGTTTATTTCGCACCTTCCTCAATCAGTGATGAAGAACGAGCAAAGATTGAAGTGGTCTCAAAGGCTGATGTCACTCTCTCATTCAGATGTCCATTGGTGTCTTTTTCCTCAAAAGGATTTCACTTTCATTGAACGTTGTGGAGAATTCCCTAATGTACCACTCTTTGGCATAAGGGGAGGTATCACTTACAACCCTTCTCTAGGTCTACTCAGTTTGGTTATGCTCGAAGACATGATCCTCATGATATGCTTCTCCAAGACATTGTGTTTGACTACAACAACGATCTCCAAAACTATCGTTGAAGATTTGTGCACGCTTGGGGAATGGTAAAGAAGACTGATACCAAAACTTTGGGACATAAAAATTCCATTCCTTGGGAACCTTACCTCAAATGGGTGCGAGCTCGAGCTCAAAACCTCATGATGTCGTTTACATCTGTTCTACCGGTGATTATGGAACCTATTGCTATAGGTGAAGAACCCTATACCAATCTCCATCCGGACATGCCTACTGATTTCGGAGACCTTAAGAGATCCTGGATTCAGCTTAAAGAAGAAAGGGATACGTTCGAAGCTCAGTGCTATGCAAGTGAGAAGAAAGTATTAGAGTTGACAAAACTACTTCACGAGGAGCGAAACATCAACACTTACTTCAACACAAAGAGGAAGCGCCCATGGGAGACTTGAAAGCTTTCGGAATTTCTTTTTGGTTTAAAAAACTTTCTTTAGTACTTAATAAAGAGAAACTAATAAAAAGTTTGTTCTTCTTTGTTTAACAAATTTAAATTCCTAAGGTCCTTGAAAATATTGAATTGCATAACATCGCATATCATAGCATAACATCTCATAACAGGTACATCGAAGACTGGTTCTCTTATTCTCTCGCTGTTTATTTCAGCAGAAATGGCTCTTGAACAGACTGTCAAAGATCTCCAGGCTCAGAATTCTCAATTCTAGGAGATGATCACCAGCTTGGTCCAAGGCCAGAAAGACTTGAATAAGCTCATCACCAGAAGGAAGAAGACCATCGGTATCCTTAACATGGGAAGAAATCACAAGGGTGCAGCTATAGTGGTCAGCCAGTTTGAAATCTCAGACAAGAGCGGTGAAACTGAGGAAAGTATCAAGAACAGTGAAGGAAGCCATCATGGGTCTAAACGAAGATGAAGACTATGTGAACGAGCAGTATCCTCCTAACAACGACAAGTACAAGAAACTTGAAGATCGTCTGAATGCTGTGGAAAATTTGAAAATGTTCGGGCTGAACTTTGATGATCTGAGTCTTGTTCCTGGCGTGGTAATTCCCCGCAAATTCAAGATTCCTACCTTTTCCAAGTATGATGGCACATCTTGCCCGAAGCTGCATTTGAAGTCCTATGTTCAGAAGATCCATCCTCATATTGAAGACAGGAAACTGTGGATCCATTTCTTTCAAGAGAGTTTATCCGGAACTCAGTTGGAGTGGTATTATCAGCTAGAGAATACACATATTCATACCTGGAATGACTTAGCAGATGCTTTCTACAAACAGTACCAGTACAACGCCGAGTTGGCACCTACCCGCATGCAACTACAGAGCATGTCTATGGGTCGTGACGAGAAGTTCAAAGAGTATGCCCAGAAATGGAGAGATTTAGCAGACAGAGTGCAACCACCCTTGTCAAATAGGGAGTTGGTTGACATGTTTATAGGAACACTGACAGGCCCATTCTTTAATCATCTGATTGGAAACTCTTCAGCTGGATTCACCGAGCTGATATTGACGGGTGAGCGTATTGAAGCTGGAATTAAGAGCGGAAAAATACAAGTAGAGTTATCTTCAAATGCTGCGAAGAGATCTTTTGGTGGTAAGAAAGAAACCAATGTTGTATATGGTCAGAAGAGCCGTGACAAAGCTGATCATACTCAATCTGTGGGGGCAGCCGTGACAAACCAGAAATCCCGAAGGAGGCCGAATCCAACATCTAGGGTTTCCAAACCCCCCTTCAAGATCTAATCAAATCAATTCATCATCTGCAAAAATAAGAACCATATTAGGGATCAGAAGAAGAAAACGAACAAGAAAGTAGAAGAAAATTCATGATCAGAGATGTTCCACCGCCATCGTCACCGCCTAGGCGATTTTCGGCGGAGCTCTGTTGAAAATAAGAGAGATGTGGGAGACATGAGAAGAGAGGCGGAATGTCACAGATCGACCGCGATAAAGATGAAGTTCTTCGATCATGCAACCGGAGAAGAAAGTAGAGCGTCACAGCCAGGCAGCGAGGAAGATACAGAAACATGTATCGGTGGCGAAGATGAGAAGAGGTGAAGCATAAACATAAACGGACGAAAAGAGAGACAAGGGAATAATATCAAGTTATTTTTTTTGGAACTTATGTTTTTATTTAAATGCTTGTAATTATTTTGATTTGATAATATTTATGAGATATTGAGATAAGGTGGAGTCACCGATGGGTGACAAGTCGCCACCGGCGCCACTTGTCCTTACCGAATAGGACAGGGATAAGTTTGATTCCACGCGCGTGTATCTATGGTGTTACCATGCTTTATCATCATCACCACCATCAGATCTCATCAGATCTGGATCAGACGCTTAGAAACACGTGTTCACGCTGCACCCCCTAGAGCGCCTCACATTGGATTCGCAGGCTCTTATTCTGGACCTGCGCTTCCTCACAACTTCCTGCACCCCCAGATCTGCTAACAAGAGGCCCAATATCTCTAATCACTTCTCCTTTTTAATTTATTTATTTATTTCTATTTTTGCTTATTAATTTATTTTGGCATATTATAAGAAATGCATATAAATATTATTTTGTATTAGATAATTATTAGTTCAAATAATTTTTATTTGGTAATTATTGATTAAATTATTAATTAATTCTTATCAAATAAAAAATATATATTCTAATAATTATTTAACGATTTAGACGTGTATTGTGTCATTTACTCGCCTCTTGTATGCTTGTATGGTTTATCCACAATTGTACACTCCACACACTTGACATTATCAATTTCATTATCTCCTTTTGACTCATATGTCAATATCCTCAAGGTTCAATAGTTGAGAATGGGCATGGTCATTCATACAAGGTTAATCGAAGCCATAGTTTGCATCGATTAACCATAACTCGAATAAATATTGGTCCATATACCAATTATCCATGCAGAAGGGTTTCATAGTTGGGGATAAGAGCACCTATCCTCACGAGATTAATTAAGTCCATATACTTGATTAATCATGACCCGATTCAAACTCTCTTGGTCCATACACCAAAGCATTATAAAACACTTTCAAAATCAAATTAATTTAATTGAATTTGTTTTTAAAAAATGAATTTCATAAAAAAAAACTTGGATGATGTTTGTTTAAATCATTAGATGATAGCCCAACAGTTTAAACAAACTTGAAGTCTTTAGATTGTTGGATGATAGCCCAATAAGCTAAAAACTTCTATCCGTGTCAAAAAACTAGAGAGGTATTCGGTTAAGTTGTTGGATGATAGCCCGACGGTTTAATCGAATTGGAAGTCTTTAGGTTGTTGGATGATAACCCAATAAGCTAAATACTTCTATCCGCATAAAAAATAACAGAGTGGCATTCGTTTAAGTTGTTGGATGATAGCCCAACGATTTAATCGAATTTAGAATATTTAGGTTATTGGATGATAGCCCAATAAGTTAAATATTTTATTTCACTCAAAACACTTAACAACGTGAGTGCTATTTCATTTCACCATTTTCATAATAACGTTTTGGGATGATAGACGATTGGATGAGCTCACTCATCCAGTTTCTAGTATTTGAATCATTAGATGATAGCCTAATGTTTCGGTACTTTTCACCCACTTAAAATCAACTCAACTCACTCAACTTTTTTCCGCTCATATGTGATCATCAAATTCTTTTCTTAAAAAGAGTGTGCAATAGTCATTTCAAATACGAACAAAGACTTAACTTTTCAAACAAACTAAACAAGTCAAAGTTCAAACATTTGAAATGTCTAAAGCACGATTTTTCTTATAAAATCAACACAATCAACCAAGACATTTTTAAGAGGAACTACGGAACCCTGACTTTCCCATTGCACGAGGGAGTACGTAGGCACAAGATGCAATGTCTTTGGCGAGTTCAAAAACCCATAAATAAAAACCATTCTTCTTTCTCCTTTCTTAACATTAGAAATAAACACACGTAAACACACACGAACTAAATGGTTCCCATCGAGTACGATGGATGCGAGGGGTGCTAATACCTTCCCCTTGCATAACCGACTTCTGAATCCATCCTTTTGGTCTCGTAGACTGCCTTATCCTTCTTCGCAAGTTTTATCTATATTTTGTCGTTTCTTTGAAACAAATAAAATTAGGTGGCGACTTCATTGTTTTAAAAAACAAAAATAGATTTTGAAAAACCAGTTATCACACTCTCCCTAACTCATCCATTAAATCTTCAACTAAAGGGATAGGAAAACGATCTTTCACAGTGCTTTGATTCAACCCCCTATAATCTACACATATACGGCAAGACCCATCCTTTTCCTAACCAAAACAGCTTGAGAATCAAAAGGACTATTACTATAACTGGGCCAACATATCCTTAACTAGTTGGTCGACAATATTTTTTTTATTACTAAATACCGATAAGGACGTCAATTAAAAGGTATCACACTTAGGAGGAAGTTGTTGTGGCTCCTTAAAAATGTCTGGAAACATTTCAAGAAGCTGTTGAACTTCAACAGGCATAATAGCATCAGCTGCAGCGATATTCATACATAGCCAAAAAACACAATTCAGCTCTATTGTGCACAACCATAGATACGGCATCGTTGGAGATAAGTATATCTTAATGAATTCCTACAGGATGTCATATTACAAATTTTGGCATTTATATTTCTTGCAATTTATTTTTTCTCTCAAATCCTTTCCACATAAATTATGCAGAACCGTCGGTTAGACAGGCTTACAACCCCAAAAACCAGAAAATACAGCAGTCAGCTAAGAGCAAGGAAGAAACAACAAGAAGTTTAAACAGAAAGATGACAGCAAAAGGCCCTGCCTCCACTATAACAGACATGCATTCATGCTAGCAAGTTACTAAAACTTAAAACATTATGTGTTCAGCAAGTAACTAAAATTCTAAGTAAGGTTTTCAAAGATGCTACTAAAACTAGAAAACAAGACAAAATTGAAATAATTTAAATAAAGTGTTCAATGCAAACATTATGATAAACTTGAATACTATTAGAGAATAACACTAGCCAGTCATGGCTACAAGGTGTTTCAACATGCTCTCCAGCTCCTTTAGATGATCCTCAAGAACATCTATTTCATTCGTTTTGTTATTCCCGTCAAGTAAATTTGTAGCCACCGTAATTGCATTATTAATCTTCTCACTTTCTTGAGGGGAGAGCTTTAAAGTAACATCCTTCTTCAAAGTATTCTTCAAATTATAAACACATTGATCCAATGCACTCATTACCTTGGCCTTCTTTAAGAATTGGTTATCTTCAGCATTGTATTTTTCAGCTTCTTCAATCATCTTTTTTATTTCGAGTGCAGACAACCTTTCTTTGTCATTGGTTATGGTAATCTGATTTGTATTGCCTGTAGATACTTCCTTAGCAGAAACGGTTAGGATACCATTTTCATCTATGACAAAGCATACATCTATGGGGTGACCCCGAGGAGCACCTGGAAGACAAGAAAGACTGAACATACCAAGTAGATTGTTGTCTGTGGCTCTCGCTCTCTCACCTTCATAAACCTTAATCGGGACACTCTTGCCAAGGTTATTATCTCTATCTGTAGCATACCCTCTAAACTTTTTGACAGGTATGGTAGTGCTCCTAGGAATAACCACATCCATGATTTCTTCAGCTGATAATGCTATGCCAAGTGACAGTGGGGTAACATCTTGCAGCACCAAGTTTGGGACATTCTTAAAGCCTTCACTCAAAATGGCAGCCTGAACAGCTGCACCATATGCAACAGCCTCGTCCGGATTTATACTCTTGCACAAATCTTTTCCCTTGAAAAAGTCTTGCAACATATCTTGCACTTTGGGAATCCTAGAGGAGCCACCCACAAGAACAACATCATCTATATCACTATTGCAGATCGTTGAATTGCTCAGACAACTATCAACAATTTTAATGCATTCATTAAACAGATCCATATTAATTTCCTCAAACTTGGCACGTGTTATTGATGAAGAGAAGTCAATTCCCCTAAATAAAGAATCAAGCTCAATTGTGGTTACAAAAGCAAAGGAGAGTATCCTTTTTGCTTTTTCGCAAGCAGTTCTCAACCTTCTTAAGGCTCTTGGGTTATGACTAATGTCCACTTTATATTTCTTATTGAACTCTTCTACAAAATAATTCACCATTCTATTATCAAAGTCCTCTCCTCCGAGATGAGTGTTTCCAGCAGTGGCTTTTACATCAAAGACATCACCTTTAATTGTGAGGATAGACACATCAAAAGTACCACCACCAAGGTCAAAGACAAAAATATTCCTTTTACCATCACAGTTTCTTCTCTTATCAAGACCATATGCAATAGCAGCAGCAGTAGGTTCATTGATTATCCGAATGACATTAAGGCCTGCAATGGCGCCAGCATCTATGGTGGCTTTTCGCTGAGAATCATTGAAGTAAGCCGGGACAGTAACAACAGCATTCTTGATGGGCGACTCCATATATGCCTCGGCAACTTGTCGCATCTTTGAAAGAATCATGGATGATATTTCCTCAGCACAAAATTGCTTCTCTTCACCCTTATACTTAAGGGTAATCATGGGTTTGTCATTGACACCAGCAATGACCTTGAATGGCCACAACAATATATCTTTTCTAACAACTAAATCACTAAACTTTCTCCCAATTAACCTTTTCGCATCTGAAAAAACAAATACAGTATATTCCTATCATCCATTTGTCTAACTAAAATAGCAATTGCATAACAACAACACCTAGAATGCAACAAGCTCTTATTCTCGACAATATCACTAATGATGATGCAGACGCTATTTAAAATTATAATAATAACATTTAGTACATGAATGAAGTGGTAGAGAGAAGATAAACATACCAAACACAGTGTTTTGTGGGTTAGAAGCAACCTGATTCTTAGCAGCATCACCGATCAACCTTTGATCATCATTGAAAGCAACAACAGAAGGTGTTGTTCGGTTGCCTTGATCATTATGAATAATCTCAACTCTGTTGTGATCATCAAGCCACACAGCAACACAAGAATACGTTGTTCCTAGGTCTATTCCTACTGCACGTCCTTCGTATTTCTTAGCCATTCTCTCTTTCAACTAAAAGAAAGAAAAAAGCTAAAAACTGTGCGTGGTATTTTCACAAGGAGTATAGTAGGTTAGGTTTTATTCTAGCGTGTAACAGGAATGGAAATATATATCATGCCAACAAAGGGTTATGGTCTTGCCCTAAGTCTAACTCAAGATAAATTTAAAATTAGGGTTTTCAAATTCAAACCATTCAAATAAAGTTGTATATTGATTTTAAAAAATTGAAAATCTAATAAATAAAATTTTATTATATATCACTTTGTAAAAAGATTCTACTAGGAATACGTTAATACCGGTTTAGAGGAATTTATGATCTAGTTTACATAAGGTAGACCTGAATTATTTAATAAAAAGATTAAATTATTTTTTTTTTAAGTTTATTTAATTAAATAGATTAGGTTTAACATATTAAAAAAATATATGAAGTCTTATAAATTAGCTTATATTTTTATTTATATTAAAAACAAGTTAAATAAATTGGCTTATACATTCTTCGAACACATTTATTAGTAATAAAAAAAATTTAGATTTATTGAATCATTGTTGTATCTGGTATAAAATAATAATTAGATACATCAATGATTCAATGAATCCAAAAAAAAATTTGTTGCTTATAAATGTGTCAAGAGGGTGCATATATATAGGTTTTAAATAGACTTTTAGATCAGGTCAAGCTTTTTAAAAAGCAAGGCAAAAAAAAAACTTATAATAAACCATAGGCTAGATTCAAATCTTTTAAATTCATGGTAGATTATACCTAGTCTATTTTCATCTCTAAATTAGATTTATGATTGATTTTTTAAAATTGATCCAAAATAAAACAAACACATATTCATTTTATTTATTTATTTTTTATTAATATGTTTGTTGTGTTAATTTATTATTCAATGTTTAATTTTTTAATATTAGTTAATTTATTATTTGATGCTTTTTTTAAATATTATTTATTAGTTTAGTTTAATCTATTTATTTTTATTATTTTATTTGCTTTAAGCGATAATCGATCATTCTCATTTTATAATATTAGTTTTTTTATATGCAATATGTTATATATATTATATATTTCAAATCTATTATATATAAGTATTTTTATAATTTTAATAAAAAATTATAGATTATAATTGGTTATCTAAAATTCGATCAAAATTAAACCGCGTGAAATTGAATCTGATCGAATAATATTTTTTAATAAATTATCCAAAACCAAATCGAACTATAAATAAATTTATCTATTGATCAGATGAATTTTTACCTCAAAACATATTCAAACTGCACCGCAAGCCACCATGATCCTTTAGCAAAGTAACGACATTCCAATTAACAACATGATACTTTCTACTACTACTACTATCTCCCCAAATAAAACTACGCTGAATTTTATGAATTACAACAATACAAATTTTAGGAATAGCAGTTGTCATCATTGAATAGAAGTGTTCCATAAAAATTTTGGCAAGGGTTACACGACCTTCAATGGTAATATATTTTTGTTTCTAGGCGGTAAGCTTGGCATTAACTTGATCTACAATAAATTGGTAATCCTCCCTCTTAAGAGGTGCCCTGACGAATTCCCCTACCAGGACTGAAGTACTCATAAGAGGTGCAATTCCAATTGATATTCGTTTCAACACTCGTTACTCCATGCATAATATCTATCATTTTTTGAGGCAAGTGAATTTCCTCTAGAATTATCCAAATAAAGTCCCAACTTAGTTTGTCATAAGCTTTCGACAAGTCAACCTTAATCGCAAAATAACCTTTCTTCTTTTTCATGTTCCGCACACTATGAATAATTTCCTAAGCCACAATTATGTTTTCATGAATACTGCGGCCAGTGACAAAGCATGATTGATAAGCATTCAAGATTATTAAAATACTCGAGGATGGTCCACGAGGCAGTCAGAGGATTTCAATTGTTTGAAATAAAACACATTCCACGGGAGGAAAACGGAAGGGCGGATCTGTTAGCAAAATTTGTCAATACAAAGAAGGCATATATTAACAAAACGATGATCCGGGAGACATTAGAGTATCCCATCACACAATATGATGAAGTTAGAGTATCCCAGGACATGTTAGAGTATCCCAGCACACACTGGGCAAATACCTCATCCACCCCGGTTTTCTTCTTCTGAGTCTAAACCAGGATCCGGGATGGATCACTTTTCCGACACATTGGGTCTCTTTGCGAAGGCTTTTAGCCTTCGCCAACAGCGACATCTTCTCCTTAAGGTTCAAGCTTTCCAATTATACTAAAAACTAAAAAAGATATTATGAACAACATGGTACATCAAAACTATACACATGAGAAACCGTCATGGTCAAAAGCAAAACCCTTTTACTTAAAACTCCAAACACTCACTCCATCCTCCTCATAGTCTAAGAGATCACGCACAATCATGGTCCCAAAGGCATAAAAAAATTCAGTACCACTTTATCTCTTTTACTCAATTTGCTGACTTCAAAGCCTTTAATGAGCACTGGATCTTGAGTCCAATAGATAAGAAAGTGATACGACATGTCCTTCTTCTACAACACTTATGGGAAATTCTCTACCCCTCACCCTCATAAACTTATCTTTAAAATTCTTGAAGTTTGAAGTATATACTTGGAGCAAACCCTGACCAAGAGTACCCTCTAAGGAAATCCATCCCCACTCCCAACTCCCTTAACTTCATAAAAAGAGAAGAAAAAAACATTCAGGTGGGAGTAATGCCAAGAGCACCACACAATATCTCAAATGACCTTAAAAATCCCCAACTATTAGGAGGAAGCTGTGAAGGAGGGATATTTTGAGAGGTTGAGATATCCTCCTCAAAGTCAATAAAAGGCATGTTGATTCGAAGGGTCTCCAGCATGTCCTTATAAAAATATAAGAACCCATTGGGAGACCCAAGGTGGCGATACGTACAGACTTTCTCACTTAGGACACACGACTCTAAGATAACACCATCCTCTTCACCAATGTTAGAAATTTATAGACCCTCCCTAAACGATTTGATATACTAATCACCTAAGCACATCAAGTCGAACTTCAAGACCGCTAGGTTAAAGGAGACACGAAAAAGTTCCATGGTGACCTCAACTGAACTTGAGGAAGAAGACATTGAGTCATTGTCACTAAGAATGAAAGGTTGGTGAAATCACCATACATTCCCTATTTATAAACCCTAAATCGGTTTTACCCATTTTTAACGTAAAATTTTTTACATATTCATCCCACAATCGACGTCGCTCCAAGGCAGCTGCAGCAGCCACTACCTTACATGTTTCATCACACTCGCGGATAATTACGATGATAATGTAAGCGACAAAAAAAATCAAACAAATAAAAGTGAAAGGATGAAGTTACTTGGGATTGGGAAAATTTGGATTGACCGAGTTTTGTGGGTAATGAGTGTATGAAGCTGGAAGAGAGACAAAACAAAGAAATTTTGGAACGGAATAATTTTTGGTTGAGAAAATGTAACTTAAAACATTTCAAAAACTACAGTTAGGTAACAGTTACTACTCAATAGGATTAAATGATGGTCTGTGCATCCCATTAATAATCATCATTACTAAAATAATTTCGGAACATTAAAAATATCAGCGATAAGTCGTCAGACACATGGAAGAAAGAGAAAACCAACATCATTTGAAATTCTAATTGCCATCGAAGATTACATCTAGTTTTTTAGTGCACTATCCAATCGAATGCGCATTCTAAACCGCCAAAAAATACTTAAGTGCCTCGCCCTTACCGGCCCTTACCAGGCCTCACAATTGGGGGCTTATACACCAGCGATGAATATCCCAAGCAGGCCAACAAGTTTCCCATTGAAGCCTTAAGTTCAGAATTCGTCCCAAACTGCCAAATAAGCTTAAGTGTTTCATACTTACCAGACCTCACGCTTGGGGGTTTATGTACATCTGGGACGTATATTTCGGATAAGCTACCAAGCCGTCCATATCCAGATTAATTCGACATATTAGGATAGGCTCAAAGTGAAGAAATCCCAGACATATCTTAGTCGCCCAATCCAAGTCGACAATTAAAGCTAGAAAGAGGACTATCCATGGTATTCAGTACTTTTTATGGTCCTAAAGTGACAAGGGAACCACATCTATGATGGCCATCTATGGACAACTCCAAAAGGGAAAAAGGCAAGTAATCCTAATACACTAAACCCAATTAACACTGCGACTTTTCCCGACCAGCTCCGAGAAAGTTACCACATTATTCTTCATGAACATGTACTATTCTAATACATTTACTAGCAATAGAATATGTGTTATTCCTTAAAGGATAATGTGCAAAAGCTCAAAGTATAAATTACATGTCTTGATATTTTAAAATTGTTAGGATGAACAAACGCAACTTACAAGAGTGGATTTTCATTAGGATGAACTTAGAGTGGATTTTGAGAGGGATCGGTTGGAGCTAGAATCACAGGAACCTGCACCTGTTGTAGGAGCAAGGCTTTTTCAATGGGAAGGAGTTATGCAAAAACATCATCCCTTCTGAGGCTGTCACTTATGTTGCAGATTTGCAGGCTGCCTTGCTTAGTGAATGCTTTAAGAATGTCCAAAGTTGGGTCTGCAAGATGTTACACCGCTGTCTTTGGGCACACCAGTAGAAAGAGATATAATAGATTTCACGATTCCTGTAAAGAAGGCACATGTTTACGCATATGTGTTTGATAACCTGTCTGAACTAACGAATCTTTCAGTGTCGATTTCGGCTTTATTCGATATAATGATGTCTTTTAAAATGGTTCAGACCTCAGCAGAAACAATTAACATACAATCAGAATCTGTAGCAAATGAATATTAAAAAGGAAGGGCGCATGGAGTAGAAGGAACTTAGATATTAAACAGGCCAGAAACATTAACACCTCTTGAAATTCAATCATGACAATAGATCTGTTATCTTCAATTCTAACATGATCTTTTTATCATTCATTTTATTTCCTTGTGTACTGAAATCTACAAGAAATAAGCTTGTAAGATAGATATTGATGCACACATTCTTTGAAACTTTTTTTAGGCCTACACTAAATAAACAGCCTTAATACGCTATATATGTTGTGTTGTGCATGAATGTTTAGAAGACAAGAAACATAAACAATATAAGTAACAAAATCAATGCTAAATTTATCATAAATTTGAATACTATTAGATAACCTACCAAAACCTAAAGGTTCACATTCGGCAGGCACACACAAAAGCAAGATATCACTGTAAGTCTTATTAAAGAAAAACAAAATTAGCAATCTTGGCATTAAGGTTTTGCAACATGCTATCCAACTCCTTCAGATGACCCTCAAGAACATCAATTTCATTCTGTTGGTTGTTCTTATCAAGCATATTCTCGGCAACAGTAATTGCATTGTTAAGCATCTCACTTTCTTGAGAAGTCATCATTAAATGAACATTATCCTTCTTTAACGATTTCTTCAGATTGTAAACACAAGAATCCAATGCACTCATTACCTCGGCCTTTCTTAAAAATTTCTTATCTTCCACTTGATATGTTTCTGCTTCTTCAATCATTTTTTTAATTTCAAATGGAGACAACCTTTCTTTGTCATTAGTTATGGTGATCTCGTTTGTATTGCCCGTAGATATTTCCTTAGCAGAAACAGTTAGTATACCATTATCATCAATGGTAAAGCATACATCTAAGGGATGACCCCGAGGAGCACCTGGAAGACAAGAAAGACCGAACATACCAAGTAGATTGTTGTCTGCGGCTCTTGCTCTCTCACCTTCATAAACCTTAACTGCGACAATGCACTGGTTATCTTCAATTGTGGTAAATCTTTGAGACTTCTTGACAGGTATGGCAGTGTTCCTAGGAATCACCACAGTCATGACACTACGTGTTTGGATACCAAGTGATAATGGGGTAACATCTCGCAGCACCAAGTTCGGGACATTCTTAAAGCCTTCACTCAAAATAGCAGCCTGAATAGCTGCCCCATAAGCAACAGCCTCATCCGGGTTTATACTCTTGCATATATCCTTCCCTTTAAAAAAGTCTCGCAACAGATCATGCACTTTGGGAATCCTAGAGGAGCCACCCACAAGAACAACATCATCTATATCACTAATGCAGATCTTTGAATCCCTTAGACAACTATCCACAATTTTCATACATTCATCAAACAGATCCATATTAATTTCCTCAAACTTGGCACGGTTTATTGATGAAGAAAAATCAATTCCTCGAAACAAAGAATCTACCTCAACAGTAGTGGTAACAGCATAAGAGAGTGTCCTCTTTGCTCTCTCGCAGGCAGTTCTCAACTTCCTTAAGGCTTTTGGATTCCCACTAATGTTCCCTCTTTTCTTCTTTTTGAACTCCTGTACAAAGTAGTCCACCAATCTGTTATCAAAGTCCTCTCCTCCAAGATGACTGTTTCCAGCAGTGGCTTTTACTTCAAAGACATCACCTTTAATTGTGAGGATAGACACATCAAAAGTCCCACCACCCAGGTCAAACACAAAAATATTCCTTTTACCTTCACAGTTTTTTCTCTTATCAAGACCATATGCAATCGCAGCAGCAGTAGGTTCATTGATTATCCGAATAACATTAAGGCCTGCAATGGCGCCAGCATCTATTGTAGCTTTTCGCTGAGAATCATTGAAGTAAGCCGGGACAGTAACAACAGCATTCTTGATTGGCGACTCCATATATGCCTCGGCAACTTCTCGCATCTTTGAAAGAACCATGGACGATATTTCCTCAGCAGAAAATTTCTTCTGTTGACCCTTATACTTAAGGCTAATCATTGGTTTGTCATTGACACCAGCAATAACCTTGAATGGCCACAACATTATATCCTTTTGAACAATTGCATCCTTAAATTTCCTACCAATTAATCTTTTACAATCTGAAAAAAGAAACACAGTAATACTAAATTCTCATCAACTATTTGTCTAACTTACATAATAACCAATTTTTTAAAATAAAGGTTTGAATCAGCGACTTAAGCAATTGCTATTTACCAAACATAATATTAGAGAGAAGATAAACATACCAAACACAGTGTTTTGTGTGTTAGATGCAACCTGATTCTTAGCAGCATCACCGATCAACCTTTGATCATCGTTGAAAGCAACAACAGAAGGTGTTGTTCGGTTGCCTTGATCATTGTGTATGATCTCAACTCTATTGTGATCATCAAGCCACACAGCAACACAAGAATACGTAGTTCCTAGGTCTATACCTACTGCACATCCTTCGTATTTCTTAGCCATAGTCTTTTGAGTAAAAGAAAGAAAATAAGCTTTTTAACGGTTAGGTTTTACTCAATCACTCAAAAACCCTAGATGGAGGCCTTGAAGTGCGCGTGATATTTTCAAATAGTAAAAGAAATATGTATTATCTTGCCCTAAGTAGAATCTTTTGTATAAGTAGTATATGTAAAATATTCACAAATCTCAAAGTTAATTGACACCAAATATTTATATATTTTATGGAATAAATTTTAAATTTCAAAATCAAATCTTATACATATAAATAGTATGTGTAAAATATTCACAAATTTTAAATTTAACTGACACTAATATATGGGATGTCCCAGCATCGGACTCACTGTCATCGATGCCTAATAAGTATAAGGATTCGAAGGCCCATCTGTTCATATCCACTACGGATCTCTCCACGTGCGCATTAGGGTCACGTGGCCAACGGTTACTCAACTGTCACCTGCCCTCCGAGAATACGGGACAAACTCCCCACATATCACGGAGCGACAGACCAGGGAAGAGGCCACGTGCTGAAATCCTTGCTCACGCAAACCTTAGCAGTCCGTTAGTGGGCTTTGTTGAACTACCCACTAATTGGACTTTGGCCCAGCACTGGGGGTTATAAATACCCTATCATTCGAGAGGGTCAGGTACTTCATTCTCTTCTATTCTCACTTACTTTGACATCGAAGTATCTTGCAGGTACCCCTAATCTCCTTCAACCGCAGATACCCCTCATCTCCTTCAACTGCAGGTACTCCCTCATCTCCTTCAATCGCAGTTACAACTTGGGCCTTGATGAATCTTTTATTATATATATATATATATATATATATATATATATATATATATATATATATATATATATATATATATATATATATATATATATATATATATATTAAAATTATTCAATTAGATTATAAGAATCTTTAAAATATAGACTATTTTATAAAAGATAATATAGTGAATTAGTTTATTATAAAATAAAATAAATTCTTTAATTACACATTAATTTCTTGAACAAATTGGATTTAAATAGAATAATGTGTACTTAAATGTTACTAAGTATTAGGAAATATCTTTACAAGAATTTTACCCCAAAATCTGAAAATATGTTGCATTTGGCCGGCCACCTAAGGTGGACAATTATGAGAGGATAAGAATTCAAGAAGAGAAAGTTTGGATTAATATTCATCATATTTCAGAATTACAGTTACATAACCTTAAAAAGGAATGATTGCATACAATGTTCTAACCAACAAGCATGAAATACAGAAATGGAAATAACAAATGTAAAAAAGAATAAAATAGTATATCTCGGAAAAGATATTTAAAGTATAAAAATTTAGTCTGAATTAAAAAAATATATAGAATGTATGAAACAAAAGTATATCGTATATAAAATTTCGTAAAGATACAAAAATATATTTCAATAAAATATACAATATAATAATTAAAAAAACATTTTCAGTGCATATTGTATTAATAAAATATCAGAGAATACAAGATTAATAATATAAGGGATGATTATTATTATTTGGGCCCAATAAATCATTGATATATCATATAATGTGCTGCTATTGTATTGGGAAAGGTGCATAATTGGAGTTGTCCAATAATAAAACCTAAACGATTTACTTTGTCCAGGTGTAAAACAGTCCCCGGAAAGGTTGCTACAGTAGAAGATGGTAAGATATGTTTAATGTATTTGAGTTGTGCGATTGAGTTGGAATGACAAGGTTTATTCAATATTGATATTATTGGAGAGGTAAATATGTTTTCGTTAATATTCAATATTTTAATCAATAATTTCATACTCACATTAATGTTTAATAGTTTGATAAATAATCTCATATTCGAGTTAATATTCAATATTTTGATAAGTAACTTTATATTTTCGTTAATATATAATATTCTGATCAATAACTTTATGTTTCCGTTAATATTCAATATTTTGATTTGTAATTTCATGTCACCATAATATTCAATAGTTTGATCATTAACGTCATGTTCCCGTTAATATTCAATAGTTTGATTAATAATTTCATGTTGCAGTTAATATTATTGGGATACCCATGCGTTCGCACGGGTACTCGTTCCAACACTCTTATTTTTCTCAATATTGATATTATTGAAAGGCAAATATAATTTAAAAAATAATTTTAAATAAAATGAAAAAATGGCTTGATTTATAGTAATTTATTTATATATTAAAAAAAGTTAGGTAAAATAAAAGATTTTTTTAAGTTAGTTGTATAAAAATAAAACTGAGGCTTATACAACAAACTTAACAAAATTTTGATAAATTCATGTTCCCGTTAATATTTAATATTTTTATTATTAATTTTATGTTCTCTTTAATATTTAAAAAAATTATCAGTAACTTAATGTTTCTGTTAATATTCAAGTAGCTTCGTGTTCCCGTTAATATCAATATTTTGACCAGTAACTTCGTGTTCACCTTAATATTCAAAATTTGAATCAATAACTTTGTGTTTCATTTGATCTTCAATATTTTAATTAGTGATTTTATGTTTTCGTTAATATTCAATATTTTGCTCAATAATTTCATGTTCCCGTTATAATTTTATTGCACGGGTACAGATATGGTACGTACATTTGTTCCCAAAATATTATAAAAAATGTTTTTTTTTTAAAATAGATAATAAATCAGTGCATATAATTATTTCAATATATAAAAACGTCATGTTTCACCTTCTGACTCCTCTTCAGAAGTTGCAACTTCTGACTCCTCTTCAGTAGTTGCAACTTCTGAATCCTCTTCAGAAGTTGCAACTTCTGACTCCTCTTCAGAAGTCTCAACTTCTGACTCCTCTTCAGAAGTCTCAACTTCTGACTCCTCTTCAGAAGTTGCAACTTCTGACTCCTCTTCAGAAGTCTCAACTTCAGACTCCTCTTTAGAAGGTGTAACTCTCTTGAAGTTGCAACCGACTCTCTTCGAAGTTGCAACTTGACTCCTCGGTTATCTCTACATCAGAAGTTGGTTGGGACTTACTCCAATCCGAAACTTCTGACTCTTTCACAAATATTATAAATAAAAAATTATTTTCACTTTTTTTTCGAGAATATAATTTTTTTTCCAAAAAAAAATGTTTCAGTACATTTATTTATAACAAACATTAATTTACAGAAACTTAATTTCTGACTCCTCTTCAGAAGTTATCTCTACATCAGAAGTTGGTTGGGACATACTCCAATCCCAAACTTCTGACTCTTTCACAAATATTATAAAAAAAATTATTTTCACTTTTTTTTTCGAGAATATAATTTTTTTTCCAAAAAAAAAATATTTCAGTACATTTATTTATAAGAAACATTTATTTACAATAACAAAAATTAATTTACAAAAACTTAATTTCTTACAACTGACTCTCTTGAAGTTGCAACTTCGACTAATCTTGAAGTTGCAACTTCTGACTCCTCTTTAGAAGTTGCAACTTCTGACTCCTCCTCAGAAGTTGCAACTTCTGACTCCTCTTCAGAAGTTATCTCTACATCAGAAGTTATCTCTTCTTATGTCACCAATTCTGTCTTACAGCTTACTCTAGTATTCGTTGTGCCTTTTATTCTTGATTTGCTCAAATTGTATGATTTTGGGGGTTCCTTACATTCAAAACCATGGTTATCAAAATTTTCATTTAAATCTTAAAATCCTACTATTCTACGATCTCACTCACCTCCATTGATTATGTAAAAACTTGTAAAATCATTAATTATGTACAATCATGGCCATTTTTGGCCATGGCTAGCCACTTTCCAGCCACCACCAACATTACAGCCTGAGAAGAATGACATGATACAGAGGCACAACAATTACAGTTCGCTACAAAAATATCATTTAGAAATACTTCAAATGTGTACTATTATTTTCGGTTTCAATACTATCTTATGGTTTTTGTTTCGATCTTATGTTTTATGATCTTGCTACCTTATCAATCTTACAAAAATAGTGGAATAGGATCTTCCGGTCTTAGTTACGTTTTTACTATCCCCTCCCGATCTTATGCAAGATCTTGATTTTGACAATCTTTCAAAACCATTTGGGAATAAGCTCCACCCAAATAAGTTGAAGGAGTTTAAACTTATTCTAATTTTTAATAACATTGAGATGGTTGCTCTGTTATTCAGCCTCATTCTTTAAAGTTATTTTTTTGCCTAGTCATGGCATGGTATTTATTTGATGTTGTTTAAATTTAATAGTGAAGAGAATCTAAGAGCTGCTCTCAGCAGAATAGGGGTGAACAGTCGAGCAACGGAGGATGTCATGAACAAAGTGCGAAATAGACATTATCAGGTAGGTCTCATAACTTGAACTTCAATTATTAGTTAACATTTGAATTTAATATATGATATTATGGGTATTGTATGTGCAGTTAGCATGTACCTTGACATTTGAAGCTCTTCATGGCGTGCCATATGATGCTGGGATTAACCATCCAAATCAATATTTTAGTGATAGTCTAAAAATATTGCACCCAAAGGTAGACTAAAGACTTGTATTCATATCAATACTTGTGAATTACAGTTGTGTCAAGAAACCAATACAATTAACTGGAATGTGTTTTAAGGTGTAAATAACTAGTGCACTATAGAAATCATGGACTATGAAAGAAAAGTAATTGTTGATCAGGATTTGGAATCACATGGATGGAAAGTGCATATCTTCAAGGAATATTATGATGTCGCTGCCAGCTTACAGAAACAGATGTTTCTCGACACACGATTTCCAATACAATGTTACTTGTGGAATAGCTATCGTATCAAATCAGAACTTTCTATTACACCAGTTTACGTAATTAGATATTCGTCAATTGTTGCATGATGTTCTACCACTTTCAAGTGAAAAGGAGGTATCCGATGAACCGGTCTCATTGAACTTGAGCCTCAATCGATTGGATCCAAAGCTACGATCTGAACTGGTAGAAACTCGTGAAGTTCAAGCGTAGTCCATGTAATCATAAATAGAGGAAGAATAAACACTATTTGGCCTCCTAGAGCTTAGAATGATATGCATGTATCTGATTCTGTGATGTCCATGCATATCATTCCACTGGTGCCGCTTCCTGCTCTTCCAAATGCAAACCTGCAGGAAACTAAACCATGTTATCTTTATATAGAACCATTCATAAAAAAATGGAGAACCTTATATACTTGGAATTGTTTTCCTAAAAGAATACTTTCTTCATAGATTCATCCTTCCAGCCACGATGTTTCATTGACGACCTGTCTATTGCATACATAGCAAATATACATGTTATGTATTAAGCAGTTTCACTATACTTTTTGAATTTATCCAAAGTATCAAAACATAAAACCAAACTGACTCCTAAATTTCTGAGAAAATAACAGTAATACAAATAACTTCACGCGAACTTAGTCTTGTCATTATCATCACTTCAATTCCCAGATGTGAAAGAAGAAAGTATCGAGCAAATATTCTTTAACTTATTTATTTCAAAGACGTGAAATCCAAATAATCTGGCTTGATCAACCAACTAAATAGAT
Source organism: Vicia sativa (assembly GCA_021764765.1). NCBI lineage: Eukaryota > Viridiplantae > Streptophyta > Magnoliopsida > Fabales > Fabaceae > Vicia > Vicia sativa. The sequence continues at coordinate 18,682,364 of CM038793.1, read as the reverse complement.
AATCTGGTTTGAAATCTAAACTCACATATTGTTTCTTGTTACAAAGATGTTATGATTAAAATGTATTATGTAACAAAACTCACTAAGATAACAATTTCATATCCAAGGTTATCCAAGGCCAAACAGTCTTATTTCTGAAAAGAAACTTAGGGTAAGACTTAAACTTTCACACTTGGAATACATACTTGTTAGAGCATTGGAGACAAACAAATCAAAGGCGCTACCACATTGCATTTAAGGTCAGTGAGAATAACAGAAAGTATGGAGTCCAACAAACCAATACTTAACTAATAAATTCTATCATAGAACTTGAACCAATTCTTAAGAAATAGGAAAACAATTAAGAATTATATTTTGGATTGTGCTTGCCGATAAGCTCTCTTAGAATTTTTCCTGATGTTGTTTTATGAATAATGTTGATGAATGTAACCTTCTACAATCTTTTAAAAGGTGCTCCTGCAAACAAAAGTGACAACAGAAAAAATGCAGAGATACAAATATATCAGAGACATAATTCATCAACATATATGCAGAGATACATAATCTGATCTCGCTTAAGAGCTTGTTGGATTAGGTTGACCCGTTGTTACTGATCTGATGGCATGGAACTCAATTACTACAATGTTAGATTCAATACTTGTTGCAGCAAAATAGACTCCACATCAGATGTAAGTTGAAACAAACCAAATATAACAACAATGTCGTAAAACTAATAAGAATAACAACATTAGAAGTGAATCGAGAGAAAAATTCATGGTTGAGAAAATTATACATGTGAAGATTGTTGGCCAGGTTCTGCCTTAGGAACTGCAGCTGCAGATAATAAGCCACGTCCAGGAACATTGGATGATCCGTTGGAGACAGGCATGTCTGATGTCTAGGAAGCAATAAAGGATTTCCTTCCATCATTCAGTCTAGTGAGCCTTGACGGGCGAGGGAAGAATTCTGGAATATCACGAGTCATGCCTATATTCTCTAATCCCGCATACATGTTTGAATAATTACTACTTTTTTTGGTCCAATCCTGGGGAGCTTTGGAATATCTATCACCTTCCTTGGTAAATAATTGGGAAGTACCAGGTGACGTAGAGGGGTAAGCCTGTTTAATAAAAGGAAGTTAGGTTACATCTTAAGGTGCTACCTGTAACACCCGGAAAATCATTTAATTATTTAAATGAATTATTAAGGAATTATTAGTTGGAATTTAATTGAAGAAGAAATTAAGTGAATAATCGATTTAATCGGAGAATTATTATTATGAGTAGAAACTAATTAATTTAAAGTATTTAGTGAGTTTTATTATAATGTGAGGAATAAAATGGGAAGTATTAATTAAATTGGCCAAATAGAATATATAATAGAATAAATGATAGAATATATGATAGAATAATACTTGAATTATTAAAGGAGTAGAATAATTAATAATAGAGTATGAAATAAAGGAATATATAAAGGAAGGAAATATTAGGAAAATAGGGTTTACGGGAGAAAAGGAAAATCAAAGAGGAAGTGGAGGCACAAGGGCTAGGAGAGGATACCGGAAGTGCACAATCGGAACCAGAAAGTAGAAATTCGATCGGAGTTATAACCACCGTCAAATATAAAGTAAGGGGTGGGGTTTTAACTTTCTAAACAGGATTATGATAAATCGTATGTGGGGATGAATTTATACGAAATTATTTGTGTTTGTGTAGACTGTATGTGAATTAAATGATTTAATTGTACATAGTAGTATTGCTGGTGTTAATCGAAGGGTAGGAATGGTTGGAAGTTAGTGACACAGTGATCGATCGGAGGAGAAAAGAAACACATGGAGACGAAGGCCCTGAAGTTTGGAGGCGGGGGCCTCAGAGTTTGGAGGTGGGGGCCTCAGAGGGTGAGGTTAAGAGTGGAGGCGGGCGCCTCCCTTGTGGAGGTGGGGGCCTCAGTCTGTGGGGTGGGCGCCTCTGTTTGTTTTGCACGTGCAGTTTATTTGTTTTAGGTACCTGCTATATATTTATGTGCATGATAATAGAAATAGCAGTGAATAATAATAGGATGAGTAGATAGCATTTGGACAACAATATTTCCAATGGGAATAGCAGTGGGTGTGATTAACAGAATGGTACTATAGATGGTCAAATAATAAAATATAGTAACAGCAACAATATTAGATAATGGCAAAATGTTAATTAGTAGTAGAACTCACAAGTACAAGTAAATTAATTGCAGTGTAATTAAATACAAGGAATAAAATATTAGTAGTATAGTTAGAGAATGGAAGTGTAATTCTGAGTAGTAATAATAATGTGTTCAATTAAATTGGCAGCATGATAATTAATTAATATTAGAAGCATGGTTGATAGTAAGTTAGCAGATTCATAATAATTAATAGTAACAGTAGGATTTAAAGTAGTACCGAATTAACCGGTTTAGTAAATTAAGCGATACAAATAGTTGTCCGAAATTAATTAGAAATGTTCGGAATGATTGGTATATTTTAGTAGATGATTATGCTTGTTTGTTTTGTTGAATTTGTGTGAAGGTATTGTGTTGTTGATTGTGTTTGCGAATAATTAGCGATGAATATGTTGTTGTATGTTGTATTATGTGAAGTTACAGGGTGTTTTCAGTGACGATAATTACCTCTGATTATTGGTAATAATAGTGAGATAGGCATATGCCTTGTGAAGTGAATTTATGTTGTTAATTGCATGTTGTAGCATCGCATTTCATTTTGCATTTGTGAAAGCCTGTATTGGCGGATTTGTGAAGAAGGCTTATGCCTTGTGCCTCTGATAACTGGCAATTTAGTGAAGGGAGTTTACTCCACCGGTACCACATGCATGTGCATTGTTGAGTCTCATTGGGAGTAATGTCGTTGTTAATTGCGAAGTAATTATATGTTGTTGCTAATGAATGAAGTGTGTTGTGTTGTTGTTGATTTGGGAATTATTTTTGACGTGTTAGTTGTGTTGTGATAACTTTATATGATTCAATCCTAATATATTATTTATCATAGACCTGTTTATATTGGTAGATATCTCACCCTTTCTATTTTGTTGGCCGTTACCTTTATATTGGTAGCGTGCAGGTAACGAGAAGTAAAGCATTTAGTAGCTTATGGCGTCGTCGCTCTGATACGTAGCAATTTGATTTTATATTACTTTCCGTTGCAATTGTTGATGTTAATACCTTGGGAATTGTTCCTTGAATTAAGTTGTTATGAAAGATGCTATAGTCCGTTTGGAGTTTTGAATTATTATAAATCCGCTGCGTAGTTTTTAAATAAATATGAAGTAATTTCGAAGACTAAATAATTGTTATAATTTCTTTGGATTAAAATGTGCTACGTATCCATTATGACATGCTTTTATGATGACGGTTTTGAATGATGAATGTAATGCCTCATTTGTTGTAATTTTTTGCACTCTAATTTTAAATAAAATACGTTGGGTAGATTTGGGGTGTTACACTACCTGCTTGCTGTTTAATAGATTGTCTTGTATCATTGTCTTCAACCTCACCAAACCACATAATCAAACATTCACTGTAAATCTGCAAAACATAAAGTCAAATCAATTAATCAAAATAAAAACTTAATTATCCTTACCCACCATTCCACCATTTCTAACAACAACAAAAATTGAAATTTCTTCTATTAAATAAACACATTAGAAACAAAAGAAAACAAAAGGGGTGTGGTTGAATTTTGGATTGAATATAAAGGGATGCTAAATATTAGATTTTGAGAAGATATAGAGAAGAAAGAGTATTTAGGGCTATTTATAATGTTAAAGCATTGAAAATTATAAAAGTTTAGGAGGATTGGAAGAACAAAGAGAGATGAATCTCAGGCAGGGGATCGAGGAGTAGTCAGAGGTAGTTTTTGAAGATGGAAGAAAAACCGATTTAGAGAAACCGTGCGTTGAATTGAATGATTTTTTGAGAAATATTATTTTATAACGTGGTGTAGTGGGTAAAAGGAGTTTTAGGTTTTTTTAAATTGGGTTTTCACTAAAAACTAGCACTTAAATATTAGCAAGCCACGTGGATGAATTTGGGACTAATAAGAGTAATTAAGTATTTTTAACAACACCTTTTTTTCTTATATGATAGATGATTTTTTACAATTTTTGAAAAAATAGAAGAAATTTATGACAAAAAATCATAATTTTTTCATGAGTTTATATCGAAAATTTCAAGACTATACCAGACATTTTAAAAAATATCATAAATTTTTTATCAAAACTCATGAAATTTTTACCAACAATTTTGAAATGTATGCATTTTTACTGGGAATTTTAAATTTCTATGAAAATGTATGAAAGTTTTTAACAACAATCTTAAAATGTGTGCGTTTTTATCAAAAATTTTAAAATTTTCAATAAAAATTCTTGTAATTTTTACCAAAAATTTTGAAATGTATGTTACCAAATTTTTTTAATTAACTATCGAAAATTTCGTTCCCACTTTTTAACTCAAAATTGACCTTGAGTAATTTGGAAATTATCAAAATATGGGGGTGTCAATTTCAACTTGGTGAAAAGTTAAAACCTTTAAAGTATTTCCATCAATTTGGGCTTAATGGTGTAAAAAAAAATTGGGTTTAATGGATTGTCACATTCCAAGACCAGAAGGATTTTACCTGTCACCCTCCATATTATTATACCTGACATCCTTCATTTTTTTTAATACCAAAAGTGCACATGTAATTATTTACCTCTAAATAAATTATATTTGTCAAAAAAAAATTTACTATTGGTCAAAGGGTGAAAATCAAAATTCCCGATATGCATAATGGAATTTCCAATATTAAAATTCTGCGTTATACTAAAAATTATTTGCGTTTCCAAAACTTCGGGTGGCGATTTATCGAACATTTCAAAATTTTCGAGGTGATTTACCGAAAATTTTAAATTTTTTTGGGGAATACCAAGAAATTTAGGAAACCTACCGCAAATTTTCAAAATTTCCTGGACAAAACGTAATACCGAAAATTCAGAATTTCTAGTATACCGGAAATTTCGCATTAATTTGAAATTTTTTGTATTTCACATTAATTTGAAATTTTTTGTATGTTTGCAAATGTAATTTTGTATCTATGTGATCCTGAGCCGATAACTTCTTCTACGGATTCATGTATAGATTATATGGAGTTCTTCACCATAGATATTGTATGTTTCTTATTTTATTAATGCAATTATAATTGTTTTCCATCATTTTATGAAACTGATAAAGTTTCATAATTATATATTGTAATTGACATATTTTTAACTCCCAATTTGAAATTTTAGCATGAGCACAATCTATTGGTAAACAACATGCTATTATCGCCATTGTTCATTCTGATTCACTAATTTTTCTGATGACATTTATAGTATGAAGGTTAAATGTCTATTTATGCAGATATTTGTTCCAAATGGTATTGATTGGAAGGTGATGGTTAGATGTGGGATGCACAATCATATACTAGATAGCGGCGAAAATTTGAGACCAGCCATTGATTGACTTTACTCATATTAGTGAAGGTCGCCAATACGCTTTATTATTTTCAAGGAAATGAGAAAATAGCGAAATAAAACCCATAAATATGCAAAGTAAAAGAAACACTAAAAGTAAAACAAAAACAATTCATTTGAAGATATCTAAAATACGGGGTTGATTATACAAAGGGAATCTACTAGTACCCTATATATCTATAGTATCTTATATGATCCTTTTGAAATATTTATTTTTTTTGGTTAAAATTGACTTGTTAGTGTTGCACCCTAAATTTCACCCTAACATTTTATTATTTATTATTTATTTTAATTTGCACTTTTGGTCCTTGAGGTCTCGTGTTTTTTTTATCCGCGTCAATCATTTATTTGGGTATGAATTAATTATTAGTCCAAAGTATGGTTTTTATTCATAATTAATTGTGATATTTAATTATTGATTAAGAGTTATATTTTTTGTTAATAATTAAGTTTGTATTTTTAATTAGTAATTAACTTTTTATTATTATAGAAATAGATTATTTATTTATTTAGAAAATAATAGTAAGGAGTGTAGTAGTAATAGTTATTTAGCTGTTGCACCATAAATTTTGCCCCTAATTTTTTAGTCATTAGCATGCCTTATTTTGTCATTTGATCATAATCTTTAATACATATCTTCATTCATCAACATCATTTGCACTATCAATATTCAAGTCTTGTAATCGACCTTTTCTGCAATTTTATCTTTAATATTTAATTATAATTCTATTATTAGTTAAATATGATTTTTTTATTAATAATTAAATTTGGTTAATTTGATTGTTGATTAAATTTTATATTTGATTAGTAATTTTGTTTTTTAGATATTAGTGTAGAAACAAATCATATTTTTCTTTTAACATTTAAATTATAATTATTCTTGTTTATGTACAAATCCAAAGAAAAAATAATGGTATTGTTGTTACTACTTGTCCCTTTTCACGGTATACCATCATCCCACTACCTTCTGCAATTTCAAATTCTACGATCTGCAAAACAAATTCTCCCACTACCTCCTTGCCACCACCTATTGTACAAAAACCTGTAAAAATGCAACAAAAAAAAATACAACAAAATCAGTACAGATCACCACACCATTCCGCTACACAAAATAGTACAGATTTCACTCCTCCACTATCCTGCAAATTGTCATTCCACTCTTCATTCCACAAACATTTTACAACAGCTAATCTTGTACCTCTATCCTTGTTCTTATCCACAAAAATTCAAACTTGTTGCCCAATTCTTCCACTCTTCATTCCACAAACATTTTACAACAGCTAATCTTGTACCTCTGTCCTTGTTCTTATCCACAAAAATTCAAACTTGTTGCCCAATTCTTCTAATCTTACTCTGCTATATAAATTGCTTATCATTTACCATAAGGGGAGAGGGCAGGAAAATACACAAACCATCTCACAATAACCTTCCATACTCATAATACTCCCTCTGTTCCCTGTACACCTCAAAAACCCAACCTTCACCTTAAACCTCCATTAACCGCTAACCTCATTCAACCAGCTTCTCAACTTCTTCACTCAAAAACATATCACTTAGAAATCAAAATCTCAGAAACAGAACAAACTCACTGTCACCTAACTATTTCTACACAAAAAAAAACACATCTGCACAACACCCTTTACTCCTTACAACCGCTCACAAAACTGCAACCATCATCCAAAACCGAAACACATCATCACCGACCCAAATTCCAGAAGGGCAGAACGAGAAACAACTCAGATCGAAGAAGAAGATACAAGTCAAAATCGAAAACGTACCTTTTTTTTTCTTTTGTCGATAATTTTGCTTTGATTTCTTTTTGCTCTGTAAACCGATTCGTGAGAGATAGGGAGCGACCGAGTGAGAAACAGAGAGAACAAGGAAGATAGAAAAAGATGATGAAATCGAGAGAGCGAGAGGCGATAGAGAGACTCGTTAGTGAGACCTTCGAAGGGCCATCCATGGCGGTTTAAGCGTGAGAAACGGAACATAGAAGAACAGAGATGAAGCGAGTATATATACGTGAGAGGAGAAACAGGGAGTCCGAATTTTTACCTTTGGCCCAACAAATTTGTCTACTTTAGGTTTTTTTAGTTTGTTTTATTTACTTTCACTTTTTTTTTATTAGATATTAATTTTATTAATTTTTTTTTCATTAGATATTAATTTTATTAATTTTTTTTTTCTTTCTAAAGAACAATACCAAACAAATATATAGTTTAGAACTAATTTTCTTTAATAGTCAAAAATATTTTCTATTTCTAAAGTATTTTAGCCTTTTTTAGTTGATTTAGATTTAGTTTAGTAAATTTTAGGATTTTATTTTATTTAAATTTAATTTAGTAACTTTAAAGTTTCTTTTAATTTAGATTCAATTAAGTAAATTTAGAATTTTATTTAGTTTAGATTTAATTTAGTAAACTTTAGAATATTCATTCGATTTAGATTTAATTTACTAACTTTAGAATTTTATATATTTTATGTTTAGTTTAATAATTTTATAATTTTTATTTTATTTTAGTTTAGATTTAATTTAGTAAGTAATTTAGTTTAGATTTTGTTTAATAATTTTAAAATTATTTTTATAATCTTAGACTTTGTAGTTGGTTTGAATTACTTTAGTATCTTTATATTTTTTTTAATTAGGATTAATTTAGTGATCTTAGATTCTTAATAGTTATTATTTTCTTATGAATTTAATTCTTCTTTTTTTCTCATACATTTGTTTGAACTTGTAATTATTTCATACATCCCTATTTGTAAATTTCTACCCCCATTCTCCACATGATGTAATAATTAGTAAATATTTTATCGCTTTATCATTTAATTATTCGTTCACATGTGCACAGACCAAAAACATTTCAAACTAATACTCGTGCGAACCATTTTTAACCTTGAGTCGACAAAGCTTAGAAGCGTCGCAACGGCCACACATTTGTGCACACACCACGCTTGCTCTTGGGCTTACAATGAGACCTTAGTTGATTAGTTAAACATTATTTAATTATCTAATTAGGTTGTTCAAAATTGATTAGTCCATCTAATTAATTTTATTAAACTAATTACTTGATTAAATTTTGTTTAATTAGTCGATTAAGTTTATTTCGTGCATGCACCTGTCATACCCCAAATTTTGACCTAATATACCACCTTACATTTGCATCATTGCATCACTAATAGTTCAGAACAGAATTAATCGGGTATAGCATTCACAGGTCAAAATTAGGGTTTCATCAAATTTTCATCTGATTCAAGAGGCAACCAATTAGGGTTTGAGTTTTACTCACCTCATTTGATCTATCTTGATCAAATCATCAACCTCTGATCTTCAGATATCAAAATTTTCCTCATGATCTATCAAGGATCGACCAATTAGGGTTTTGATCGAGGATGTGCAATCTCTGATTTTCTGATCAATGAATGACTTTTTTGGTTGGAGATTGATCTTCATATCTTAGATACAACATCTTGACCTAATTTCTGGATTCAAAACATCACAGAAGTTCACAGGATTCATCAGTCAATTTCTGAAACATCTGATGAAATTTCATCTGCACAGAAAAGTCAAACTTTGACTTTTGGTCAACTTTCTCAAAACAAAACTTTTTCCATCATCAAAATACTTCAAATGATCCATCATGATCATAAAAAATCAAAGAATATGGAAAAGTCAACAAAAAGTCAAAATTTCTAACACTTAGAAAAATTTTCAAGTGTTAAAATTTTGTATTTTTTCCAAACTTCATGGCATTTTTTCACATAGTTCCACTTTGAATTGAAAAAAACTCAAAACATGAAAGTTGTAGCCCTTGAAACAAGCTTTCCAAAATGTCCAAGAACTCTCAAATCCATGGAGTCTAGCTACACTTTTGAAATTGAAACATAAGGCTCCATAACCATGGATTTCAAGTTCAAAACTTCACAATTATAGGTCATTTTTGGATTTCTTCCTTCTAGAACACATGCCACCTTGCCAAAATGAGATAAGAACTGATAAAAATCAGATGGAGATAATTATGATGAGATAGGATCAAAGTTGGAAATTAACCATGGTTAAAAGAAGGAAGCTTCCTTTTGCATTTAATGCAAAAAAGACTTCCTTGCCCTCTAAGGCAAGTTAGAATTACCAAGGCCAAACTTTCTCAATCATCTTTCAGAATTCATGGCCTATAAATAGAGGTATTGTTTGCCATTCAAACCACACCAAAGCCATGCAAGTACATGCTTTCTCTTTACTTTCTTAAAATTCAAGTAACATTGTGAAAATTGAGAAATCTTGCACTTTTGAAAATTTGTGAAGAAACATAAGATGTTTGGTGTCTAACATGTAAATAGCATATGTAATTGGTCTATAACATAAAATCAACACTAATCAAGCTGGAAAACAGATTTTGCATTCTATGCACATAAGCTTGCCAAAACTGCCTTAAGATTCGAATTCATAGCTTGGCTTGAGTAATTTGAGTTCTAATCATTCAAACATCATCAACATACAACATAGAGATGATGCAGATCATAAACAACCATCTGTAACGGCTCTAACCCAGAATTCGAGTTTCCATTTTAAGCTTATGCAGGTCGACTTGGGTAGAGAGTTTCAAAGCATTCCAGAGTAAGCAGGGTGATCAAACACCTTCCACATAGGCCGTTGGTGCTCAAACAATCCTCAAAATACGACTGGAAACACTCATTCATCGAATTCGATTCCAGCTTCAACAGGTAAGAGCTCGAACTTCAACTCCATGATTCTTTGATTCATTTGGAAAAAAATCTTGGCCGTTTTGTTTCTGCACCCTCCACGTTCATTAACCCTCAATCAATTGACAAAATCATCAACCATACGTGATTTCAATTAGAATTTTCAGTTTTAGGGTTCTTCGTGTTCATCAGAAATTCAACCATGTTAAACCAAAAATAAATGAAATTAACCACTACCATCATGTTCCTTGTTAAAATTCGTGCAAGTTTGATGTTTACATCATCCATTTTCATTGAGAAACAAAGAATCTAGGTTTGAACAAGGATTGAAGAAGACGAAGATGGAGTTCGCGCGTGTTCTTGTTGTTTTTCAAATTCAAAAATTCCAATATAATATTAACACGTGGTTTGACTTCAATACACGGATGTATTGCCACCCCAGCGGTTGCCAGCTCACTCTTAAGTCACTATGCCACGTATTGCCTAACAGGTCCCGGGTTCAAGCCTCCTTGGGACCATTTTTTTTCAAACTTTGGGATTTTTTTCATATTTTTTTACAAACTTTGACATTTTTTAAAACCAATCAAAACTCCTCATTTTGAGGTGATTTTTTGTACACTTGTCAATTAATGTATCTATTTTAGGATAGTGCAAAAATTTTCAGAAAAAACTTTCATCCGATTATATTTTGATCGAGCCGAAAACGGCACTTTGAGCACTTTTCAAAACACCTTTAAAGGTGATTTTTTCAAACTTTCGAATCCCGATTCTTTTCAAAACTTTTCACAAGTAAACTTTACATTTCAAAAACACTTTCAATAACATTCTTCAAAACTTTTTCATCAAAACTTACATTTTTTCCATGATCGATCCGATTAAACGATAAAACCGAATTCGTTCTCTCTCGTTTTTCTTAACCGATCATGGGCCTCCCTTACGGTGTAAGTCCCAACCAACATTCTTTATGTACATACATATTTTCCTTGTACATATCAAATTATTTTCATATACATACAAATTTTTACCTGTACATAATACAGATACCTTTTATACTCAAGTATAGACAAACTTCGAACGTTTGTTTTCACTTCACTTGTGTATACATTGAATACCATTGGTATTGAAAGGAGCATTATTCCCGGTGAAACTGCTTTTAAACCAATGGGTCACCCTTATGGTGTAAGTCCCAATCCTTCTATGTACATCCATCCCTCTCTGTACATAAATACTCGTTCGTGTACATATTCATTCCCTTGTACACCTTCAAACTTGTTAATAATCAAGTTACGCTCGTTTTAAACACTCGTTTCACAGACACTTGTTTATGTTTCCTTCATAAACTCTTGTAAATAAACATCATACATCTGTTTATATTTCCTTCATAAACTCCTGTGAATACATGTCACACACACACTTGTTTATACAACTGTCTAGTTATAACATAACAACTAGTCTAACCAATAGGTTCCCCACAGTTAGCCTCCGCTTGGGCTTTATACAAGATAACTCTCCCCACAGAGTTAGCCTCCTCTTAGGCTTCATATAAGAAAACTCATTCACCTGAGTTTAGCCTCCGCTTAGGCTTCATATAAGACACACTCCCCTGTTGAGTCAGCCTCCTCTTGGGCTTCGTTCAAAAGAACTCCTCATTGAGTTTAGCCTTCTCTTGGGCATCATACAATGAAAGAGACCATAAAATCTCTTAACAGCCTCCTATTGGGCTTCCAATACAAAGAATCACCCGCGCTAAGATAGAACCCTGAGAGTATAATTTCCCGGTGAAATTGCTCTTAATTCCAAAAGGATGGTTTCTCGGTGAAATCCCTTTTAAAGCCAAAGCCAGCCATACCCTATAGCTTCCTCTTGAGCTTCATACAAGGACCCTCAATGACCCTCGATGACCCTCGGAATGCCTTCTCTTGGGCTAACAATACAAGGATCCATGGGCTTCTTAAAAGCATCCTTTTAATCCAATCAATTTCTCCTCGAGATTTAGACGTTTATCATCTCTATGGAAGAAGTATCTCATCTATCACATCACATACAATCAAAACTTTTTCAAACTCTTTTCAAACAAAAACATCTCTTAATTGTAAGTGGTAACGCTTGTACACTCAAGCAAAATACCCAATGCTTACAATTAAAAGATTCCATCATCTTTTTCAAACATCTTTCTTAAACATGTAAGTGGTAACGCTTGTACACTCAAGCAAAACACCTATAACTTACAACGAAAGATTCAATCAATCAAACTTTCAAAATGTATGTGATGAAATAGATTAGATACATTTTTCATTAAGATGACATTTGTCTGTCTCTTACTAACATCCCGTTGCTTTCCACTAGCACAAGTGGGAACTACGATTCCTCTGACTTTCTCAACATCCTTTTGAGAATACGTAGGCACAAGGTCTCATCCTTGCCGAGCAAATTTCTTTCTCTCTCAGACCAAACCAACCATAGATCCCTGTAGATCCGAGCTACAAATGCTCTGATTCCCATTAGGGGATATGTATGCAGAAGATCCACAGATCTTTGCGAGCATAATAATAACAAACACTAGGATCCCACCTAATCTATCCTTCTTAAAATCCAAAGGAGAAACTTTCCCAATCATAGAAATAGCAATTAAAACACACAAACATATCAAACATATTCATATATATAGCTATAGATAACTATATATATTTAGGGTGCTCCATCTATTCCCTTTATATAACAAACCCCCTTACCCAGAATACTCCCCAATGCGTTACGTCTAGTTTGCGCTAGTCGTTACGCATATCAAAATCAATTGAGGGTATTAAACTTTCCCTTTTCATAATCATTAAATCATCTTTTCTTGTGTTGAAAATAATAAAGCTTGATGCTCGCGGCATCTTTATAAACAAATCAAAAGAGTAAATCGTTTCGAGCTAGAGAATCTGAATTCTGATTCAATTCTCTAGCACGACACCTTTTAACGCGAACAACACCTACACAATATACATATGTCTTATCATTTGTGCAAGCCACCTTCAAGCATTTAAAACACTTTCAATAAAACTCGATCCAACGTCGAGTCTTCTTCTCAAACCTCGATCCAACGTCGAGTTGTTTTCAAAATGTTTTTCATAATAAACACAATCCTATCAGGCTTCTCACCATTGTGGACAAGCAATAACCACCTTAAATTATTATAATCTTACTAAGGCCTTCAAATCTCCGTGTCCTTGCACAAAAACGCACACACGTACAATTTTTAACAAATACATGCTTTCTAAAAAATGACATCAACAATGCGATAGAATTCCAGAAAAATTATATAAATAATGTTAAAACAATTCAACAAAGTATCTTAGAAGAATTCACTTATGATTTCTTTTACCACAATAAAAATCATTGTCATTTGAATATTTTTAAATAAAAAGCTTTTTATCTTGTTTATTGATAAAGAATTTTTCCTGCTATCCCCTTAATTATACATGGCACCCCATGCATGGTGTTTTTACCAAAATATTCCTGAAAAATATCGGAAATTTAAAATTTTCCGATACATACCAGAAATTTCGTGATGAATACCGAAAATTGTGTGATAGTTACCATTTTACTGTCCTTGTTGAAAATTTCTGGAAATTACAAATTTCCGGAACGCATAATGAGTTAAATTGCATACCGGAAATTCTAAATATCCGGTACCAAAACAGTACCGGATATTTAGAATTTCCAGTATGTATTTCATTCAAAATTCGCCGGAAATTTGAAATTTCCGTTACTGTTTCGGTTACGAAAATTTCAAATTTCTGCTAATACTGGGAGTTAAATTTTTTGTCTAGTCTATGATTGTGCATCACACATCTTACCATCACTTTCCAACCATCACCACTCGGAACAAATCTCAGTCTAAATGGGCATTTAAACTTCATAGAATAATTGTCATCATAAGGAGCTGCGACTGCATTTTTCTTTTTGTAATTACCTCCTCTGTCACAATCCATAATCAATTTATCCTTCCCCCACTACAATATTTGTTGTCTCTGGCAACACTTTTTTAGGTAACATGTAGAAATTGTTGCCTTAAATTCATATAGGCAACGATTTACGATTGTTGTCAAAAATATGTTTGCAACTCTTGATAATCGTTGCCTAAAATACTTTAAGGGACGTTTATGGAGCGATACTCTTTTATTTTTTTGCCAACGGTTGTTAATTGTGCCCTTAACTGCTTTTGGAGACAATTTTAGAGCGTTAAAATATTATTTCTTTAGAAATGTTTGACAATTGTCCCCAAAAATGTTTTTGGGGACATTTTTAGATTGTTACATTAGTTCTAATAAAAGACTACATTTCTGAAATATTGTATAAATTTTTATAGCATTATCAAATTTTTGGTGGCAATCTTCCCTACAAAACTTATACACTAAAAAACAAATATTTTTCTGTAAACATTATTATATATATATATATATATATATATATATATATATATATATATATATATATATATTAAAAAATTTCTAACACATAATTATAAACAGAAAATAGAAAATATTTTTCATTACTCTTCTCAATTGCCCATAAAAAATAAAAAAAATTTCCATTAAACAGAAAATAAAAAATTTTCTAACACATAATTAATAAATATTTTTCATTAATACTCCTCTCAATTGCAGTCTTATTAAAAAAAATAGAAAATAGAAAAAAGAAATAAAACAGAAAAGGAAAACAAAAGCGAGCTTTCGGTTCTCCTTCTTCGTTCACACATTCCGCCGTCTGTTGAAAAGTATATTTTCGGCAAATATTTTTATATCGTATCCACAGAGATTGGGTGATATTGCCGCCGTTCTATAGTTAAAATTGCTTTAAGTTTACAAAGTAAAAATGGTTTGTTTATGTTTGGAAATGTATCTTGCACTTGTGACATAAAATGAAAGTACTAAAAATGTGGTTTTTATCAATAAAAAGGAATTTGTCAAGACTTGGTTTCACTATTCCATTTCCATATAATTTCTTATAACTAGTATGTGAACTCAATTTGTTTGAACATAATCTAATATCCTCTCAATAACATTTATGTCTAAATGATATGGTAATATTCATTAAATTAATCCTTTAGATAATTTCTTCATCTAAAATATTAATCCAACAATCATTAGTATTTGATATAAAAGAAAAGCAAGAAATAAATCTATTTCTACAATCCAATCCTTACTTGGGAAAATGCTTGAAGAACATAAATTAAATTATCTTTTTCAACAATAACTTAATTTAACATATTCAATAAACCACACAAGAGTTTCTCTACATTCAACCTCAAATTGTTCACATACAAAGAATTACAAGAGATACATAATGGATTTGGAATAGCTACTACCTTAGTCTTGACAAAATTTGGGAAGTTAGCTCCTCATCACCATTGTTGACATTCAAGAAGCTTTTGTGTTCTTCTCCAAAAGTTCTATATTCCTCAAAATCTGATTGTCTCTTGATAAAAATTTGAATGAATCATAATCAACAACTAGCAAAACTATATTTTCTTCTTTTCTTTTCTCTCTCTTTGTTTTGCTTTTTCCTAAGTCATGATTGCAAAAAATGTGACCTCTTTCATGCAACCACACAATTACCTTAACCCAAAAAGTGACTAAAAAGATACTTTCACGCTACCCCAAGAGAGTTGACACCAAAGACACTTCTAATTATTTCAAAATATAAGTTCTGATTACGCACATTTCGCGGCGCCAACAAAGGACACGGCGCGAACTGAGCTGATTTGGACTTTTTTGAAATAAACACAGTTCGCGGCGCCAACAAGTGGACGCGGCGCGAACTGAGTTAATTTATGCTCCTTTGTCTTTTCTTTGGCCTTCCTTACATTTGTCTTGGCTTGGTTGCTTCTTCCACTTGCACATGCATCCAAGTAATTCTTTTTCTTCTTATTTTCTACAAAACTAACAACTAAAGTGAAATATCTACTCCAATTAAAATACAAACAAGAATAATTGCATATTTATAAATTGTGTGAATAAAATAATAGAAATTAAATAAAATTTGGTTAAAAGGACCAATAAAAATGTATGAAAATTAGTCCAATTTGGTCCCTAACAACTCTCCCCAACTTACCATTTTGTTTGTCCCTAAACAAAAGTTTTTCACCAAAGTATCCAAAGTATAATGAAACAAGAGAAGGAATGAGAATTAATCAAAGACACTTGATTGGTTCAAAAGTATACGGCTTCCATGATTCACTTACCTCAATACTAGAACAAAACATGAACAAAATAATGGTTGGGTGCAAAATACATACCAAAGAATTCAAGGCGATACATGTCAAAATTGAATCAAACCTACACACATTTTATAATAAATAAACACGAGATTTTCTTTCACTCATCCGAACAATTAAATCAACAACAGTTCGAATCATGCGGCCATCAAAACAAATAACAAATCATTTGAAAAGTGAGAATCAAGAGGTCTTTCATGGATTGTAATGTGGTTCGGGTTACAAAGAAGGGATAATATCGAGGGAAATCAAACAAAAATACTTATCCTAAGGGAGCATTTCTACCAATTCAACTCAATAACACTTTCTTTTTGGTCCCATTTTTCTTTTCTTGTTTTACAACAACACACAACCGGGAGCTCTTTTCTTGAGATTTTTCAATTCATTTACTCCATGGTTTCCAACAATATCCACTTGTTCTTATTTCAATAAGGATCACTTATTTTCTTTTCTTTTTGATCAGCTCTTGTTCTCTCCCCAACTTTAGTTTTCAACACAATTATTAATACAAATAATGCTCCCTTTAGGAAAAACAAATTTGCAACCAAATTGGTTGAGGTATAGAATGAGACAAAAACAAATTTCTAAGATTCATTCATTCACATGATATTTGCAATTTTCAATTGAATGAATCCTAGAACAAGCTCAAAGGGGTAGACTAAGGATCACTCTTCACAAGGTTAGTTGATTCAAAATTTTTGGCCAAGTGGTTTTTCTCAATAACAAACAATGCCTCTATCACTTTCACACTTTTCATAAAAATGGACTAATGCATGATTTGGCATGATAAGAATGAGTTGAAATAAAATTCGGTATCCCGCATTTAGTGCACAACGGAAAGTTACCTCACAATTGGTTAAGTTTTACTTTGATTCAACATGGACATGTATCTCAAAGAATTCATGATATCCAATTTGCACAAACCATCAACTATTCATGTTAATTCTAGAAATCGATAAAAGTGTACCTTAAAATGCCGAGTACCAATCTTATCATTACCATCCAAAGTGTCCTGCATTCCTCTCTCGAAACAGTCACTTTGTTACTTCAAGCTTAACTTAGTAAACAAACAATTAAACAAAAATTTTGAAAAAGTGGGGTGTCCCAAATTCCATAAAAACGCATAATTGTACTCATAACAAATAAATATGCAATTAACAAAAAAATCTTAACGGTGAACGAGAGCCACCCAAAAGTAACGGTGAACGAGAGCCACCACCTCCTGCACCCCCTATAAATGTTGGCTGCCTCGTGCCAATTAGAAAAGCGAGAAACAAAGAGAGGTTCGATGCACCAAGTTCGCGGAACGTTGTGCGCGCGATCAAGAAAAAATAATTTTGAAAAAGTTTCGCCGCTCAGTTCGCGGCGCCAACCCTTGTATGCGACGCGAACCCAGTTTTCCTGCTAAAGACGCGACACGATCTATATTCGCGGCGCAAACTGAATCAAATTTTGAAAAATGTAATGCTGCATGATTTTTAATTTTGATGCAGAACCGATCAGCAGAGGGATTGCCTCTCAAAAACTTACAGTTACTCAAATTATGAAAGAAATACTTACTACGTTGGGTTGCCTCCCAACAAGCGCTTTGTTTAACGTCGTTCGAGCTCGACGGTTCAACGATGCTTCAAGGCTCGAAGAAAGGAATGACACCAATATCACGCTTTACTCCTCCACCATGGTCAACCTCCATGATTTCCTCCTCGGTAGCATCAATTAGGAAAGTGTCATGCTTGTTATTGGGATGCTTTATGCCTTCAAAAAGATTGAAAGTTACCTCTTCATCTTGCACTCTTACTTTCATAAGCCCATCATCAATATCAATCATCATGCGGACAGTCTTCATGAATGGTCTTCCAAGAATTAATGGCACATCATGATCCTCCTCCATGTCAACTACCACAAAATCCACAGGAAACAAGAATTTGTCCACCTTTACTACCATGTCTTTAGCAACTCCATATGGTGAAGTGGTAGACTTATCGGCTAGTTGCAAAGTCATCCTCGTAGACTCCATCTTAACATTTCCCAACCTTTTAACCATGGATAACGGGATTAAATTGATGCTAGACCATCTTAACTTATTTTCTTTTCTTTTTGATCAACTCTTGTTCTCTCCCCAACTTTAGTTTTCAACACAATTATTAATACAAATAATGCTCCCTTTAGGAAAAACAAATATGCAACCAAATTGGTTGAGGTTTAGAATGAGACAAAAACAAATTTCTAAGATTCATTCATTCACATGATATTTGCAATTTTCAATTGAATGAATCCTAGAACAAGCTCAAAGGGGTAGACTAAGGATCACTCTTCACAAGGTTAGTTGATTCAAAAAATTTGGCCAAGTGGTTTTTCTCAATAACAAACAATGCCTCTATCACTTTCACACTTTTCATAAAAATGGACTAATGCATGATTTGGCATGATAAGAATGAGTTGAAATAAAATTCGGTATCCCGCATTTAGTGCACAATGGAAAGTTACCTCACAATTAGTTAAGTTTTACTTTGATTCAACATGGACATGTATCTCAAAGAATTCATGATATCCAATTTGCACAAACCATCAACTATTCATGTTAATTCTAGAAATCGGTAAAAGTGTACCTTAAAATGTCGAGTACCAATCTTATCATTACCATCCAAAGTGTCCTGCATTCCTCTCTCGAAACAGTCACTTTGTTACTTCAAGCTTAACTTAGTAAACAAACAATTAAACAAAATTTTTGAAAAAGTGGGGTGTCCCAAATTCCATAAAAACGCATAATTGTACTCATAACAAATAAATATGCAATTAACAAAAAAATCTTAACGGTGAACGAGAGCCACCCAAAAGTAACGGTGAACGAGAGCCACCACCTCCTGCACCCCCTATAAATGTTGGCCGCCTCGTGCCAATTAGAAAGAAACAAAGAGAGGTTCGATGCACCAAGTTCGCGCAAGCGTTGCGGTCAAGAAAAATAATTTTGAAAAGTTTCGCCGCTCGGCGCCAACCCTGTATGCGACGCGAACCCAGTTTTCCTGCTAAAGACGCGGCACGATCTATATTCGCGGCGCAAACTGAATCAAATTTTGAAAAATGTAATGCTGCATGATTTTTAATTTTGATGCAGAACCGATCAGCAGAGGGATTGCCTCTCAAAAACTTACAGTTACTCAAATTATGAAAGAAATACTTACTACGTTGGGTTGCCTCCCAACAAGCGCTTTGTTTAACGTCGTTCGAGCTCGACGGTTCAACGATGCTTCAAGGCTCGAAGAAAGGAATGACACCAATATCACGCTTTACTCCTCCACCATGGTCAACCTCCATGATTTCCTCCTCGGTAGCATCAATTAGGAAAGTGTCATGCTTGTTCTTGGGATGCTTTATGCCTTCAAAAAGATTGAAATTTACCTCTTCATCTTGCACTCTTACTTTCATAAGCCCATCGTCAATATCAATCATCATGCGGACAGTCTTCATGAATGGTCTTCCAAGAATTAATGGCACATCATGATCCTCCTCCATGTCAACTACCACAAAATCTACAGGAAACAAGAATTTGTCCACCTTTACTACCATGTCTTTAGCAACTCCATATGGTGAAGTGGTAAACTTATCGGCTAGTTGCAAAGTCATCCTGGTAGACTCCATCTTAACATTTCCCAACCTTTTAACCATGGATAACGGGATTAAATTGATGCTAGACCCCAAATCAATCAACCCATTACCATTGTAGGTATCTTCAATGGCTACCGGCAAAGTGACTCGCCCCGGATCAAATGCCTTCCTTGGGAGAGTTTTCTTGATTATGGCACTACAATGGGCATCAAGCAAAATTGTCTCTTTATCCTTGTGCTTCTTCTTCTTTGTGAGCATATCCTTCATGAATTTGGCATATTTTGGCATTTGCTCCAATGCTTCGGAAAATGGAATATTTATATGAAGTTGTTTAAATATATCCATGAACCGGACATATTGTCTTGCCTTCTCCTTCTTTGATGGTGCATGTGGATAAGGTAAATGTTGAATGGGAATTGAGTTTACTTCTTTATTTCCCTTTTTACTCTTCCTTGCCTTCTTCTCTTTCTTTTTACTTCCCTTACCATCTTCTTTCTCCTTTTCAACTAAGTCATCTTCCACTCTCGCTTCCAACTCATCTTTAGCATCTTCCACCACTACTTCATTTTTTTCATTTTCAACTACAACTTCCGCCTCATCCTCCTCCACAACTTCATCACTAATCCCATTATTCATCTCTTTACCACTTCTAGTGAAAATTGCTTTGCAATACTCCTTCGGATTGGTGTGAGTGTTGGCAGAAAAAGAAGGCCCCGTTTGTTGCTCGGCCAATTTCTTTGCAAGCTACCCCACTTGATTTTCTAAGTTCTTTATGGCAGCCACATTGCTTTTTTGATTCTCCATAGAAACTTGCATAAATTGGTTGAGAGTTTCTTCCAATTTTGAGCTTCCACCTTGAGATTGTTGGCCTTGAGCATTTGGGCTTTGGTATGGACTTTGATGTTGATAGTTTTGATAATAGAATCTTGATGGTTGGTAGCCTTGGTTGTTCCTTTGATATGAGTTGTTGTGATGTGGTGGGTTCCTTTGATAGCCTTGACTTTGGTCGCTCACATAATTCACTTCTTCTCCTTTGAGAGGTGGACAATAACCGGTAGGATGATCACCTTGACAAAGTTCACAACATGCCACTTGATGCTTAATTTGAGCTCCTTGCATTTCCTTCATTTGTTGTGGAAGTTTGGACATTTGTTGAGTAAGTAACTCCACTTGTTGTGAAAGTAGCTTGTTTTGAGCAAGAATGACATCATTGGTGTTTAATTCAAGAACACCTGGTTTCCTTTGTGAAGAACCACGATCATGTTGACTTTGAAGATTATTGAGTGCCATCCGGTCAATAATAACTATAGCCTCTTCCACATTTTTTGACATTAAAGAACCACCCGCGGTAGCATCTAAAAGTGTTTTATACACCGGTTGGAGTCCATTTCGGAATATATGGATTTGAGTGAGTTCATCAAAACCATGACCTTTGCACTTTCTTAACATGGACTTGAATCTTTCCCAAGACTCATTTAGAGACTCGTTGCCTCCTTGAGTGAATACCGCAATCGCCGTTTTGGCTTCCATGAATCGGGATTGTGGAAAATACCTTTGTAAGAACTTTTCTTCTAATAAATTCCAATCCGTCATCACCCTTGGTAATTGATCGAGATAACACTCTTTAGCTTTTCCAATTAAGGAATGTGGAAACAATCTCTTGAATAGTACCTCCTCACCCGCTTCATCTACCCCCGTTGCACCCGCAATCTCATAAAATTTCGTGAGATGCGTGAAAGGGTCTTCATGGTCCATTCCGGTGAACGGACTTGCATAAAGAAGTTGGAGGATTCCGGTCTTCATTTCCGTGTTCCTTCCACCTTGAGAACTACGAGCAAATTGAGCGGTGCGCCTTGGACTATTAGCGGATATTTCGGTACGAACTTCACCCGCCATGTTTCCTTCAAAAGTGTTTACACCCACTTCCTCAATTTGAATTGTTGAAGAAGTAGATGCTTCTTCTCTTAGTCTCCTCTCTTCGGCCAATTTCCTTCTTCGTCGTGTTTTGCTATTGAGCCTCCGAATCGTCCTTTCAATTTCAGGATTGAATGGAAATTGTTCTTCGGTAGCTTTTTCCCGCATAGACAAGAATCTACAAAACTAGCAAACCAAGTGAAACGCAAGAGATATAATAATAAAGTAACAAAACTTAAAACAATGAACTATTGCAATGCTTGTAATATCAAACGTCAATCCCCGGCAACGGCGCCAATTTGTTGAAAAGTATATTTCTGGCAAATATTTTTATATCGTATCCATAGAGATTGGGTGATATTACCGCCGTTCTATAGTTAAAATTGCTTTAAGTTTACAAAGTAAAAATGGTTTGTTTATGTTTGGAAATGTATCTTGCACTTGTGACATAAAATGAAAGTACTAAAAATGTGGTTTTTATCAATAAAAAGGAATTTGTCAAGACTTGGTTTCACTATTCCATTTCCATATAATTTCTTATAACTAGTATGTGAACTCAATTTGTTTGAACATAATCTAATATCCTCTCAATAACATTTATGTCTAAATGATATGGTAATATTCATTAAATTAATCCTTTAGATAATTTCTTCATCTAAAATATTAATCCAACAATCATTAGTATTTGATATAAAAGAAAAGCAAGAAATAAATCTATTTCTACAATCCAATCCTTACTTGGGAAAATGCTTGAAGAACATAAATTAAATTATCTTTTTCAACAATAACTTAATTTGACATATTCAATAAACCACACAAGAGTTTCTCTACATTCAACCTCAAATTGTTCACATACAAAGAATTACAAGAGATACATAATGGATTTGGAATAGCTACTACCTTAGTCTTGACAAAATTTGGGAAGTTAGCTCCTCATCACCATTGTTGACATTCAAGAAGCTTTTGTGTTCTTCTCCAAAAGTTCTATATTCCTCAAAATCTGATTGTCTCTTGATAAAAATCTGAATGAATCATAATCAACAACTAGCAAAACTATATTTTCTTCTTTTCTTTTCTCTCTCTTTGTTTTGCTTTTTCCTAAGTCATGATTGCAAAAAATGTGACCTCTTTCATGCAACCACACAATTACCTTAACCCAAAAAGTGACTAAAAAGATACTTTCACGCTACCCCAAGAGAGTTGACACCAAAGACACTTCTAATTATTTCAAAATATAAGTTCTGATTACGCACATTTCGCGGCGCCAACAAAGGACACGGCGCGAACTGAGCTGATTTGGACTTTTTTGAAATAAACACAGTTCGCGGCGCCAACAAGTGGACGCATCGAGTTAATTTATGCTCCTTTGTCTTTTCTTTGGCCTTCCTTACATTTGTCTTGGCTTGGTTGCTTCTTCCACTTGCACATGCATCCAAGTAATTCTTTTTCTTCTTATTTTCTACAAAACTAACAACTAAAGTGAAATATCTACTCCAATTAAAATACAAACAAGAATAATTGCATATTTATAAATTGTGTGAATAAAATAATAGAAATTAAATAAAATTTGGTTAAAAGGACCAATAAAAATGTATGAAAATTAGTCCAATTTGGTCCCTAACACCGTCGAACCTAGCTAACAGTGCCGCGCTCTCAGACGCTCCAAGTCCTTCCTTCATCCGCTCCGACTCAAACCACTTTCTTCCACACCCTCCGCCGTGTTGTTCGCCACTCCGTCCAACTGCCTTCGTTCGTCGTCCGCTCGATTCCAAAAACCCCAACCTAGATCTACCGTACCACATCCCACCACCGTAAACTTATATACATCGCCATTTCTGATCCGCAACAACGCTCAACACCTTCAGCAGCAACATAACAACACGACGTGCTCAAAATTGCATTATTGGTAACTTCTCTTCATTTTATTTCAATACAGTTTATCGTTGTTGGTTTATGTTAGTGAGAATGTTCAATGAATTGATGTTAATTTGCTATTGATTATGTTTTTCTGACGTGGGTGTATGTTGGTGTGTTTGTATGTATTTCTGCATTTATATTTCGATCGCCATTTCGTATCGTTGTGTTTGAGTTGAATCTGAGTGTTTTGATGGTTGTTTGAGTTTGTGTGGGCATTTTCATATTTTTAGTGACTGTTAAAGATATGATAACAATTGTTAACTCACCTTAAATGGTCCATTGTCTGTTTTGAAACTGATTCCTGGAATGTACTTGAGCCAAACAGGGAAGCCTCTAAAAAAAATTAACCATCAAAGTTATTAATAAATTTCAAGTAAAAATGATTATTTCTTAACTAAAAGAGGAAACTAAGATTAAACTCTTTTATTAGTTTTTACCCAAAGTTCCATTCAGTACAAGCATAAGGACCAATTCTCCGATGAACATAGAGTCCTGCTTACTGGACCAGCTTTATGAACTTTACCAAATCATAGTTCCCCTCAAAATAATACTTCAATAAAATATATACCCAATTTTTATTGAAGATGTTAGTTGAAGATGTAAAGTTGTCATAATAATTCAAACATAAATGTTAAGGAAGAGTGATAATAAAGTTAGGCACGTATCATTGTTACTATCATATAAATAAATGAAGTAACATTGAAACTTAAGTGATAAAATATATACCTTTATCGTTGAAACTTTCAGACTCTGGCCATATCCCACTGTCTATGACTCCGATTATCAAATCAGTCTCAATAGTCAGATCTCTTTTGAGGTGAGGTAATCCAAGAAAGTCCCACGATGCTGTAGTTTGTATGTGAAAGTTTTGATTTGGAAAAACTGAGACCACATTTTTCATGCTGAGAAGCTTTTCTCTTTGTTGATCATTGAGTATCGCAACAAAACCATTGAAACTTCTCTTATAACTTCTAAGTAATAGGTTTTCTATGTTGCCGCCTTCAAAGACTTGTTGCAGCATATTCAAATGATGAGAGGTTGGAGAATAGGATACTTCCTTAGGAAGTGACCCCATGTATACAATATATTCATTATCATTTTGAGTGGCAGCACAACCCAAAAGAATAATACAAGAGAAAACTATTATGCTTAGCCATGGTTTGTATTTTAGAAATGATGAATGAATTGTTACCTCAAACTCAAGTCATTATATACACGTAGAAAAAGTCTCTTGTATTCAAACATAGTAATTCGTTTAAAATATTATCATTAAAAGAAAATCATGAATCCGGTCATATCAATTTTAGAATATAAATGGAATTTTGTTCAATTAATTAAAAGATAATAATTTTAAAAAGTATTTTTCTTTAAATGAAACAATACAAAAACTATATATTATAAAATAGTTATAATGACTATCTATCCTATCCTAATTTTTATTGCCAGTTGTATCATAAATACATCGAATACAATTTTTACTATAAAAACAAATATTTTAATGATAAAAAAAATAAAAACTTACTTATAATGTGAGATATATTTATTATAATATATCAAAAACAAAAACTGATTAGCTCATTAAGCTGGTTTTGTTTGTAGTGTTAATTTGAACTAATAGTTTTGGAGGGTGATACCAGACATCTAAAAAAAATACTAAAAATTTCTGAATTTTCTGATATTTATAGAATTTTCAATTTTTTGATACTATGTATTTGAAATTTTTAATATATATAAGAAATTTGAAATTTCTGGTATTCCAAAAAAACTTTTTGAATCTGTGAAATTTTTAGTAATGTATTTGAAATTTTTAATATACAAAATTATTTTTTTCGAAAATTTGTGGGATATCAGAAATTTCTAAAAATCTAGCAGAATTTTCAACAAGATAATATTGGAATAAAAATATTTGGGAGTGTCCGTTTACAAGTGAGGGGTAGCAATAAAAAATTCTCCAATAATTTGTATAGCTTTTATAAAAATATTAACTTAAAAGTATGTATTAAATTGAAATACAGAAAAGAAAAACAAGTGTAGTCGCTGCCACTTTGCCCTCTTGCATCAGGAAGAGTTCAACTTCGTGGTGGCCATAAACAGTGAGAAAGATCCAAGTTTGAGAGGATGAATCGTAAATTTGGAGGGGGAAAGAAACCAACTGGGACTCCTTCACTGCCCTTGTCATGTGTGGTTGTCATCTGTTCACTTCTTGCTGGTGCTTCCGTTGTACACAATATCTATAAACCTAACCTTGTAAGTTTTTGACCTTACATGTATTGTAACTTTGCAGCGGGGATGAAAACTTGTTAGGAGTCTAATTGATTTTGACCTTACATGTATGTACATGACACTATCTTTAATGCTAATCTTATTTTGGCCATTAAATAACTGTTTAATATTCAATTGCATCTCTGGAGTTAAATCAGAGAGCTCTTGGGCGATTTTCCTTTGGAATGGTTTAAATTCCCAATAACACACATGAGAGCAACCATAGAAGATACCGATATTGGAGATGATTGAAGAGGAAGTGATTGAAAAAGAGAAAAACCTAAAAATAATAATGGTAGAATCTAGCTAGTTTGGAACCCTCAGATTTCGTGTTTAAAACAGATATCTAAAACTGATCAGTTCATTCATAGTAATAAACAAATTGAGACTAAAGATCCACACTTTGCATGGTCTAATAAACAAATGGATGAGATGATTTGGTCCAGAATTGATAGGGTGTTATGTAATGTGGATTAGTATATTAAGTTCCCTAAGTGTGAAATTGAGGTGCTTAACACCCACATATCCGATCACTCTCCACTGAGAGTTAATCGGATGTTACTAAAGCTCAATCAGAATTTGAGACAGAGGTTTAAATTCCTGAATTGCATGATTGATAAACCTGATTATATGGAAATCATGTGTGGCAATTGGAGTTATAATGAGCATGGTAAGCCTATATGGGTCATTTGGAAGAAGCTTCAGAATTTACGGCCTATGTCGAAATCTTTGTCTAGGAAGATGACTGAGGGTATTTGAAATCTTCATGAGAGCAGAGCTAAGCTTGAACATTCTAGCTAGGGACACCCTTAATACTTCGTACAAAATCATCTCCAATATTCTCACTAACAGACCGAGTAAAGTGATTAACTCCCGGGTAAAACCATTCAAGACAACATCATTATGGCGTACAAATTACTGAGAGATTATAATAGAAAGCATGTATCTCCAAGATTAGGACGCTTTGGAAAATATTATGCAGGAGATGAGCTTTTCCCATCAGTTCACGACTGAGATTATGACAGTTGTTAGGACGGTGTCTTATAGATATCTGATTAATGGTCAAGTGAGCAGGGTCTTACAAGCTAAGAGTGGCATGAGACAAGGTGACTCAGTCTCACCCCTTCTTTTTGTTCTTATATTTGAAATAGGAAGAATAATGTTGTAGTTATAATTTTGCTTAGTTCAGGACATGGATGTTAAGGTACCTGTCAACATGATTTTATATTTTTGGGAAGATATACAGTGTTAATCAGCTTTGTTAGTGGTATTAGAACATTTTAATTGGTATATCGAGGGTGGGGAAAGTGAGTGACATTTGTCAGAATGAATCTACTATAATGACTTTTATATGAGCATGATCTATATTTGTCGGTTTTGTGTTCCTTTATCAAAGGTTGAAAAAAAAGAACACAAATAAACAAAAGCCCATTTTTCACGACTCATTCTTAGATTTTGAGTTTGACCTAACTCATCTCTACAAAACTGCCTTGTAAGATGAGGACCAATGTGGAACTAAATCCACCCCTTCAACCCAACTAATGACGGTGTTGGAGGCTGTAATGAAGGTAAGCCAAATGCTGCAATTTAGGCGACTAGGGCTGGACTGCAATGAAGGCGGAAATTCTAAACAATCCCCCTCACATTCGGGCCTCAATTTGGCCGAAGAGTGGACGATGCAGGAAGCCCAACAATTGATCTAGGATAGGCTGATTTTGGGTTAGGCCTATGACTCATCCCTACAAAACCGCCTTGTAAGGTGAGGACCAATGTGGGACTAAATCCACCAACCTAATGAAGGTGTTGGAGGCTGCAATGAAGGCAAGCCAAATGCCGCAATTTAGGGGACCAGGGGTGGACCGCCAATGAAGGCTGAAATTCCAACACTAAAACATAGTGCTGCAGCTGCTTATGTTTGCTGTTAAAACTGTGTTTTTTTCAAGCTTGTCTATAGCTAAAACTGCAGAACTTTTCTTGTTGTGATGTTTTTTTAAATCATTCCTGCAAATAGAAAAAGTAGGAATGTAGAATCAGCTATGTGTAAAAAATAACTTCATTATCCATCCACGCCAACTCCGTAGAGAAGGGTAATGTTTGCCTATGAAAATTAGAACTCACCTGAATGACTCTAGCCTTCATATTCCCACTATCTTTGGCAGGTGGAATTTCTGAAATGGGATCAAACTTGGTAACCAGATGAGTATCTCAGTGTGACATAAGTTTTTGAAGTTGGCTTTCGGTGACACACTCCTCATGATTTGAACCCCCAATATAGAACATTTTGACATTTAGTAATGTATAGAAGTGTCTTTGTAAGGGATTTGATTCGGAGCTTGCCGCTGGTATAATTTTACTCCAAGAATGCTTTGTAAATGTATTTTAGTTAGAGTAGATTGGAGATCGATTTTGTTGATTATCGTAACAAGATATCACATACATTAAGTGATAGTCCATATTCCCTTGATTTCGATTCACTCTATCCAAACATTTTAATAAGGACACTGTATTAGTTGTTGTTAGTATACGCATATAGTTTTATTCTAGTTCCTTATCAAGTCATCTATTTTTAAACTGAATTTTAATCATTTGCACAAATATATTGTATTAGACAGAAGTGAGAAACCGTTGATGAAGTAATAAACTTACACGATTTTATAAAATTCAAACACTTTGATGACTAGTAAAATGGATAAAACAAAATCCTGTTTTGCTGTCATAGTCATATTTATCACAAACAATTTACTCTCTGCAAAATACGCCATACTTGAGAAGATTATTAACTCATTGTTTTTTCTGCAGACATTGCCCCCAATTGACGGAGTTGATGGAACCAAGAAGAAACTAGAAGCGAAAGAATGATCATCTCCTGGTTATCGATTTTTTCTTATATCTTGAAGATGAGCATGTTTTGAATTCTAGAATTTACTGTATCTTCAATTAAACCAGAGAGGCAGAGATTGTTCTTCTCCAACAGTTTGTTTTTTTATATTAGGATTTAGATATAAGAACCATATTTGGATAAGCAATTTAATTAAACACTTTTAGTATAAATGTTTTTCTATTAGCTGTTGTATTCAAAAGATATAATAAAGTCAAATTATTTTCATATAATCTATCCCGACGAGCTTATAGAAATAAGCTGAACACTTTAAAGATATTTTAAAGATATGTTATAAGTTTTTCTTACAAGTTAGTTTTCACAAGCTCTCCCAACATTTTATTGATTATGATGATGAATCTTTTTGTCAAGTAGTTTAGTAGTTGAAGCTACCAACTAAACTGACTTAACTGAACAATTATGATGATAATTGTAATATTAATTTCTTAAATTTTGGTTTGTAAGGATTACTGCATTAAGGACTAACACTCCTTTGAACAAGACAAGTTGAGAAAGGGGGAATATGAGTTGCCCCAAACTCACTTCACTTGTGATAATGACCATAGAAGGTGTGTTTTGGGTAATTTTTGAATTGCACTTATCATGCTTATTTTTAATTCAGTGCATCACTGTTTTAACAGCATATATGTATATATATGTATCTGAAAATTCCCTCAAATGTCTGAAAATTAATATATTTTTTAACACGGTTCTTTAATCATTAAGCAAGTTTCTTGTGTTCTTAACCCGATAGTACTTTCTTGTATTTTTTATTGAATATAAAATGTAAAGGTTTTTTCTGTTTGAGATTATAAAATACTCCATGTTGCACCATAGATCAGAGAATAAGGTATTTATTGTGGCATTTGCTAATATAAACTACTAGGTTATGAGAGTCCATTAGATCTTATCATGGACCTTCTTTATCAAATTTTTCCCCAATGTGTTTGGAATAATTTAGAGTGTATAAGTATTTGAGTAAAGTTTTTTTTTGGCCGGCTTACAAAAATAATTTATGACATATTTATAAATTGTTTTATTTGGACAATCTTTTAAAAATAACAACTTGTGAGAATAGCATTTATATATCAATTGCAATGCAAAAAAGATATTTTCAAAACTAACACCTTATTTTATTAATAATTTAGTTCATGAGGTGTCAATTTCATAATAATAGCATGGCATTGTGATTTTCTGTTAATTTAATTCAGTGGTACTTTAAACTTTGGTGTTGGGCCTCTAATAGCAAAATTGATTTTTGTTGATTAAAATAGAATTTGTGGATGAAAAAAATATTTATTTATTTTTAAGAGGTGGAGTTTTGATTATTAGTTTGCTAACAAAGAAAAATCATTAACATCATAGCTATTACACTTTTTTATTTTCAAGTTTTTAAAAATTATTTAGGTATTTTCAAACCGTTCATATATGTACAATTAACTCAAATATAAAATACTGTCAATTTATATAATCAATGTATTTGGTTTTTTGTGCATGTGCCAAACACTAAAGTTTGATCAACATATAAATGACAAATGAAACAAGTATGACTATATTTTTATATTTGAACTTATCTATAGTTATACCAATAAATCATGTCACACACTGACCTACCTAAACTCTAAACCAGTGTTTTAAAAACCGGACCGGGGATCAAACCGGTGAAGGTACTGGGTCACTGGTTTATTGGTTGAACTACTGGGTCACTGGTCGAACCGCATGACTAAACCGGATTAAACCGGATTAAACCGGATAACTCAGTTGATTAAACCGGCCTTTATAACAAAACGATATAGGTATAAAACTTGTCGAACCAGATGACTCAATCTCTACAAAATATAATTAGAACTATTTTTTTTTAAATATCATTTCATAAATAAATTCACAATTTGATAATTTAAATTTAAATTTTAAATATTTTAAATATTTTAAAATATCATATCATAAATAAATTTACAATTTGATAATTTAAATTTAAATTTTAAATATAAGTATCATATATAATAAAATAGTACAAAATTACAAAGTATAATTGCAACATAGTATAATTGAATAATTTATAACAAAATAATTTTATTATCTACTATTTAGTTTCAAGGAGTAAAGATTATTTTAATATTAAGATATCCTTCTTCAATATCAAAATTATCTACAAAATCAACCGCATCAACAACATTTTCTTTGTCAATAATATAATTAATTAATTATATTTTTTATTTAAATATAATATTTTAATAAAATAATTCAAATAAATAAAAAATTTAAATTACATATTTTTTAAAAAATTAAAAAATTTTGAATAAAAAAATTAAAAAAATTAAAAAATACAGTTGAACCACCGATTTTAGAAAACCGCCGGTTTTTCCGGTTTTCACCGGTTCTTGCCGGTTCTTACCGGTTCAACGACATTCCCGATCCAACTATTGAACCAGGCCGGTTACCTGACCGGTTCCCGATTCGACCGGCCGGTCCAGTCCGATTTTTAAAACACTGCTCTAAACAACACTAAACTAATTACATAAAGAACAACCTCAACTACTCATATATGTTTTTATTAACCAAAAATATTGGATACAAATATTAATGATATTGAATACAATGTCCCTTGAACTTGAATTATATGATAAAATATATTTTTAATTTAATCAAAGTATGAACTCTAATTATAGACATGCGTTTAAAAAGAGTTTATGGTCTATTATGGCCTACATGACTAGAAAAATTAATCTACACAGTTGCACATAGAGGATAAATATTAATCTTACTTGTGAGGATATTTAATTTTTATAAAAAGATAATATAAAAAAAATATCTTGTTAGTAATTAAGTTTATTTTTTTGACAAGGATAATAGGTGTTTATACAAGAGCTTTCTTCTCCCACCATCTTTCCATTCCTTTCAAATATTTGCTGTCAGTCTTACATTAAGAAGATTTGACAGAGCATATTCACTTAGAATTCATTAAATTTGTAGTGCTGACAACTATTTGTGGTTGGCCAGTTACACACAAAAAATGAGACCCCCCAAATAAAATAAAATTATACAAATATTGATTGTAAAGTGTATACTAAATTGAAAGTTGATCTAAAAAAAGGTTGCATATCCTATTGAGATGGTTTACCTAGAAATAGAATCTTTCATGCTTGCCACTCCATAATTAGAGGAAAGGAGAGTTCTTTTCTCTTTTTTGTGGTCCATTCCTATTTTTTGTGTTGGGGAGTAACAATAGCCTATTTTACATCTATTGACTCAATCAAATTTTACTCTTTCTCAAATTGAAATTATCAATTAAAAATAATTTTCTAAAAATGAGACTTTTTAAAAAGAAATGCTACTATTCCCTTGCAATCATCGATGTTATTGTTTCTTCATGCTAGTTCATGGATTTTAAGTGATAATATATACTATCAAACTCAATATGTTATTTTAAAGAGTCTAATATTACTAAAGAGTCCAATCTCTTAAATATATTATTTTAAATAATTCTCATCACAATCAAACTCAATATGTTGTAATGAGAAATAAAGATTGTAAAACAAATGGTTGAATTTAAATAGTTTATAAATTATATTTAAAAACATATCAATAGGTAATATTCAAATTTAAATTCTAAATAAATATTGACTCATCATATATATATATATAACTATAGGACTAAAGATAAAAAATTATTATAGAAAAATATTTACTAAAAACCGACTTATTAGATTAGACATCAACACAAAATTTCAAACATCAAATTTTATGTGAATTTCTAATAATTATTAGTGTACTATATTTACAAATCTTATATAAAAATCGATCAGAAACATTATTCAAACTCTAAATATAGATTCATTCTAATGTGAATAAAAAAAAAATGAAAGCTAAAAAAGTACACTAAAATTAACACACTTCCAATTTAACCCCACAAATAAAAACTTAAAAAAAAGCAAAAACCAATAGTTAGTTCAAAATAGAAAAAAAGCATGATTAAAAAAGGAAAAATTAATAATAGAAAATAGCTAAATTAGGCCCAAACACCATGGAAAGCGTTCTTAAATCATAGATTCAAAATCTAAATCCAACGGTTCACATTGCGTCTAATTCTTTTTATATTGAATTCCATTTTTCCATTTTCATTTGGTCTCTTTTGGAGTTTGGAGTGTGCATTCTCTCTCTAACTCTCTCTCTCTTCCTCTCACCTTGCCTCTGTGCATTCTCTCTCGTTCTTTGCCTTCCATCACCCTCGGCATTTTCCTTCCCAAGGTTTGGTTATGTTCTTGATCCGTTTTTTTCTTGATTGGATCTGTTTTTTTAACGTTTTTTTTTTTTTGGATTTTAAAAGTGTTGAATTTTGATGATTTGATTGAGGGTAATGGTTTTGTTTGGGAATATTTGTAATGGGTTGTTGTTGGATTTTGATTTACGTAATTGGGTGCGATCAAATTTGAATTTTTAACTTTTTTTGGTTTGGATAAAAATGGAAATTTGATATATATGAGAATTGGATGTGAATTGATCGATCTTGGTGTTTTTGTTTTGTTTAAAAGAAATGATTTTGATTGGTTAATGGTGATGGGTATGGGTATGGATCTATCATTGTTAAGGTTGGTCCTATCAAAAGTTGTTTTCAGATGTGTGGGGATGGAATTTGAATTGTTGTTTTGATTTTGATGGGATAGAATTGGTAGCTTTCTTTTTTTGATATGATGGAGTTTGAAAAGGAAATGTGATAATGCTTTTCAATTTTGATGTGGACCTAAGTATGAACTATTGTGTATGATTCATGGTGTATGTAATCAACTAGTGCATGTTTGATAGTGATGATGGTGACTCACTATGCCAAAAGATCTAAAAGTGTAGAATTGATTTTAACATGTTTGATGTGTTTCAATATAATTCATTTTATGATGTATGTTTAGGTATGTTACATTTTATTTCAATGTTACTATGTTGGAATACATGTATCATGCAATTTGATATACTAGTTTCCTTTCTGAGTGTGTTACACTATAATTGGTTAGCTCAATGTTTGTATCTTTTGGACATATATTTTTGTTTGTAAACTATTAGGATGATTGAATTTGATTTGGCTAGATTTGTGATTAAATTGCAATATTTTGCCTATGAAATCGGTTTGTGGAAAAATATTTCCGATTGATATAGTAATTGATTTTTAAAAACAATAGTTTATAGAAACAATGTACTTCTAATAACTATTTTTGATTTATCGAGCAGATAGTAGAAGATGGCAGACGCTGAGGATATTCAACCTCTTGTTTGTGACAATGGAACTGGAATGGTTAAGGTACACAATAGTTTTTGGTATTAAATTTGCTTGAAGTGTAAGATAATACGATACGATACACTAAGTTATTTTATTGGAGTTTCTTAGATTTATATATTAGAGAAGACTAATTGAATTTGAGAAAATGGAGTGTAATATGTTTTCAGGCTGGATTTGCTGGAGATGATGCACCTCGTGCTGTGTTTCCCAGCATTGTAGGTCGTCCTCGTCACACTGGCGTGATGGTTGGCATGGGCCAAAAAGATGCATATGTTGGTGATGAGGCACAGTCTAAGCGAGGTATTTTGACTCTCAAATACCCCATTGAACATGGAATTGTTAGCAACTGGGATGACATGGAAAAGATTTGGCATCACACCTTCTATAACGAGCTTCGTGTTGCCCCTGAAGAACACCCAGTTCTCTTAACTGAGGCTCCTCTTAACCCTAAGGCTAATCGTGAGAAGATGACTCAAATCATGTTTGAGACTTTTAATACCCCTGCCATGTATGTAGCTATTCAGGCTGTTCTTTCACTGTACGCTAGTGGTCGTACCACCGGTGAGTCTTTTTTGAATTGTTCGATGACAGGCCATATCGTGTTTTGTATGTCATTTTGAAGTTTACATATTTACCTTCTCAATGCAGGTATTGTGTTGGATTCTGGTGATGGTGTCAGCCACACTGTCCCTATCTATGAGGGTTATGCCCTTCCACATGCCATCCTTCGTCTTGATCTGGCTGGTCGCGACCTGACTGATTTTTTGATGAAGATTTTGACTGAGCGTGGTTATTCCTTCACCACCTCAGCAGAGCGTGAAATTGTTCGCGATGTGAAAGAAAAGCTGTCATACATTGCCCTCGACTACGAGCAAGAGCTGGAGACAGCCAGAACCAGCTCATCTGTGGAGAAGAGCTACGAGTTGCCTGACGGACAGGTGATCACCATTGGAGATGAGCGTTTCAGATGTCCAGAGGTGCTGTACCAACCATCCATGATAGGAATGGAAGCAGCAGGAATTCACGAGACCACATACAACTCCATCATGAAGTGTGATGTCGATATCAGGAAAGACTTGTATGGTAACATTGTCCTTTCTGGAGGAACAACCATGTTCCCTGGCATTGCTGATAGAATGAGCAAAGAAATTTCTGCTTTGGCCCCAAGTAGCATGAAGATCAAGGTGGTTGCACCACCTGAGAGAAAATACAGTGTCTGGATTGGTGGTTCTATTTTGGCATCCCTTAGCACCTTCCAGCAGGTTTGTTTCTTTCTCTCGATATACATACACTGTTATTGGTAATGACATTGACACAAATGTTTTGTTTTGAATGCAGATGTGGATTGCAAAGGCAGAATATGATGAATCTGGTCCATCAATTGTGCACAGAAAGTGCTTCTAAATCACTACTACTACTACACTACTACTTCTGTTTTGAGAGAAAGAGGTTTTATTGAAGGGAAAGACTAGTGTTATGAATCCTTCGGAAACATTGCAAGTTGTAGCCCTTTAAATTCATTATTATTTGCTTTTGTTATCATTTGTTCATGTACTTATTCACATTGTTGGATTGATTATTTGCTGAAAGCGAGTTGTTTTTTTAAATCATCCACTTCACTTCAGTAATATTTTCATAAGTCTTATTTATTTCTTTTTATGACTAGTTCAGTGTGTGGCTAATGAAATAATTGGGATTATCATACAACTATAATTGCAAACATATTTTGTAGTTGCTTGTTTATGAAGTGGAAGGAATGTTAATAACATATTAAGTGAAAGGTTTGATTTGTAGCTTCTCTTTGGTATGTACAAAGAAAATGTTAGGCCAGATGAATGTGTTTTTCGGTCGACCCTAACATTAGACCAAGTCAATTTTAGGTATAAGTTCAATAAGGAAATGATGATACAAGGATAAGACTGTTGTTTGTCTTGCCCATTAATCAAAGGTTCACCAAAAGTAGAGAGTTGAAGTGGTAAATAAATAGTAGCAATGTCTTGGCCATTAATCAAATGTTCACCAAAAGTAGAGATAGTTAATAAGTGGCGAGGACGAAGAAAGCATGAAGCGCAAGAATATTTCTCTTATTAATCGAATAATTAATCTAGCGTTGCAAGTTATAATTGTTAAAAAAGATTAGAATGAGTGAATCTATCTGATTCTAAAAAAGAGATAAACCTAATTATTATAAGTAAAACTCAGACACATGTGATTCTAAAAAAGAGATAAACTTAATCATTATAAGTATCTAAAAATGTGATTCTAAAAAAGAGATAAACCATTCTAAAAAAGAGATAAACCTAATCATTATAAGTATCTAAAAACTTAGTCACATGTGATTCTAAAAAAGAGATAAACCTAATCATTATAAATATATAAAAACTCAGTCACATGTGATTCTAAAAAAGAGATAAACCTAACATCATATAAATTTATACTGGAATTTAAAGAGATAAGAAAAGAGAAATTGTGCATTAGATTTATACTATAGTGCATTCGTTCTCGTTAGCACTTACTTCAATCTCTAACGGTGAACCATTGAAAATTTGTTGGGTCTTCCACTATTTTACAAATTAATACAATTGTTTTTCATTCCATGGTCATTCAATACAACCCTGAAACAATATTTGAATATAGATTCCCTAATGTTGTAAGCCAACACATATAAGAATATAGATTTCCTTTCTATTATAGACAGAACATTGAAAACTGTCAAATCTTTAAGATATTCACCTCCCTAAAAAATCAAAGTTTAATCCAAGATTATGTCAACATCAATCTTTACTTAACCCTGCCAGAATTCTCTTGCTCGAGTCATTGTTCTACTGAAGGATTTTATAAACTCTAGACCTTCGTCCGTTGCAGTTTTCACTCGACCCTCCCAAAACTTCCTTGAAGAAGAAATTAATATTTTCCTTGTCGGTAGTTAGTCTTCAGACACCATAATCACAAAACAATTCTTCAAATCGTTACACAAAAAGCTTTGTGGTATAGCTAGTGATCGGTAAATTCCGCAAGTGCACGGAAATATCGAAGTAATATAAAAGATTGTCGAACCACAGAGACCAATGTCAACCTACTATAATCTATCATTGCTTTGTAAAGTTAAGGCTAATGAATATTTAATTTAGGGGAAACTAAGAACTAAAACTGAAATAAATGAACTTTGCAAATAATACTAAATCGAGGTCAGGATATGATTTCCGCGTTCCTGAAGGACTTATAGAAAACGGGTACTAATTACGACTATAACTTAGTTCCGTAGAATATACCAACTTAAAGACTCCGCCTCACGTTCTCGCGGTATTAATTAAATCCATACTTCATAATCCCAAGATTTTGCTCTCGCTCGCCCGGTAACTAAGAAATATATTTTGAAAGCCAATAGTATCATAAACGCATCTAAAGCGCTCTCACTGTATTTAGATTTGTTGTCTAATTTCCAATATCTGGTTCGATCCCCACGCTCTCGCAGTGCCGACTCTAACTTTAATTGATTTCTCACTCTCGTGACAAAATCGTGTTAAATAACCTCTCACTCTCGTGACAAGGCTATTTAAATTAGACTTGGAAATTAAAACCAAAACAGAATTTTAATCATAAGTTCGCACCTATTATTTTCTACCGAGTCCGTCGGTAATAACGATCCTCATACACCGGACTCAAGAATATTTAGCCGTACATGGATAGGAAAATAAACATGCAATTACAGTAATAAAACATAACGAGAAACATGATTTAGTAATTAAATTAGAAAAAAATAGGAGTGAATAAAAAACCTGGAATTAAATAGATGCCGAATTGCAATACACCTGAAGGCTTCGAATCAGAGTACATAAATTAAATGCAGAAATAAAATCCTAAAACTAATTCGTAATAGCCCCCAAAAATCTGGAAGGCTATTACTTTTACATGATGAAAGAAAACTGCCTAAAAACTAAATAAGGGAAATTTTTTGGCTAAGCGAAGAGAGGAGAAAACCTTTTGTTGTTAAATGCCATCTATTTATAACCTTATGATAACTTGTTTTGGTGAGAGAAAATAGGAAGACGTGGTGTGGTCACTTGCATGTTGAGAGAAAATAGGAAGAAGTGAGATTTCTTGCTTGACTCAGTATATAGAGAAAATATAGGAGGAATTGGTTTGATTTAGCTGTTGAGAAAATGTAGGAGGAAGTGCTTCGTTCCTTGACTGACTCGGTGTGGAGAAAATATAGGAACAATATGGAAGTCTATTTTCCGTTCGCAACAAGAAAGCAAAGTGGGCCATGTGATGTCGGGGGCGTGCCGATCGTCAAGGGTGTATGTGGTAACCGTCAAGGGTGTGTGGTGACCGTCACACATTGCTTTGGCTTGTGCCGATCTTGATGGTGGGTGTGAAGATCGTCACACCATGGTGGGCCTTTTCCACTTGTTTTGATGGGCCTTTTTCTTTTCTTTTATATTTTATGCATTTTTACTTCATTTCTTCTTGTAAGTGTTTTTATGTTGGCATTAATTTTTGGTAAAACTAGGTTATGACAATGTCTTGATAAATGTCATGACATTCAGAGTTGAAGATAAATCCTACATAAGAAGGATGTTTAAGTACAACTCAACGGAAGCAAGTCGTCGGAATTCGCAGAAGATCGATGATGTCATAGCCGATGTTATGACATTCTGTGTGACATTCACTGTTCTGCAGAATCTGTTTTTTCCTGAGAGTTTTCAGGAAGTTTGTTGAGCTGTTTTATTATTGTTAAATGTTATTAGATTACATGCTCACGTAGCTAAATTGGTTAATCTTAGTTAAACCTAAATTGGTTGTTTAAAAGACCAAGTCTTTAGGATTAATTAAGTAAACCCTAGCTATTATTATGGAAGCCCAAAAAAGTTTGGATCGCTTTATAATAGGAAAACAACACCTACACTGACCGTATTGAAGATTTAGCAGGTTGTATTTTGTAATTCTAGTTACTCATGTGAGCCAAACAATTATCAATTGATAAGTGCTTTGGACTAGGATTTGGTTGTAAGGGTAGTTTATCACTCAAAGCTTTGAATCATGAGTGTTGTGTCTCTTGATTAAAGCTTTGAAGCAAAATCAAGTTTGTTTATTGAAGAGTGTCTTCATAATTCAATTAATCAATAGGTTGATATCACCGTGATTAAGGGGGAGAGTAGAACTCGTGTCTAAGTAGGACTTAGATTGAAGTTGCATTGGGTAGGTTTTAAGTGAAGGAGATAAACGGTTGGTTTATTCCGAATTAATTCTACTAATAGTGAATTTCCTCCGGCTTGGTAGCCCCGGATGTAGGTGTAGTTACACCGAACGGGTAAACAATTTATTGTGTTCTTTATCGTTGTTTGAATTCGTGTGAATTATTAACAGAGTGTCGACATCGTGTCATAACATTCTCGTGACATCACGATCGCCGCCAGAATTTCAATTGGCATCGAGCGGCACCCTCTCTATTGGTGAGATCTAGGATATTAGTTTCGCGTTATGGATAAGGAAGGAGGATTTGAGGTAGACCACCCATACCGGATGGATCTAATTATGATTACTGGAAACCTCGTATGGTTGCCTTTTTGAGGTCACTGGATATTAAAGCTTGGAGAGCTGCTGACAAAGGATGGAAACATCCCACCAAGCTTGAGAAAGATGGGACTACTGTCTTGAAACCTGAGGAAGAATGAAGCAAAGAAGAAGAAGAGCTAGCACTGGGCAACTCTAAAGCATTGAATGCCTTATTCAATGGAATTGACAGAAATATCTTCAGACTAGTACATCAATGTGAGCTGGCCAAGGATGTTTGGGACACTCTCAAAACTACTCATGAGGGGACATCCAAGGTGAAGATGTCAAGACTTCAGATGCTCACTACCAAATTTGAGAATTTGAAGATGAAGGAAGATGAGACTATTCATGAGTTTCACATGAATATCTTGGAGATTGCCAACACCTCAGGAGCACTGGGAGAAAAGATGTCAGAAGAAAAGCTGGTGAGAAAGATTCTCAGATCCTTGCCTAAAAGGTTTGCAATGAAAGTGACTTCTATAGAGGAAGCTCAGGATATCAGCACCTTGAAGGTGGAAGAACTTGTTGGATCTCTTCAGACATTTGAGATGGGGATCAGTGAAAATGTTGACAGGAAGAACAAGAGCATAGCCCTTGTATCTAATAC
Source organism: Vicia sativa (assembly GCA_021764765.1). Lineage (NCBI taxonomy): Eukaryota > Viridiplantae > Streptophyta > Magnoliopsida > Fabales > Fabaceae > Vicia > Vicia sativa. Next base: position 18,641,891 of record CM038793.1, on the reverse strand, counting down.
TGAAGAGGAATGCAAGGAGGAGGATGAAGAGAAGATATCTGAAGCTATAGCTATGCTTGAAAGACAGTTCAACAAACTCATCAATAGAATTGATCCAAAGTCAAGGTCCAATGTCAAGAATATTCCATCTGACATTAGTAGATCTTATGACTCCAGCAGAAGATCTAAGTCAGAAGAAAAGGAAAGTCAAAGCATAGGAATCCAGTGTCATGGTTGTGAAGGATATGGGCATATTAGAGCTGAATGTCCTACCTTTCTAAAGAAACAAAAGAAAGGAATGGCTGCTGTCACTTGGTCTGATGGTGACTCAGGAAGTGAATCTGAAGAAGAAGCAGCCAAACTTGTCACTGCTCTCTCTGGAGTGTGCAATTTTGATATGGATTCTAGTGATAAGGAAGTGACATTTAAAGAGCTTGCTGAAACCTACAAGAAGCTGTGTGTAAGAAGTGGTGAAGTATGTCAGCAAAATGAGAAACAGAAAAAGCTGATTGTGAAGTTGGAGGTTGAGAATGTGAAGTTGGAGGCTGAGAAGAAGGAAAACACTGCTACTATAAGTCACCTCAACAGTGAAATTATAGTGTTGAACTCCAAACTTGATCAGATGTCTAAGTCTGTCAAAATATTGACATCTGGTACTAATAAGTTGGAGGAAATCCTTCAGCTTGGACAGAATGCAGGAAATAAGCATGGTCTGGGATATGAAGTTGCAAAGAAACCTGCTGGTGACAAGAAGAAGAACAGACCTGACAAATCAATGTCAAAGCAGAGGTCACAACACAAGGCAGGAAATCGGTCTGGCTCAGGATATGTGGATGCAAAGAAGTTTGCTGATAACAAAAAGAAGAACAGACCTAATAAACCAATGTCAAAGTAGATGTCACAACATTGGGTACAACATCAAGATCAAAGAAACATGAAGAAAAAGTTTCAAAGATGGAGATGTCATTATTGTGGAGGTTTGGACACATAAAGCCTTTTTGCTTTAGACTGCATGGATATCCTAATCAAGCTCCTTATGTCAAGCCTAAGACCAACAAGGTATCCTACACTCAACAATGGAAGAAGAAGACTGCAACTCTGATAGCTCACACTTCCCTTAGAGTGTCTGCCAAGGAAGACTGGTACTTTGACAGTGGGTGTTCTAAGCATATGACTGGAATCAAAAATCTTCTGAATGATGTCAAACCTCATTCTACCAGTTTTGTTACTTTTGGGGATGGAGCTAAAGGAGAAATCAAAGGTGTTGGAAACTTATACTTTTCTGGAGTTCCAAACCTAAATGGAGTGTTGCTGGTAAAAGGTTTGAATGCTAATCTCATAAGCATAAGTCAACTATGTGATATGGGATTCAAAGTCAACTTCACTAGGTCCGAATGTCTTGTAATCAATGAAAAACAAGAAGTGGTTATGAGAGGAGTCAAATCAAAGGACAACTGCTACATGTGGGAGTCCGAGAACACCAACCTGTCTTTTGTGTGCTCTACAGACAAAGATGAAAAGGAGGTGAAATTGTGGCACCAAAAACTTGGTCATTTGCATCTCAGAGGAATGAAAAAGATCATTTCCATGGAGGCTGTCAGAGGGATACCAAGACTCCATATTGATGAAGGGAGAGTCTGTGGTGAGTGTCAAGTTGGAAAGCAAACCAGAATGTCACATCCAATGTCAAGACATCTGACCACTTCTAAGGTGATGGAGCTGCTACACATGGATTTGATGGGGCCTATGCAGGTTGAGAGTCTTGGTGGAAAAAGATATGCTTATGTTGTTGTGGATGATTTCTCCAGATTTACCTGGATAAACTTCATCAAGGAAAAATCTGATGTGTTTGATGTTTTTAAAGAGTTATGCAAAAGACTTCAAAGAGAGAAGGAAGGTTGCATTGTCAGAATAAGAAGTGATCATGGAAAGGAATTTGAGAACAACAAGTTTGATGAATTCTGTTCCTCAGAAGGAATCAATCATGAGTTCTCTTCTCCTATAACTCCTCAACAAAATGGAGTTGTGGAAAGGAAGAATAGGACTATACAGGAATCTGCCAGAGCAATGATTCATGCTAAGAAACTTCCTATTCACTTTTGGGCTGAAGCTATGAATACAGCCTGCTATGTTCACAACAGGGTCACCTTAAGAAAGGGAACATCTTCCACCCTGTATGAAATATGGAAGGGAAGAAAACCTACTGTGAAATATTTCCATATTTTTGGTAGCAAATGTTATATTTTGACAGATCGTGATCAAAGGAGAAAGATGGACTCTAAAAGTGATGAAGGCATTTTTCTGGGATACTCTACAAACAACAGAGCATATAGAGTATTCAACTCCAGGACTAAAGTTATGATGGAGTCTATTAATGTCATAGTTGATGATCACCATCAGGAAAACAATGTCCCATATGATGTTGAGACATTGTTTGAGACATCACCACAAGTGTCTGATAAGGATGAAGTGTCTGTTCCTACATCTCTAAAGTCTGAACCAGTGGAAATTAACAAAGACCCCTCCATCAGAATTCAGAAAGATCATCCAAAGGAACTCATCATTGGAGATCCTAACTGTGGAGTCATTACAAGATCCAGAGAAGTTGTCTCAAACTCTTGTTTTGTGTCAAAGATTGAGCCAAAGAATGTCAAAGAGGCTCTAACTGATGAATACTGGATTGGAGCAATGCAAGATGAATTGAACCAGTTCAAGCAACATGAAGTGTGGGAGTTAGTTCCTAGACCAGAAGGAACAAACATCATTGGCACAAAGTGGATCTACAAGAACAAGTCTGATGCAGAAGGGGTTGTCACCAGAAATAAAGCAAGACTTGTTGCTCATGGATACACTCAAGTTGAAGGGATTGATTTTGATGAGACTTTTGCTCCTGTGGCTAGGCTGGAATCAATCAAACTATTACTAGAAGTTGCTTGCATTTTGAAATTCAAATTGTTTCAGATGGATGTGAAAAGTGCCTTCCTAAATGGCTACTTGAATGAGAAGGTATATGTAGAGCAGCCTAAAGGTTTTGTGGATCCAAATTTTCCTGATCATGTCTACAAGTTGAGGAAAGCCCTATATGGTCTGAAGCAAGCTCTTAGGGCTTGGTATGAAAGGCTGACCAAGTTCCTTACTGACAAAGGATATAGGAAAGGAGCCTTGGATAAAACCCTCTTTGTCAAGGATGAAGGAGGAAAGATAATGGTGGCTCAAATTTATGTTGATGACATAGTATTTGGAGGAATGTCAGACACAATGGTGAGACATTTTTCCAACCAAATGCAAGCTGAGTTTGAAATGATCCTCATGGGAGAATTGACTTACTTTCTTGGACTGCAAGTCACACAGATGGAAGACTCAACATTTCTTTCACATAGCAAGTATGCAAGGAATATTGTCAAGAAATTTGGAATGGAAAATGCCAGCCATAAAAGGACTCCTGCTCCTACTCATTTAAAGTTGTCCAAGGACACAAGTGGAGCAAATGTTGATCAAAGCTTGTATAGAAGCATGATAGGAAGCTTGTTGTACTTAACATCCAGCAGACCTGACATTGCATTTGCTGTTGGGGTATGTGCAAGATACCAAGCTGAACCTAAAGTGAGTCACATCAATCAGGTGAAAAGAATTCTGAAGTATATGTGAGTGGAACCTGCAATTATGGTATACTGTATTCTCATGGATGTGAACCAATTTTGTCTGGGTATTGTGATGTTGATTGGGCTGGTAGTGCTGATGATAGAAAAAGCACTTCTGGAGGATGCTTTTTCCTGGGGAACAATCTTGTCTCTTGGTTCAGCAAGAAACAAAATTGTGTGTCCTTGTCCACTGCTGAAGCTAAATACATAGCAGCTGGTAGCAGTTGTTCTCAGATGGTCTGGATGAAGCATATGCTAACTGAGTACAATGTCACACAGGATGTCATGACATTATACTGTGACTACCTGAGTGCTATTAATATTTCAAAGAATCCTATACAACACAGTAGGACTAAGCACATTGACATTAGACATCACTTCATCAGAGACCTTGTGGAAGAGAAAGTGATTAAATTGGAGCATGTAGCCACTGAACTTCAACTGGCTGACATTTTTACTAAAGCTCTTGATGCTAGTCAGTTTGAGAATTTAAGGGGCAAGCTGGGTATTTGCCAATATGAGGAATTGTAGCAATTAAAATTGCTCACAACAAGGAATGGAAGAGACTTTTTATTTCATTTAATTCTAAGTGGAGTAATTAATTATTTTCTTCTTGTTTTTCAAAAGTCCAAGAATAGGAAGAGGCATTTATATATATTTCAGTTTCTTCTTTTGAAAGTCTCTCTCGTCATTTCATCAACAAAATATCTCAAACTCTCTGTGATATTTTTCTTGCCTTCCTCAAGATGTCTCAACAGAACCTGTCATCGTCCTCCTCATCATCTCAAGACTCTGGCTCTTCATCTCCCACCATGGCTGAGATTAGGGAAAATGCTGAAGCCATGCAAGCACTGAAGGTCACCCCACTGCGTGCAATGACAACTGACCCTGAGAAGGTCAAGAAACTTCGCACCAGGAATGCACGAAGGTCACAAGCATCTCCTTCTGGTAAGACCTCTGAACCATCTTCCTTTGTTCCTCATGAAATAGCAAACAGAGAAGGTTCTAGGTATGTGCATGAAGCCATTGCTAGGATAGTAACCAGGATCTTGAATGAAAACCACTCTGTGCCTGGGGTTTCTGTATCTCTAAACCAAAAATCTGCTAGCCCTAGTTTAGCAGCTGATCCAGATGTCACTGAGAATGTCAAGACATCTGATGATCAAGTCAAGAAAACCCATGTGGATCCTGATACTGAAACTTCTGTTAAGTCCCCTGTGAAACCTGCTGATTATATCTCTGATAGCATTCTAGAAGAAACTCCAGAGAAACAAATTGGTGATAATCTGGAAAACTCTCCAGTTAAAGATTCTGAAAATTTAGTGGAACCCCCTGTCATTGACTTGGATGAAGAATTCTCAGACAATGACCTCATTTCCAATGTCAATCCAAGCATTGCTAAGAGGATGATGAGAAGGAAAGGGAAATAGGCTTCCTCTCAGAGTCCTATTAAAGAAAAGGTTACTGAAGATGTTTATAAGGCTGAGAAGAACAACCAGGCTGGACCCTCTTCAAAGAAGAGTAGGGTAAAAACTGTTGGTGGTGGCTCTAGACCCAAGAGAACACCAATTGTGAGGAAGAGGAAGGTACCTGAACCTTCAGAGTCTGATCAAGACTCTGAGTTTGATGTTGAGGAGAATGTCTCAGACATTCATCCAAAGAAAAAGCCATCTCTTGAGAAATTACTTAAAGTCCCTGAAGTGGCTATTGACAACATATCATTCCATCACCCTGAAAATGCTGGCAGATGGAAGTATGTATGCTTGAAAAGGATTGCTCTGGAAAGGGAGCCGAATAAGAGTGCCCTTGAGTGCAAGGAAGTTATTGATCTGATCAAAAGGTGGCAATAAGAAACTGTGAAGTTTTCAAATTGTTATGATGTGCTGGTGAAGGAGTTCATTATGAACTTGTCAAGTGGTTGTGGTGATGGTAGGTCAAAAGATTTTAAGACTGTGTATGTAAGGGGGAGAAAAGTAAAGTTCTCTCCAAGTGTGATCAACAGATTCTTGGGAAGATCAGATGATGCTCACCCAGAGCTTGAGGAAACTGGTAACCAAATCTGTCAAACAATCACTACTAAGCAGATGAAGCATTGGCCTCTGAAGGGAAAACTCACAGCCAGCAAACTGAGTGTCAAATTTTCCATCTTGCACAAAATAGGTGTAACTGCTAACTGGGTTCCAACAAATCACAAGTCAACCATCTCTGTTGGATGGCGATTCATATTTTGGTGGGTACTCAAGCAAAATTTGATTATGGATCAATAGCCTTTCCCTCCCTCCTGTGTGGAATTATAATGGATCAATATCCTGATATCTTGGTTAAAAGAGATACAGTCTGCAAAAGAGCCCCTGCACTTGGATTTCATTACAAGATCTTTCAAGGAAGACATGTCCTAGACATTGTCATGACATCAGTGAGACATCCAATGTCAAGGCAAATTCTCGAAGGCAATCATAGCTCTTGAAAGCAACCTCGCAAGGAGCTTGCAAGGAAAAAGGAAGAACCGATCTCAACCGAAAAGGAGCAGGACACGAGGTTGAGGATGAAGGGTTAGGTGATGGTGATCTTGATAATCTTAATGATGATGTTCGATGACTGAGTGGAAGTTCAAGATGCTTCTTTTCATAGTGTCTCTTTAGGAGAAGAAAGCACTTGAGCTGGAGACCTGTTGCTTGTTGATTCTTATTTCTGTTTTGTTGTTTTGATGTTAACTTTGTTCTGCTATTTCTTATTCTGTTTTTTGGATAATTGTATTAATTTGACAGAGTTGTAACTTTAATTGATGGTACCTTTTATATGATAAATGTTGGGGCATTTGTACTGGTACCTTTGGCCCTTTTGAGGCTAAAAAGGGGGAGAAGTATATGTGGGCAATTGGGGCAATTGTATGAAAAATTATGGGTAGAATTTATCTTCTCTAGGTTCTGATTTTTAAGCTTAGGATAGCTTAGACTAGTTTGTTTTCTTCTGCTGCATGGGTACTCTGATGACTTAGTTGTTTTAGCCAAAAAATGTGCCAAAGGGGGAGTTTCTAAGTGTTTTTATGTTGGCGTTAATTTTTGGTAAAACTAGGTTATGAATATGTCTTGATAAATGTCATGACATTCAGATTTGAAGATAAATCCTACATAAGAAGGATGTTTAAGTACAACTCAAAATTGGAAGCAAGTACTGTGCTGGAATTCTGCAGAAGATTGACTGATGTCATAGCCGATGTTATGACATTCTGTGTGACATTCACATTACTGCTCAGAACTGCTTTTTCGAGAGTTTTGAAGTTTGTTTATTATTGTTAAATGTTATTAGATTACATGCTCACGTAGCTAAATTGGTTAATCTTAGTTAAACCTAAATTGGTTGTTAAAAAGACCAAGTCTTTAGGATTAATTAAGTAAACCCTAGCTATTATTATGGAAGCCCAAAAACTGAAGTTTCAGGACTGCTTCTATAATAGGAAAACAACCCTTACACTGCTGCCTGGATATTGAAGATTTAGCAGTTGTATTTTATAATTCTAGTTACTCTTGTGAGCCAAACAATTATCAATTGATAAGTGCTTTGGACTAGGATTTGGTTGTAAGGGTAGTTTATCACTCAAAGCTTTGAAGCATGAGTGTTGTGTCTCTTGATTAAAGCTTTGAAGCAAAATCAAGTTTGTTTATTGAAGAGTGTCTTCACAATTCAATTAATCAATAGTGATATCACCTGTGATTGAGGGGAGTAGGAACTCGGTCTAAGTAGGACTTAGATTGAAGTTGCATTAGGTAGTTTTAAGTGAAGGAGATAAACGGTTGGTTTATTCCGAATTAATTCTACTAATAGTGAATTTCCTCCTGGCTTGGTAGCCCCGGATGTAGGTGTAGTTACACACGAATGGGTAAACAATTTATTGTGTTCTTCTTTCTGCTTGAATTCTTGTGTGAATTATTAGCAGTGTCGACATCTTGTGTCATAACATTCTCTGTGACATCACGTATCTACTGCCAGGAATTTCACTTCTCATTTTTACTCCTTTTCTCAAGCGATCCTTATAAACATTAAATTCCTGAAACACATTAAAATACCAGCATAATACCAACATAAAGCAACATAATTAAAATAAAATAAAGACATAATCTATGTAAATCAAGCTGAATATGTGATACGTTTTCGTGTTATCAAATGCCCCCAGACTTAAACCATTGCTTGTCCTCAAGCGATCAACCAACACGGTAAAAGAAAATGATTAAGCATGATTTTTGAAACAAAGGCACGTCAGAACTCCTAGTCATACGTGGCTGCTAGGCTAATGCTAGATCGATGGGTACTAAACATCAACACCAAGGATACCGTAATGACACGAAATCATAATACGCGATCAAAAACTCCCACCCTATGCAAACCAGTCCGAATCATTCTATTATAACTCAACCTATTTCTTTTGCTTTATTTCACCCACTTTCATTCGAGCGCAATCACATTAAGCCCTTTATCCTTTCACGCACATAGTAGAGTATTCAGTTAGTGATTTTGGTCATTTAAGCATGAGGTTCTGGTACATAAGTTGGTAACCCCTTTATTTACCCAATTACAAGTTGCGGGGGATCGAACCGTAGTCCGCCCTACCAAGTTCAACACCTGACACATCTGAACCAACTTACAACGGGTTGTCATAACATATTTTTGTAGGTTCCGCAACCGTTGGATTAAGCGACCGGGTGAGGGTCACCTAACTTAATTAGCGCATTCCCTATTTTCAATTTATTAAGGCATGCTATTTTTGAATTTTTATGACCATTCACTTATATTCATCGGCTCTCTATGTATTTTGTGATTAAGATGGTGCCGACTGCTTATATAAACTACACGAGGTTAATTTAAAACTCAAACTTAAGGTTTCAGCATAATAAGTACTCAAATTGGTTCACATACTTAGGGGGTTTAGGGTGTCAAAACGATATCGATTTTATCGAAGCTTTCCCAAGTCCCTCTAATACAGCCTAAAGTGATAACCCATATACTTTTAGAGTGTGTGTGCCATGCATCAAAAAGAATATTTTGTTGGAGGTTAAAAATTTAAAATTTCGGGGAAATTCAATAGCAATTGAAAATCACGTACATAGACTCGACAACACATGCAATTTCTTGATAGAATACTTAAAACAGATAAATTCTTAGAAACATCAAATAAACTAGAAAGCAATAAATCAAACTAAAAAGAGATAAATGACAGCGGTAAAGTCCCTCCCCCACACTTAAACCAAACATTGTCCTCAATGTTTTGATAAAAGGTGGATAAAGGGAAGACAGAACCTGTATGGATGCTATTGGCGGGCTATCACGACCAAATCTGCTCCACATTCGGAGGAAATACCTGCAAAAATGTTAGATAAAAATGGTGCGGTGTATGCAGGTGGAACATGACCATGCAAATGATGAGGAGGAGGTGAGTTACAGACGGGAGAGACACACCTTCTCTTATCATACTCATCAATGGTGTCACCACCAACAACGACATTCGTAGGAATGTACGTGGGCACCAGCTCATTTTCGAGATGATCATTGTTATACCCCAAAGTTTTCCCTCCTACTTCTCAAGACAATTCACATCTCCATACTTAAGGATTTCACAAGGGTTAACCAGACAAACCCTAAACAATCAATCCAAACTAGGGTTTTGATTCTCTCAAGTCAGAATGAATTTTCAAGGCTCCAAGTGGTCATCATACATCGTCATATGCTTAAAGGGATCACCATGTCAAGTTTCAAGCCTTACAAGTCAAATTTGCTCATCCAATTGCTCAGATGGTTAAAAATCAACTGTATTGGACAGAAAGTCAATTGTGGTCAACATACAGTCAAACTTCATAATTTTTTGTCAACATCAATATTTTGAAGTAATATTCATCATTTGATCAAGGGTTGACTATGATTCCTCAAGGAAAGTCAAGATTTGGTCAAAAGTCAAAGTTTCTAAATTAGGGTTTTTTAAACAAAAGTCAACATAATTTTGACCAAGCATAACTTTCACATACTTTATCAAATTTTTTTCCACTAAAGCTCACTTTGAAGGGAATTCAATTCTCTACAACTTCATGTCTCACAAGCTTTGGCCAAAAATGCTTCCTTTGAAAGTTATGGATCAAAATATTACCGGTCATTTTAAAAGTCAACAAAAAGTCATGTTTTTGCTAAGAAGTGTTCATGAACGTGGAAACTTCAATGAAGATGAAGCCAAAACTAGTGCTTAAAGGACATCTTGAGCTTTCTAAAAAGTCCAAGAAAACTCAAAAAAGTTGAAAATTGAGCAAGATACAAGTTGTGCAAGTTGGGCATTTTTGAGGAGGTGCATGAAGAGAAATACTTGAGAAAATCAAATTTTCTCTAAATGGGCCTAACGTTTTTTGATTCAAACTTGTTTCTAATCTCAATTAGAACCTCCAAGCCCAATGCCACGCCCTTGAGCTTTTTATTTTATTTATTTTTATTTTTTTATTCATTTAAAGTCAATTTAATTAAAATAAAATAGCAAAATTAAATCAATTAATGCAAGGCTGAATAATTGACATTCTTGAGGTCCAAGATACTCATTAAATAGCCAAAATTTTGAAAATATATGATTGGCATGAGATTGGTACAAGATTGGAAGCATTTGATGCAAATTGAAGAGATTGACAAATCAAATATTTTCTCATTGAATGGGATATATTTTCTCATCAATTCTTGACCTAATTCAGTCTATTATATATACATATGAATTCTAGATGCCAAAGGATAAAAAATTGATGCTCCAAGAACCCTAACCTAGCTCAAAAAAATCGTGTCATTCAAACAACTTGGAGGCAAGGTTTTGCATCCATTCAAGCCAAACAAAGTGTTCTAACACGTTCCTGGACACCCTCTGAATCGTTCCAGACACTCATAAGCCATCAAAATATCCAGAATCACGAATTCACGATCACGGTTTGCATACTCTAATTTCAAATTCGATTTTGTACATACACGCATATTAAACATGTTTTGATTGCATATTTGTGTTTATAATGAAGCTTCGAAGCTTTCTGCATAGTTTAATTTGAGTTTGAGTGCAGGAATATGAATCCACCATGAATAGGGTTCCTAGCTCAGAATTAGAGCTTTTTGTTTCAGGCAAAATTAGGCGAAACGATGACCTCCATCATGCTCAGGAGATCGATTTCAATCGATCTATAGTCTTACAATTAATTTCCATTGCGTATTCTGAGTTTTATGATTTGCAGGATCTGTAGCCACGGAAAGAAGCCGTCACTATAGGCTTTAGCTACGAACAAAAAACCGTGGGTAAAAGTATGTGTCTCTAGGAAGAAGATGAAGACCCTGGCACGTGTTTTTGAATTTAAATATTTTCAGTTTTAAATTTTGCTTATAATCTATTTCGTTCGTATTATTAACACCAAAACATGCTAGCTCAGTTAGCAGGAGGCGCGCGCGTATAACCATTGGGGTAGGGGTTCGAGTATAACCATTGGGGCAGGGGTTCGATCCCTGGCTACAACATTATTTTTTACACCTTTTACAACATAACATTTTTTCTTATTTCTTTCATATTTTCTTTTCCAGTTTAATTTCTTTTCAAATATTTTTCCAATACAACAAACAAAGCCTAAAAAATATTTCTTTTTGCATTTAGGTTAGAAAAATACTTATTTAATTTTTCACATAAAAAATATTATTTTTCACTCATATTTTAATTAATTGTTAATTAATCGAAAATTAACTTTTAATTGTTTTTTATTCATTAAAATCAATCCAGAAAATTCTCAAAAAATATTTTCTCATCTAATTAGGTTTACTAACCCTAAAAACATTTTTCTGACATGAAAACACACTTTCTACTAACATTATTTGCTCTTATTTACAATTCAAACCTTCTCGCGATATCTTTTTCTTATCATTCTAATTGCTCACAGGTTGGAACAGCTAGGGTTTAAATTCCTCATATTTTTACTATTATGTAACTGCTCATGGGATGTAATAGTTTAATTAGGTTTTACTTTCCGCGCTCCTATATTATGTATCTGCCCCAAAACCATGTAATAGTCTAGGGTTTACTTTCCCGCACTTTTACTTTCTGCACCTCTATTATTATGTACATATTTAACTGCTAGTAATTAGGCATGTGTGGTAAGACTAAATCAAACAACATAGATTACTTCTAATCACAAGATAAATATCTGAATACAACACACTCTTTGCACTCACTCACACCTTAGGGTATCCTCTCTTGTTGCCTTACGAACAAAACATGGTCATGTCCCTCGAACGTAGGGATATTTTAGCACAGTTGCCTACAAATAAATATCATCACAGTCCCTTCGAATCAAAGATCATAGTCCCTCGATGACCCTCGATTGTTGCCTACGAATACATGATCTCGTACCTCGGTTGTTGCCTACGAAAAGTGATGATCGTCCCTACAGATATGCTAAGGTATCCCTACATGTTGCCTTCTATGACCATACGACGACCCTACGAACGTTCCTTTACATCTTACGAATAAGATTACCTACCAACTAATGGTATGGATAGCCTTATTCTAAAGGAAGAAAAATAACATGGAAACGACCATTCTGGGTAGGTAATAAGAATCTTTTGCTTGCTCCAATCAATTCAAAAATACTTTTCACACCTCACACTATTTTCAAAACTTTTCAAACACTCTATATACATTCCAGCGTGAATCATTACAAAGTTAAACACTTTTCCAAAACAAAACATTTCCAAACACTTCGTATACATTCCAGCGAGAATCATTATGAATTCAAAGAGAAATGCCTTTTCAAAATATCTTTTCAAACACACACACAGAAAGAAATTTATAAAGTGAGCTAAGCAATTAAGAGCCCGTAGATAACTACGGATGGAAAGGGTGCTAATACCTTCCCTTTTCATAACTGCCTCCCATACTCAGAATCTAACGAATGTCTTTTCCTGTTCTTTTCGCCTTCCCTTAATTGGATAAAAGAAAAATCGGTGTCGACTCTTGCTATCCGCAACATTTGCGATAAAACGCAAAACAAACAAGTCAGTTCTCCCACCGTGTTACAATCATATATAGATGTTTCGCCTAGATATGGTCGAGACGTGACAAGCGATCCATATCTTTATTTTATGCAAGTTCAAACAATAAAAGGAAAACATTAAATTGAAAACTCGTGGGTTGCCTCTCACGCAGCGCTTTGTTTAACGTCAATAGCTCGACATCTCAGGAGTCTAAGCATTCATGGTGGTTTTCTCGAGAATGACTCCCCAGTTGAACTTTTAATAATTGTTGTTTTCCATGTCCACTTATCAAGCCATCTCACATATCCCTCACATATTCTTTTCTTTCTTCTGTGGGATGGTTCATTCTTTTAAACTTGTGGTGATGGTTCTGGATCCATCCTAAGTATCAACTTTTCGATTTTGGGCTTAGTTATTTCATCCACCATCTCGAATGTTAACCTTACCCTCTTCATGCTAATGATTTACCTAGTTTCATGGTCCTCAAATTTCCTTTTTTTATGTGGGACCTCAGACGAAGGTGCATTGATGTGGATATTTTTCAATACCTCCACATACATCTTGAATTGGGCATCTACATTAGCTTCCACAAATATTTACAGAAAATAAATAGGTGGGTTATAGGGAGGAGGAACAACAATAGATGTTTTCTTCTCTACCTCTTCGACAACCTCCCTTTCGGATGACGTCAGTGTATTTTTCTCAATCTCTACTCTTGTCTCATAAAAACTCTTCTCAACCTCATTATTACTCTCTTCAACCTTATTATCACTCTCCTTAGGATTATCAATTTGTTTTTCACTACTGGTTGTTACAACATACACATTCTCCTCAGGGCAAGGTCCTAGAGGGTTTTGTGCAAGCAGGGAGATTTGAGCCTTCAATGCTATGTTGTGAGTCGCGAGGGACTCAACCGCATTGAACAGCTGCCTAAGGGTTTCATTATTATTGAGACTTTGTTTTCTTACCTCGTCATTATGGACAATTTGTGTCTCTACAAAGTGATCTATCATAGATTCTAGCCTAGAGTGAGTTAACATCGCATCAAAATCCTCCATTGATGTTTCGAGGTTGAAGTTATAGAATTCTTGTGGTTCCTCAAAGTGAGTTAGTGTCGCATTTTGTGTCTCCACAATGCGCTCCATCTTCATTGTTTCTAGTCTAGAGCGAGTTAGTGTCTCATTCATATCTTTCATAAATGCGTCGAGAGTGGAATTCTTGTATTCTTGCGAATCTTCAAAATGTTGGGCGTGTTGATTGTAGAGGAAATTTGGTTGAGGATAAGTTAGTGTCGCATTTTAATCCTCCAATAATGTTTCGGGATCGGATCTTTGGTATTCTAGAGACTCCTCAAAATGATGGGATTGGTAGTTGTAGAGGTAATTTGGGTGAGAGTGAGTTGGTGACGCATTGAATTTCTCCATAAGTATTTTGATGTCGGATTTATGGGATTCTTGTGATTCCTCGAAATACTGAGAATGGGATTTGTAGAAAAAGTTTGGTTGATACATAATTATAGAAATAAGAGTGTCTAAGTCTATACGATGTAATAACAGATTACAAGATTGACTGTTGATCCCTGGCAACGGCGCCAAAAACTTGATCGGTAAATTCCGCAAGTGCGCAGAAATATCGAAGTAATATAAAATAGTGTCGAACCACAGAGACCAATGTTAACCTACTCTAATCTATCGTTGCTTTGTAAACCTAAGGCTAATGAATATTTAATTTAGGGGAAACTAAGAACTAAAACTGAAATAAATGAACTTTGCAAATAATACTAAATCGAGGTCGGGATATGATTTCTGCGTTCCTAAAGGACTTATAGAAACGGGTACTAATTACGACTATAACTTAGTTCCATAGAATATACCAACTTAAAGACTTCGCCTCACGCTCTTGCGGTACAAACTAAAGCCATACTTCCTAATCCCAAGATTTTTCTCTCGCTCGCCTGGTAACTAAGAAATATATTTTGAAAGTCAATAGTATCCTAAACGCATCTAAAGCGTTCTCGTTGTATTTAGATTTGTTGCCTAATTTTCACTATCCGGTTCGATCCCACGCTCTCGCGGTGCCGACTCTAACCTTAATTGATTTCTCACTCTCGTGATAAAATCGTGTTAAATAACCTCTCACTCTTGTGACAAAGCTATTTAAATTAGACTTGGAAATTAAAACCAAAACATGATTTTAATCATAAGTTCGCACCTATTATTTTCTACTGAATCTGTCAGTAACAACGGTCCTCATACACCGGAATCAAGAATATTTAGCCAGACATGGATAGGAAAATAAACATGCAATTATGGTAATATAACATAACGAGAAATATGATTTAATAATTAAATTAGAAAACAATAAGAGTGAATAAAAAACCTGAAATTAAATAGATGCCGAATTGCAATACACCTGAAGGCTTTGAATCAGAGTACATAAATTAAATGCAGAAATAAAATCCTAAAACTAATTTGTAATAGCCCTTACAAATCTGGAAGGCTATTACTTTTACATGATGAAAGAAAACTACCTAAAAACTAAATAAGGAAAAAATTATGGCTAAGCGAAGAAAGGAAAGAGCCTTTTGTTGTCAAATGCCATCTATTTATAACCCTCTGATAACTTGTTTTGGTGAGAGAAAATAGGAAGACGTGGTGTGGTCACTTGCTTGTTGAGAGAAAATAGGAAGAAGTGGGATTCCTTGTTTGACTCAGTATGTGGAGAAAATATAGGAGGAAGTGGTTTGATTTAGCTGTTGAGAAAATGTAGGAGGAAGTGCTTCGTTCCTTGACTGACTCAGTGTAAAGAAAACATAGGAACAATATGGAAGTCTCCTTTCCGTTCACAACAAGAAAGCAAAGTGGGCCATGTGATGTCGAGGGCGTGTCGATCGTCAAGGGTGTGTATGGTGACCGTCAAGGGTGTTGGTGACCTTCACACTTTGCTTTTATGGTTTTGTTTCACTCACTTTTTTCTCAAGCGAGCCTTGTAAACATTAAATTCCTGAAACACATTAAAATACCAGCATAATACCAACATAAAGCAACATAATTAGAATAAAACAAAGACATAATCTATGTAAATCAAGCCGAATATGTGATACATTTTCGTGTTATCAGATAGTACGAATAAATCCTTATAACCTTTCCGTCTGAAAGTCTGGTATCAGATATGTGATGTCGAAGGAGATGTCACGACACAAATATCTGAGAACTGAACAAGGTAAAACAGAATAACAATATAAGTAAGATAAAATTGGCACAAGTAATTGTTAACCCAGTTTGGTGCAAACACACCTACGTTTGGAGGCTATCAAGCCATGAAGGAAATCCACTAAATAGAATTAGTTTTAAGATTCTCAGCAAACACTCTCTTGTTTATAATCTTCTCACCTAATCTCTACCCGTGCAAATTCTATCTAAGACACTCTTAGATATTTGACCCTTCTCACTCCCCCTCAATCACACACAATGATAAACAATAACAATGATTAGAAGACACACTTCAAAGACACATAATCATACGTTGCTTCAAAGCTTATGAATGATTAAAATGTTACAACTCAACTAAAAACGTCCAGCTCTAGTATTAAGGTAATACAAGAGTGGCTCACAAAGAACAATTAGCAAAAGACTAAGACCTAATCTTCAAAAAAAGCAAGCTCAGCTTCCTTCAATGTAACTACTTTGTAAGTAGGGTTAGCTATCTTCTTATAGAAACCGCAGTTAGGGCTTGGGCCAAGGACTCCTTATATAGAGAGAGTAGAGAGAGAAGTCTCGGGTTCAGTCTCCTAATTCATTCCCCAAGGACTCTTTATATAGGCAAGTCCTTGGTCTAATGGCTATAAAGACGACCTTGTAACATCTTTAACGTCCTCATGAATAATGTAATGTTCATAACCGCTCATAATGGTTTGTAACGTCTATAACCACTGTCTGTTGAATTGTGTAACCATCATGTCCTGGCTCAATCCGACAGATACACCCCGGCCTACACAGCTAGGCAGACACAACCCGACCTGTACAGCTCGGCTAGGCACAACTAGGCAGATACAACCCGACCTATATAGCTCGGCTAGGCACAACTAGGCCTGATGATTCGGGTTATATGCTCTGCGGGGACACCCTTGTTTTACTGGTCCAGCGGCTCATATCTCGTTTATCTCTCCAATCCTGGGCGGTAGATTTTATGCACGAACAAAGTTTTTTATACTTTCAATGTTAATTTTATGAATACAAGTCTCAATCGATTAACCATATCTCTGTTTGAAGAAAATTTGAACTTTTCACTTAGGAGAATCGATTACCCCTCTATGTTAATCGGTTAATCATTCCAAGTTCTTCTTATTTTTGCACGTTAAAAGAAGGGTAATTGATTACCCCATTATAGTCAATCATTTAACCCTAATTCAAATTGAAAAAAATATTGAACCATTAACTTTCTTTTTCACCTATAATGATCATGGAACCTTCTCATAAACAAAGAATTGCATCTTTAGCCTAGTATTCTCCCTTGACTTGGGGTGGCCAATTGTGAGTCAAATTTGATCACTACCCTTAACCCTTATTTTGAGAGCCATGTGTACTCTAACTAAACAAGCCTTGTATTTTCCTAATTATTAAACACCAAGAATTCAAAATCTTCCTAATTATTTGAAATTTTGATCAAATAAAATGTTCGTGATTGAATCGAGAATTTGTATGACTTGAACCATGCTTATGTGAGTCTCTTGATTCAAGTTTTAGGCTTAGTGGTATATTTTTAATGGGCCTCAAGAGGTGACGACTAACGTAAAAGTGAGGAAGGTCAATACTTGGGCGATGGGTGAGTTACCCAAAAAAGCCATCGGTCGCCCGAAATGGGCCATGAAGCCTCCCAAATCTTAGTGATCGCCTGCCTGGTTGGGTTTTGTCCACCCTAACTCTTTCCCACTTGTCTAGTAGATGTGAGTGGTGACATATCCCCTTGTCACATAGTAGAGGAGTGAGTAAAATGAGGAATAATTCCTTCCTCCCCGTGATTTAATGGTGGAGCAGAAGTAATTCCCCTCTATCCAAACCCATTAGCCTCTATAAATACCCCAATTCTCGGATTAAGGAGGAAAAGTCGTAAAAACACACATATACCTATAAAAATCACAGAGCTTCTCACCTCATACGAACTTACTCTCTTTTCACCATATACACCATCAAACATGACATATCACCGTCGTGGATAAGTTGTAAGCCACCATAAAACAACTAAGACCCCTGGTCACTCCTACCAACCAGCATAAAGGTGTCAAGCATTGTATACTTTTTGACAAATATAGACTTATTGAATTGAATCACTTTGCATTGAATTTTGGTTAAAGGTCTTATTTATGCATGCGAAAATACGTTTTAATAAATGCTTAAATGTAAGAGATGTGCATAGACATAACATTGAAGAGAATAACTTACTAAAATTATCAAAATAAACAAAGAGGCATAATACAAGAAGCAAAAACCTAGGAATCATTTCAACGAGAGCCAAAGCGATCTTCTTTATTTTCTAGTATCGCACATCTAGTCCTTGCAATACCTTACCAATAGAGTACAATGGCTCCTGAGATGCCTCATCTTCCTACACAAGAACGGTTCAAATGGCTTCCATTGCCATAGAAAAGTATATGAAAAAGGATCTTGCGCTCCTTAGGTCGTATCAGAACGAGGGGTGGAGGATAGGGGGTTAAGACCAAACTTCTTTAAATTTAGTGAATGCAGTCTCACACTCATATGCCCACTCAAAAGCTTCATTTTTCCTGTAGAATGGTAGGTCGTGATGAGCTGACTTTTAGACAAACATTGACAAGGCCATTATTATCTAATTTATCTCTTGGTCTTTAGTGGACTATCGTGTCAATCACAGCCTAACACTTGTCTAGATTCATTTTAATTCCATTTTCATTAAGGTGTTGAGGTAATACAATGGGAATCAATCATGACATAACACTTATCTAGATTAACTTATATTCCATTTTCATTAATGTGTCGCACGAGTATACCTCCATTATGTTGCCTATCTGATCTTTGAATACCTTGTTCATGATACTCGAAGTCGAATATGTTGCTCCCACATTCTTGAGACTGAAATGTATCACTTTGTAGAAAATGTTCCCAACATCCTCAAGGAGGTTTTTTTATTACTAAGTCCATTAGGACCTGATTGTAGTCGTTGTTTCGAGCATGACTACTTTAAGGGCTTTTTAATAGTAAGAGCTACTTTTGCAAGTTATATCAACTATCAAGGGCTTTTTAATAGTAAGAGCTACTTTTGCTTTCTCACCCATTACATTTTTATAATCATGTTTTAGGTGGAAGTATCAATTACATGAATTTCATAGTTTTTACACTCAAGAAAGAGGTGTGAGAAAGTGCGGGAAAAGAATATGAGAAATGCGGGTAAAAAAATGGGATTACAGAACTAATAAACCCATCGATCCATCATTTAAAGTCGATGTATCATACAATTAGCATCCCAAAAGAAAATCCTGCATCTACAAACTTCAAATTTATCATTTAACATGTCACTATGTGGATAGGAAAATGTTAATTTTCTTCCCAATATTGATCATTGAAGCTTAGGTGGAATTAGAAATTCTCCATATACCAATCCTGTACCCTACGGACATTAGCAGAAGCTCCCAAACCATGTTTGGTATACTAAGAAGATTCACTTTGGATCCCGGAATCTCGGACCAAATTACAGAAATTTCCGAAATTGGGATCTGAAACCACTTACACAAAAAGACCAACTCAACATCAAAGCACCACCTGCAGAGAATGACAAAGACTATTAAAGAAAAGTATAAACCTTTTCAGTATCTGTAAATCGCAGAAAGCTTGATTGAACAAAACTACCCCAACTTAAAAATCAACTTATCTTTCAGACCAGCAAAATATGAAAGTAGTTAATGTCTTGCCATGGAGTTAATGCTTAACATGAAGCCCTTTTGATTGGGAATATTTTAACAATGCAGTTTAAAGAGAAATATAATGGGGAGAGATCTTATGACAAGTCAAGATTTACTCTTCCTTTTCTGGATAATAAAATGCTTGTTTTTCGATAATATCAAATAGTTCTTAGCAAATAATTATGGTCTAAATACAAGATATATAATAAACCCAAATAATGAAATATGTGTTCAATTTTCCTTCATATATTAAGAGTATTGCAAAAACCTTTGTTCGCTTCTATTCTATATTAGAACCTTTCGAGTGTGAACAAGAGCATAGGTAATGATACAACAAATAAGACACATAATAAAAATAAAGAAAAGTAGAGATTAAATACCACACAAGAGGTAAAGATTGTCTGAACAATTTGCTAACATAATAATAAGGTAATAATAATCGGTTTTCTATTATTACTCAGTTTTGAAGTAACTCCCTTTCAACATTCAAGAAATTATTGTGGTCTATAAAATGTTCAGAAAAATTACCTTTTCAAGCGGACATTTGAAAAGAGTTTCCTAGCTGCAGCCCTAGTAAACATCTTGAAACCACACTGTGAATGTACGAAATCAATATTAGACACAATAAAAACCAAAATGAAATATACATGCATAAGCAAAAGCATTGAAGCAGTGAATAAAACAGAAAATCAACACATATTCATGTTACAACAACGTCTAGCATACCTTTATGCAAGCAAAAGCTTTTGCCAAAAATAGAATGTATAAAAAACTAGTATGCTAACCTAACCATCATGGTACTGAAATCAGAATGCAAGGTCACAAATTATGAAGTAGGCAATTACCTGTGTATCACGAATTCCAGGACCAGCAGCCAATAAAACCACAAGATGGAACCCCTTCATTAAAAAATTGCGGTACCACTTCCTCTGCAGATGTTAAGCAAGGTTATTCAACCTGGATGACGTAAACACATGGGAACAAGAAAACAAAGAATGGAGAAGGCTGTGCTTAACTGTAGCCAAAGCTTTCTCCTCTAGATGAGCTCGTGAACCAAATACAACAACAGGAGTATCAGATATTCTAAAGCTAGGATCACTACCACTTGAATCTCCATCCTTTTTGGCAACAGCTCGAATCTGACAGCAACACATTAGACAATGTAATATCAACATCTGCAACTAGAGATATAAAGTAAAATAGTTATGTATCTGTAAAAACTGCACATCATAACATTCCAGTAACCTGATTTTCAAGTTTTTCTAGGTCAGTGATCTTTGTTGCTCCATCGGCATCAAGCATGAGAAGTAATTCACCGCGTGAGTGCAACATTCCCTGTAATACCATGCTTTCAAGGAAAGAAGAAAGCCTTAATTAATGATGATTCACAAGCATAATGTGACATTTATTCAATATAAGAGTACATTTTAAAAGACTATTTTAAATTAGACTTACTTTTCTAATTGCTTCTCCCTTGCCATGATTTCTTCCAAGAAGGATGACTCTTACCTTGTCTACTGTGTATTTCCTAACAAATTCGAAAGCTACTCTTTTAGTCCCATCAACACTTCCATCATCAATAATTATAACCTGCTCGAGTGACCATCGATTAAGAGATTAACAAAGTGTAGCCATGGAAAGATGTGACGTACAAACATATTTAAAGTAAAGTATGTTTGGCCAGTAGGTTCAAATATACTATTCCAGGCCAAAATGATCTGAAACAATATTGATAGTAATTTCAATTTAATTCAGTAAAGTTTATGAGTGAAATAGAGCCTATTTCATGCATGTCCAGAAAAACATTTGAAAGATCAATATATGATGTTTCACATGGTGTAATATATAGCTTTTTTAACAAATATATAGTAAGTCCACATTTTCAAGACAATGAGCTAGATTCTTATACAACATTCCAAGAGAATCGAACTGGAAGTACCTCATATGAAAAAGAAGGATCCTTTGAAGCACGATGTTGCAAATAACTACAATGCAAAATGGCAAAAGCATGAGTTATGTTATCTTCATGAAAACAACAAACAATAAATGTTATACTACACAAGATCAGCAGTTCCGTCACTAGTCTATATACGAAGTATAGCTCGTTTAAATAAATGGGGCCACGCAAAAGTGCATATAAAATTTAAATTTATATAACTATTACAAGCATACTATGGTTGTTTCAACTTTTTTCCTCAAGGAAGGGAAGGTCAAACATGTCATTAACATCTTGATATAAACAGAAAGGGATACACTATGACTTACATCATAGTTTCCTCAAGTGCACCAGGAAGTCTATGTTCCTCGTTAAATGCAGGAATTATCAAAGAAATATACTTTGAGGCAGGATCAACGACATGTGGGCAAGGTACCTAAATAAAAAATAATTAACTCAGTGATCAGTAAAAGCCAGTCCATGACTGGGGCCTATCCTCCAAAAGCTATGCATTAAATTGATTGAAAAATTGATAACTAAAAACAAAAATAATATTTTTATACATTTTAGGGTAGACTTTTGATAATTTGATATCACAATGAAGGCCAAATATGTGAACGTTGGGAATCAAGGCACAATGAGCTGAATTTGAAATGTTTTTGAGTAAAAGGTATCTAAAGATGTATATCAAATACACTAGTGATGAAGATCCTTCCTCTAGAAAGAAGTTGGGATTGAAACCAGATTACAAAAGTATAAATTAAGGATAGGCCATAAAATGCCAACCAGTCTAGCTCAATCATAGTGAAGAGATTGCATATGAAAGAGTAAGATATGCGAAAATTGATAAGCTCAAATGCTAAAGGACATAATCAAGATTCATTTTGAAGACTAGTTTTAAAATGAAAAAAGTGAAGGTCAACTAACTTAATTTTTTGGATTAATTCAAAATGCAGAAACTCCAGCCTCTGTGACATCGATGATATGCAAATCAACACAAAAGTGAATCATTCCCTTATCATTCTCATGAAGTGTGCCGTTCTGCCACTTTAGGAACCTTATATCTTTCGTAATTTTAGATAAATGAGCCGTGTATTTTTACTTTCATTAGACTATGAGACCAGCCAAGAGCATATACAAACACAATAATAACAAGTAGCTAGCCATACTTAATCATTCTAAAGAATTACAATAACTTCTTGACCGGGTCGTGATTTTATCATTACATTGCAATATCTATGCTTGATTATGTAATTATCTCATGATAGAAAACATAGGTCAAGACATGTTTCCACTTTCAATTCAACTGAACCTATAACATTCAATCACTATAAGCTGTAGAATTAGCAACAAGGGCACAATTTTACTTTTCCAAATTCACCTATGGAAAAGAGGACTCCAAAAGTCAATCCAGCTAGATTTATCTCACTAAATTAGAACTCTAAAATTCTGTTTGTGAGTTTAAAGGAGGAAAGAGAAATGAACGAAAGGATATATTCCCAACTTGAATCCCTCTAAACTTGAGGAACTTAAAAATTGTATTGAAGGAAGACTCCGAGGATTTAGATAAACTAATCAAATTAAATCTATGTTGTTAAAATATTTTCAAACTTCAAAATATATTAACGATAATCATTCAGTTACCATTCCTCACAAAACCACTCACTCAAAAAATATGAAAATGCCTCTAATTTTTTCTATACTCCTCCAAAGCCCTGCCTTTTCCTACCCTCTAAACTCGCAAACAATTCCTCACAAACTCTCCTCTCCCCGTCAAAGAAACAAATGTAGATTTAACAGAAAATCTTGCATATCCACATAAGCTCTAAAACAAACATTTACCTGATTCAATGAATTAGGATCCTCAAAAATCGCCGGAACTTCAATGTGCCTTCACAATAATCAAAATTAATACATTAAACAAACAATCACACTTCTGTTCGTCATATACATAAAAGATTAGATGAATAAAAAATAAGTACATACTCATGATTATTTCTTCTTCTATATGCTTCAATGAAGATCACAAACACAAACCCTAAAACCAAAATCACAGCCAAGGTAACAATCAAACACAGAACCTCCATTCCTCTTCACTCCTATTTAAGATTTAGTAGCTATTCTTATTATCTTCCCCCTGTTATGAAACAAACAGAATTCACATAAATCGTTCACAGTAAACAATCAACACCACATATAGCAGATCTAACTAGTTAATCGGCCAATTGCGGCGGGGAGTGACCGCTGGCCGCTACAGTGATGCAAGGTGAGTTGCCGTGACGGCTGAATCAGATGCAGTTCGCGTAAACAGCGCGGCCGAGGCGGAGTTTCGCGACCGCTACAGTGAAGTTTTATGGAAAAAAGTCTGAATAGAAATTCGTGAAGATTGACGGTAGAAAAATGAGGGATGGTGCAGAGGAAATGAAAAGTTTACAGTAAGAACCAGCGGCGTGGTTGGATTACAGGGGCGGCTGCATGTTTTGCTGGGTTTGACGGAAAGGAAGATGTCAAACTTTGCAAAGTAGCACACGATGAAATAAAAATAGAGTTTTTCAGTAATAAAACTGAAAATTCATAAATTCAAATAGCTATAAAAAAAAAATTACTGAATGTCCTAAATTAGGGTGTCCTCGCCTAACAGGCCGATCGCGACGCGGGCGATCATTTATTTAGAGACTTGTCTAGAAAAAATTGGTACGTTAAAAAGAATCTCCACTAATTCTTGAAATATAGACGGTTAATAACTTCTTTATAGAGGACGGGAGCGTTGAGGAGAGGATGACAAATCTCAACTAATATGCATTCTTTATATCCTAAAGAGCATTGTGTTCATTGCAATTTAAACATGCGACCACTGGTGATTGTACACTTGATATCAAGCATCACCGATCACCAGCAGGGCCTCTCACATCATGTGAGCAAGTCTTCTAAACCACTTCAAAACATCATCGTACAACATTTCTCAATATCGCGGGCAAGCCTTTACTATCCAATCGTGTTATAAATTTACTAAGGCCTCTGAGTTTCACTGTCCTTGCAGGGGAAGATGAACACACATACTTTTTACCAATATATTGACGCCCTGGTAAAACTAACATATATGGATATATGTGCTTGCAGGTAGTGAAAGATCAACATATGAAGTTTTAATGACGAAAGCGTGTAATGATAGTCTACGGCAACACTAAGAACTAAAGACCAAAGTACTTTTACAATTAGACAATATTCAACTACAACCTTGAAGTTTCTCTCATATAAAGTGAAGTTCGCCAAGTCATGTCCGTCTGTCTGTATGAGTAAACTGAGTAATGTAAAGATAAAGTTAGTAGCTTAAAAATACTAAGGCATCTCACACACACTATAAAACCTTTTTTGAAACATGCTTTGTTAAAATAAAATATTTAAAAAATGTCTGGAAAGTATGCTAGCTGACATAGAAGTTGTTGAAATGGCTAAATGGATAATTTTGTATTATATAATCAATTAGGACTTTGATCTAATTGATTAGATCTACTCTATTTCAAACTTTGAACAAGGTGATGTTGAATCCTTATTTGATACGTCAGGGAGATTCAAACTATTATTTAGAAGATGTCCAAATCACAGCATGAGTTGTACGGAACAAATACAACATTTCACTCGAGGTTTAAAGCTATAGCAATATTGCTTTTAAATGCCTCAATTAGAGGTACCATCCGAACAAAAATGAAGAAAAGGTGACAAATTTGATAGAGAAAATATGCCAAAATGAGTATCATTAACAAAAGATGAATTAAACCAAATGACTTACTTGAATTGGATGCAAATATTGTAGTGTTAGCTCAATTTGAGGTGATTTTAAAACATTTAGTTGAAGCCACTATTGGTCAAGCCAATATTAGTTAGTTTAAGGCACTACAATGTTGTAGGATGATTATCTGTTAGTTTCTGGATTCTAGAGATAGATTTAGAGCTGACATTCACTTGGGTATTTATGATTAATGCATCTGTGTTGGTTGTGTCGCTCTGAGAGATCGTCGACGCGATTAGCACGGTTGACTTCTATGTTGTTGAGGTGGTTGAGAGATCGCTACCAAGGTGATGCAGTCGGCCTCTCTATTTGTAGCTTAAAATACTAAGGCATTTCACACACACTATAAAACCTTTTTTGAAACATGCTTTATCAAAATAAAATATTTAAAAAATGTCTGGAAAGTATGCTAGCTGACTTAGAAGTTGTTGAAATGGCTAAATGGGTAATTTTGTATTATATAATCAATTAGGACTTTGATCTAATTGATTAGATCTACTCTATTTCAAACTTTGAACAAGGTGATGTTGAATCCTTATTTGGTACGTCAGGGAGATTCAAACTGTTGTTTAGAATGTTGGTGTAAGCCCTAGAGGCCAATACTTTTGGTACTTGTATTGGATTATTTATTAATAATAAAAGCCATTTCTTTATTATGTTTGTTCTTCCAAAATAATAAAGTCCATAGAATAGTTAGTCTGTTTAATGAAATGTTAAATGTGACTTAATCATGAGATCCCATTAAACATAAAGACACTGTTCTTAAAGTATCCGTAATTGAGCTTTATTGTGAAATGGGATAATATTAAAGCATTGAGATTATTATGAAGATAGACTGATGATCGCATCTCATGGATCATGGATAAGGAGTTATCAAGTCTTGACATATGTATGAATATTAGGGTAATATTTATACTGGATTGACTCGCTATGAGAATACTACATAGAATGTTATGCAAAGTGTCATAAGTTATTCTCATGGTGATAAGTAGTGTATATCACCCTTCGACCTGAAACCACTATGGAGCCTAGATGTAGAGTTAAGTGTTTTATTGCTGCTCAAACATTATCTATAACTGGATAACAATAAAGACAGTTGATGGGTACTTCGCAAAGCATGCTGAGGGACATAAGTGACTTAGATGGAATTTTCCCATCCTACGTAACAGGATAAATGTCTAAGGACCCAATATTGAACTAGACAAGGGTGACACGGTCTATGCCTTGTGTTCAATATATACATGAGGGAAAAAAGGTAATTATACACGCAGGTATTATCACGGAAAGGTTTTGTTAGATCGTGTGACATTTTCGTGACTTGGGTAGCAGTGATGTGTTGCTAGATACCGCTCACTGTTTATTATGTTAAATGTGATTTAATATAATTGTCAACATCGCAGAAACCTACAAGGTCACACAGGACAAATAAATGAGAGATAGAGTAAATGAGGAACACTGAAAGGTACAGTGCACTTAAGTGGAATACGGAGTGTGGTAAGGTACCACGCGATTAAGTGATATGTGGTACGTCATAAGGAATGATATTCATATGCTTATTGGTCTTTTAGCTTATAACCTTTATTGGGCTTTTAGCTTGCAGCCCACACTTGTGGTTCTATAAATAGGACCCTTGTGCTGAAGCATTTCACTTGATGAAAATTTGGTCTTGTAACCCTAGCCGTATTTTCACTCACTCTCTCACTCAAAGCTTTCGTTCATGATCAGCTAGCACTGTGACCGGGAGCGATCTGTTTGTTTGGACTGAGTAGAGACATTTTTCTTCATCAACGTTCGTGATCACAACATTAGAAACCAAAATCGCCACAAGAGGTATAATATTCTATCACTAACCATGATCATTCGTAAGGATCACTAAAGGAAAATTGAATTTCCGTTGCATTGTTATATCGCGATTTTCCTTCATAGAAGATGTCCAAATCACAACATGAGTTGTACAGAACAGATACAACATTTCACTTGAGGTCCAAAGCTATAACAGTATTGATTTTAAATGCTTCAATTGGAGGTACCATCAGAACAAAAAATGAAGAAGAGGTGACAAATTTGATAGAGAAAATATGCCAAAATGAGTATCATTCACAAAGTGAGAGATGAATCAAACCAAATGACTTACTTGAATTGGATGCAAATATTGTAGTGTTAGCTCAACTTGAGGTGATGTTAAAACATTTAGCTGAAGCCATTATTGATCAAGACAATATTAGTTAGTTCAAGGCACTACAATGTTGTAGGATGATTATCTATTAGTTTATGGATTCTAGAGATAGAATTAGAGCTAACATTCACTTGGGTATCTATGATTAATGCCTCTGTGTTGGCTGTGTAGCTCTGAGAGATCGTCAACACGATTAGAACGATTGACTTCTGTGTTGTCGAGGTGGTTGAGAGATCGCTACCAAGGTGATGCAGTCGGCTTCTCTATTTGAGTTAGAAATGACTTAGGTTGTGAGTGGTACGTGTTGACATTGATGAATATCGTAGGTTGAGTATAATGGACAATAAGTTTAAGTTTGTGACGAGTAGTGTACATTGGTACCGGATAAGTTACCTATCCTTTATAGCTTTTGTTTACATTTAATTTTTGTTGATACTTTTCCATACAAACTCATTCAACCTCAAACTCATTATTGATAGATTTGTCGAATAGCGAATCAATAACCAATCTCTATGGACACGATACGATATAACTTATATCACCTGGTAAAAATAATACTTTACTTTTTGCTTGTCGCTTTACCGCTTCAGCAAAATGGCGTCGCTAATGGGGATTGGTTTTTATTGTTTCGCATCGCGATAATTTTTTAGTTTTTGAGTTTTGTAATTAATGTATATGTTGTATAGAATTTCTACCTGAATTTATATATGATATTTGTGCATTTACTTGTACATGTTGTATGTTTACTTTCCATACTTATGAATATATTTGTTTTTTCTCTTTGTTTTCACACATTGTTGTGAATTATCTCGTTTTCGTAACATTTATTGTATGGTTGTGAGGATACTTTCTTTAGGTTTGCGCGGTGTGACAATACCATGACATGACGAGAGGAGGTTACTAACTCGCACAATAAAGGTGTCGAGCTTACGACATAAAACAAACATTTTTTGTTTGTATTTATTTATGTGTGTGGTGACTTGTGTTTTAACAAGTTGAAATAGGACATGTTCTAAGTTTCAAATCTTCACTTTTCAATTTGTTAATTCAATTTCACCCGGTTTTCGTATCGTTATTTGTATTTGTTTTGATTTATCAATTTGTGTTTTCCACAAGCTTGTCGTATTTAGGTTGAGGAGTTTTGTTCATTGTAAATATTGTAAATTTTGTACATTGAGATTTTTCTAATTCTTTTTTTTGTTGTCTGTCTTCTAATTTTGGTTCGGTAACTTGAAGACTTTTGAGGTGATTTTCCGAATTTGATTGATTCAACTTGCGGATGTATGGTAATGATAATTGTAACACCCCAATTCTACCTCGGTATTATTATGAAAACCAGAGTTATAAAATTATTTTCAACAAACGATTGGAGTATTACAATTAAACTTAAACAAGTACTATCAATACAGATACATAACACTTCTTAAAAATTCGGATGAACCAAAACAAAATGAATCAACTCTATTAATTAAACAGCGGAAACTACATTATATCTTTATTCAACTTAGAACAACTTAAAGTCAACAAATACTTTCATATATTCAACAACAATATTCAACAACAAAATCAAGACAACAAAACAATTATCGTTCATCCCCCGAGTGTTACATATCAGAGCAACGACACCAACTCGAATTAACAACAACTAAATCTTCATCTTTCATTACCTGCATGTTATCCACGTAGAGACAACATCACAACAGAAGGGGTGAGATATCAACCAATATAAATAAGTGTATGATAAACAATATATTGGATCGAATCATATAAATATCACCACTTCACAAGAACAATTATACACTTCAATTAATCACAACTTAATAACAACAACAACTTTAATCAACCAATACATCAACATAACAACTTAGAATATACAACTTCAAATGCGACAAAACTGTGCACATGTATGTAGTACTATTGGAGCATAACTCCCGACGTAAAAACTGTCATATTATGAGGCATCAACAAGGCATAAGCCTTCAACTTTCAATGTGGTGCCAATTAAGGCCAACTTAATAATTTTGCCAATCCAGGCCAACGTAATAATAAAATGTATGCAAATGTATGTGACTCAATGAATGCAACATCACATACAAGAAGAACAATTAACATCGCAAGGCATAAGCCTATATCACCATCGTACCAATAAATAGAGGTACTCATCGTCGCTTCAACACTGGCCATAGGCCTACAACTTGATATCAACATGTCAACAGTAACTTATTAACAACAATAATTCACAGCAACTCAACAACAGTCAACATTGGCCATAAAGCCTACAACACCAATTCAACAACAACAAAATAACTTATCAACGTTGGTCATAAGACCTACAACTCAATTTATCCACAAACCATAACTATTCAACGTAATTCAACATCACCTGCAACTTAGATAATCCAACAACAATTTTATAGCAACAACACAATATCAACCAAATTTTCACTAAAATCAAACCACGTCATTTATTCGGACGTTTCAACTAAACTCGGATAATTAATTAAAGCGTTAAATAAGTTTTTGGTCCCTATAAATATTTCAAATTTTGTTTTTAGTCCCTCTAAAAATTTCCTTTAAAGAATGGTCCTCCTAAAAATTTAAATTTTAACTTTTGGTCCCTCGTGACAAAATCGTAGCTAAAATGGTCTCTAATTTCGTCGCTAAAACCGTTGTTAAATAAAAAACCGTCGCAAAAATCGTCTCTAAATAAAAAACCGTCGCTAAAATCGTCGTAAAAATCGTCGCTAAATTGTAAAAATCGTCACTAAATTGTAGGAGGGACCAAAAGTTAAAATTTAAATTTTTAGGAGGACCATTCTTAAAGGAAAATTTGAGAGGGACTAAAAATGAAATTTGAGATATTTATAAGGACCAAAAATTTATTTAACCCTTAATTAAATCCATTATTATTCCCTGTAATTTATTTAATTATTAAAATTCAGCCACTTAATAAATCCGCTAGTTCATAGTTCAACTATCAATTAATTCTACTATGTTACCAACAAGGCTATTCTCAACTAAACCTTCTACTAAAATTTTACTAAATTATTAACTCCATTTTTTTTAGTACCAACCCTTTCTACTGATAAACAAAAATTTTACGCACCAACTCAGATTCCCTGTCGGTATTGCTTTTACCAAATACAGTTGTTAATCGCAACTTACGACTTCTGTTAATTATTACTCAATAGAATAATTATATTTACTCATGTCATAGCCATAATTATTTATACTGATTATTGGTTACAGTAAAGTATACTTAATATTTAATTCTAAATTA
Organism: Vicia sativa; assembly: GCA_021764765.1. Classification (NCBI taxonomy): domain Eukaryota; kingdom Viridiplantae; phylum Streptophyta; class Magnoliopsida; order Fabales; family Fabaceae; genus Vicia; species Vicia sativa. Next base: position 18,611,131 of record CM038793.1, on the reverse strand, counting down.
TATGCAGTTAACATGTAATTTCATTGCATCAGGAGAAAAGACAACATAATAGGGGAGTAGGAAGTGTGGCGCCTGCCTGGAGTTAAACTTTGGTCGTCTTCTTCGATTATCTCCAAAGCCAAACCTGCAAAATAGCATAAATAAATGGAAAGAAGGTCCCTATCCCCCCGATTCGAGGGCTGCGAGTTCAGTGGTGGTGTTGGTTTGGTCTGAAAGTCCCTGTATCACTAGGTTTGAAGCTCACAACTCTTTATTCCCTAACAATGGAATCAATCGGTTTAAGCCTTAAATCTCTCATGTAAAATGTCTAACCTGTTCTAATAGATGTCCTGAACACAAATACACACACCAAACATGTCAAAAATGCATAGAAAATCAAAATCGAAATTGAGAAACCTTACCAAATCGGTGCACTTGAGAATGTGAGTTCTGGGATGCTTTGGGATCGTGTGAGTGTTTGGATAGAATCTTGGAAACCTCAGGAGTATGATTTGATCCTTGAAATTGATTGAAACAAGTTGTAGGATCAGTTTCTAGTTTACCCTAAACCTTAAAAATATTGGAGAATTTGCTAGGGTTTTTGAGGCAGCCAATCTGTGTCCTTTGCACATGTTCATGATCTTGTATATATAGGGAGTAAATTAGGTCATAATTTGTGAGGAAAATATATTGCCTTTAATGAGAAATATTTGATTTATATTTTGCATCAAAAACTTCTTTTTTTGTTCAATCACATTCCAATCAATCCCATGCGTTTTTGCCAGCTATTCTTGAGTTGTTATGACCTCAAGGAACTTAGATCCAAGGCCTTGCACACATCACTTTTCACCTTGTATTTTATTTTAATTAAATTTGAATTTAAATGGATTAAATCAAAAATAAATAAAATAAATAGTAATATGGTGTGTGGTTGGGCTTAGATATCTTGGAAAATGTTAGAAATATGTTCCAAGCATAAAAATATAGGCCCATTTGGAAAAATTCCAAGATTGCTCAATATTCTCTTCATGCACTTTCTCAAAATTGCCAAGACACAATGGACTCTCCTAAAGCCAGTTATCAGACTAGAAAGCTCATCCTTGCTACTGATAGTCACTAGGCCCTTTATTATTTCATGTTGCAATTTTCCTGTTTGTAATTGTAAGTTTACATTTGAACTATTTAATCGTAATTTTAATGAAATGAGCATTGCATTTTTTGAATTAATCATGTTATTTTCTTGTTTTTACTTTCTTGCTATCACTCAAAAATTACAAAAAAAAGCAACAATACTTCTTCCACCTTAATTTCTTTCTGTTTAAGCAAACCTTGGAGGGAGGATGATGATAAACAAATACACAATTTGCAATAGTATGCTTTCAATTAAAACTTTGCTAATGATGTACAGACATTGCTTCAAATCCCCAAACAGTGGAGATATAAGGAAGATAATCCCTCGTTAACCCCTTTGAGCCTGAAAGTAGGAGTTTCTTTCTGCATATAGTTAAAAGCCCTCAATCTTAACCTGGGGCAGGGTAGTTGTTCAGTTAAAGCAATCGACGCATTCAATTTCCAAGAGAATCATTTCATCTCCAAGGGAACCATTTCAAGCACCTTCTCAGAGGTTCAACCGCATTCTCTTCCATACACAATGTCGAAGAAGAAGTGAAGAATTCAAAGCTTTGAACGGTTGTCCCTCAAAGAACCATCATTATGGAATCACAGCCATCAAATTCTCACATGAAACAAACAAGTGTCGTACAAGTTGTTCAAACATAAGAGTGACAAATAAAAAAAAAAAAAGAAAAAGAAAAAAAAAAGAAAAAATCAAAGAAAGATCACCAAAGATCTTTGACAAATGACCAAAGCAAGAACAAGCTTGTGTGACTTCCAAAGAAGAATAGGTGACCGCCGCCTCAAAGACCATTGGATCTCAAGACACCACGTCGTCATTTGCAATTCCTCTTGGAAGTTGAATCAATCAATTAACTGAACATAGGAATTGGAGAATATCATGAAGAATGGGTTGGATACAAATAAATTTTGAGCCTTTGTTTCATAAACCGTGAACCAGACCATGTTACAACATTCAAAGACCTAATTGAAGCAAGGTTTCTTTTGGAAGCATACTAAAGCAAGGTTGCGTTAACCTGACTCCTCAGTGTTTGCTAAATTCATTGGTGTTGATACCACATTATCACATCGCTTTTGCACATATTGAATTTCAATTTCCCTCGCATCCTCATCAAGATTTATCCATTTTTTTACCGCAATTTCATTTCAATAAATGATTTGCTTTCAAAAGTTTTGCATAATCATCGCATTAAAATTACCATTGTAAGAAAACAATTTCATCTGCAAGTTTAGCACTTCACATCAAGAGAATTTCATCTACGTGACATCAGTTGAAGAATTCCATCATCTCCGAGTTATCCCATCAGGGACAAGCCATCTCGTCAAGAGTTGATCATAATCAGAGGGGTTCCATTTTCAGAGTTCCAAGCATTGTGGCATGTCGTTTTCAAGATCAACAGTTAGTGCCAAACTTCTGTTGATCCAAACTTTTCGAGAACTCAGCATTATGGGTACTCAGAGCCAAGACCTCTCCATTTTCAAAGCTGGTCACAAGCATATCATTACACAATCATAAAAAATTTCTGAACTCACAAGAAGTGTCGGGAAGTCATGCTTGCAATTTCCTGCCAAAGGATCATGTTCAGAAGCTTTTATCATTTCATTTACATGTAACCCCGAACCAGGGTCACCCACAAAAGACAGTCAAATCATTTTCCTCAGTTATACTTGCATGCATTCATTAATCATGCATTAAACCACACATATCATTCATGGGGCATCCACCCATTGCATAAATAAGCTCAAAACTTTGCTCGACATTTTCCACTGAAAACCAAGCTCTACCATGAAAAAATCCAATTCCTTTTGGCCATGTCCAAAAAACCATATCATGCATTGATCACTCATCGTATGCATCATTTCACATGCGTCAATCCACTGATTGAAGTTGTCTTCATATCACCCCTTTGTCAACCCACCGGTTGGATTTTATCATTATTTCCTTGTCAGTTTGAACTAACCCACTGATTGAGGATAACGTTTCATTTCTTGTCAACCCCCTGGTTGAAATTAATCATTTATTTTCCAGTTAATTCAGGGCAACCCACTGGTTGAGAATAGTTTCTAGTTCACCTTCATCGATCCACTGGTCGGTGTTGGCTTTCTTTCTTACTTTTCAAACTTAACCCATTGGTGAGATGTCGTGTCGACTTTCATTAACCCACACGTTGATGTCAGTTCTCTGTTGTTTACTTTCATTAATCCACGCATTGGTGTCAATATTTATTTTTGTCAATCCATTGATTGAAAGTTTTTGTTTCGACTTTCATCAATCCACATATTGGTGTCAGTCTTTATTTTTGTCAATCCACTGATTGAAAGTCTTTGTGTTTCCTTTCATTAACCCACGTGTTGATGTTAGTTCTTATTGTTTACTTTCATTAATCCACGTGTCAATCTCAGTTCGTTATTCACCTTCATTAATCCACTGGTTAATGTTGACTTTCTTTCTTGTTTTTTTCGAACTCGATCCACTGATTGAGGACGATGTGTTGACTTTCATTAACCCACGTGTTGATGTTAGTTCTTATTGTTTACTTTCATTGACCCATGTATTGATGTTAGTACTTGTTGGTTGACTTTCATTAATCCACACATTGGTGTCAGTCTTTATTTTTTGTCAATCCACTGATTGAAAGTTTTTGTGTCGACTTTCGTTAATCCACGTATTGGTGTCAGTCTTTATTTTTGTCAATCCACTTATTGAAAGTTTTTGTGTCGACTTTCATTAATCCACGTGTTGATGTTAGTTTGTGTTGTTTATTTTCATTAATCTACGTATTGATGCTAGTTCTCTGTTGTTTACCTTCATTAATCTATTGATTAATGTTGGATCTCTTTTCAAACTCAATCCACTGGTTGAGGATGTTGTGTCGTTTTTCATTAACCCACGCATTGATGATAATTCTTCTGTAATTGAATAGTTTACTTTCAATTTTCATTTCCCCAACCGTTAGAATTCATAGATTCATAGCATATTTCTAATAGGAAAGGCAGTAGGACTTCATATGACTATCAACTATAATTTATATTCACACAATGCATGAAGCAGTTCAAAGACTACAATCGTAACTTTGACAGTCTTCCTGGTTTACAAACATTATCTATACTATACATCCCATCTTCACCTTCTCAGCTTCTACACCAACTTCCAAGTCATTCTCCATCATCCTAGCGCTCGATATCTGATCGCCAGCGTTTGACAACAAAACCAATGGTCATTTATTCACCCGCTGTTTGGAAATTAGTCGGAATGCCCAGATCAATGAGGAATGCTGACGGTTGGAGGCTGAAAGGCTCACATCATCGGCTTGCATGTTATGTGAATCAAGAAACGACGTCACCTTCATCGTTGTCAAAGCGGTGAACTCTGAAGAAATCTTGTTTAAAGCTTTCTCCCGAGTTGTCGTCGGAGCTCCGCATGGTCCGAGATCCCCAAATTGAATTGACCGTTGAATCTGTGTTAAGGGCTACTTACGTTGAGTTTATAATAAGGCCGTAGTTAAATACTCGTCAACAAAGGTTCAGCTATATGTCTTGCTTATAACGACATGTTATGATTATCGTGACCGCTATGGTGCCTGCATTGGTTAACGTTAAATGTCGATAAAGTCGTTAGGCTATGTCTTTTAAAAACGTTTACTGTTAGGATTTGGGTTATTGGCTGGTTATTTCGTATGTTTTGATACATGATGGTTGGGTGTGAGAAGGCATTCCTTGAAGCTATCACAAAACAGTTTTGAAAGTTGTGATTGGCAGCATGGGAATGGTCGGCGGAAGAACAACGGGAACCAATTTCGCTTTCATACAAAGTTCTGATCTTATATGAGGCAGCGCTTACGAAAATGGTTGCACCGAGAGGATAACATAGCCGACACCAACGTCAAAAGATAAGTGTATCCCCTTATAATGTACTGTCAGCATAGCATGAAATGTTTACGTCGTTTGTTTGTAACATGTGTATGTGAAAGTTGTCATATTGATGAGTATTATGTGAAATTTGTAGACTGGTAATTGCTGCTTTAACGGACCGAATGTGAACATGGATAATCAGGTTATGCTGTTCGAATCGTCCTTTGTCAGCATTATAGCTGTTACAAATGGTAAGATGTGGACAGACTCATGGTCATTTAGCCGTGTTATATATGTGTGAGTAAAGTGATACGGGACATGTTTTGCTCATGTGGCATTATTATTTATTCATTTAAATAATCAACATGCATAAATAAAGAATAATAGCAAGCATGTCTAGCTAATAATGGTATTAAGCCAAAATTATAGTGATGTTTCTCTATACAGGGTCACATTCCAATTGATGACTCTTTAAAATAGTTACATTGATTTGGCATAATTGAAGTTATGAAGAAAGTTATGAAGAACATGCTTATTAAAGCACATATTGGTAGCTAACTTCATGATTGATTTTTATTTTCATAACCCGTCGAGTTAATATGGCGACAAGGCCGATCTTATAATCGAGGGTGAAGAGGCGAAATGTGTCTCACCATAACAAAGATACTCGGTTGAAGCTATTTTTGAAAGAGTGATTGATCAAACAAACAAATGTTCGATCATTTAGAAATTTATATTTTAAAGGTATTGATTGTATGAAAAAGCAGGCAAATGACCATGCTATTGTAATTATTTTACGAGGTTCGCTAGGACATACTTTAAGGTAATAGTTATCGCTCCTACTCCCTGCGTGGGCGAGACACCTACTTAAATTAGTATCAAAATTATGAGAGTTCTGGACAACGTAAAAAATAACAAATACCCAGCTTAAACATTCAACAAGCAACACAGAAAAAGAGTCCACCTTGATCGGGATGGCTCTGTGGCAAAGTGTCTCATCTTGTTTCGACAAAGTCTTATGCTTGGGGGGATCATACAGGCATCCCGATTAAAGTATGAGCGACAAAATGGGGAAACCAAGATCACATAAATCTTAGAAGACAAACGTCAAACACAAAGCCTGGTAGATTACAAATTTAAAATTGTTTAAAATACTGTTGTATAAGGCGAGCTAATGTCTCTATCGATTGTAAATAATATCATTTACATATTTACTAAAAGAAATAAGTATGTCGTCCTTCTCCCCTGCGTGGGCAAAAAGGCATCTTGTAAAGGATATAGACTATGTAAAAGATCAAATAAGATGTAATCTATTGAGCGCACTGCACCTTGGCTGGGTCTCTTAAGACGCTGGTTTCGGGTGTAACCTCATCGGCTTCATGCCATGACTCTATGTCAAGGGCTCTGCACTTGATGCATCCCCAACTTGGCTCTATGACGGACTTTGCACTTTGATGCATCCCCAACTTGGCTTTATGCCATGAGCTCTGCACTTGAGGCATCCCTAACTTGGCTCTATGTCACGGGCTCTACACTTGAGGCATCCCAAACTTGGCTCTATGCCACGGGCTCTGCACTTGATGCATCCCCAACTTGGCTCTATGCCACGGGCTCTGCACTTTGATGCATCCCCAACTTGGCTCTACGACACGGGCTCTGCACTCTAATGCAACCCCAACTTGGCTCTACGCCACGGGCTCTACACTCTAATGCAACCCCAACTTGGCTCTATGCCACGGGCTCTGCACTTCGATGCAACCCCAACTCGGCTCAATGCCTTGGTTCATTTTAAATGGACCTACTCAGGTATAGCCCGGCGTTTCGCCACAACTCGACTCAATGCCTTGGTTCATTTCAAATGGACCTACTCAATTATAGCCCGGCGTTTCGCCGTAACTCGGCTCAATCCCTTGGTTCGTTTCCATGAACCTACTCAGGTATAGCCCGACTATTTTCCACGATCAACCTCATTGGCTCCACGTCATCGACTTTACGCCTCATGCAAAGAAACGCTTCAAAGCATGAAACACCCAAGCCTTAGTCAACTTATAGTCGTTTTCAAGGGCTCGGGGGCTAAATTGCAGGTCGGGGAGGTTATTGAAACTGGCTAAAACATTTTAAAATTGCATACAAGGATTAGTGTCCCTCATTTCTGCAGTTTTCATGGTCCAAAAGAACCATTCGACTGGGGGGCTACTACACATCCACAAAATCCTTACATGCGTAAAAATTATTGTGAAATGGGCAAGAAAGTCACTTCTCATCTCGAATGGTACTCGGTTCACCGAAGGACGAGTGTTCGACACCATTGTCATCGGTTTTCATAAAGCCTACGCGGATTTTTAAAACCGGCCGCCATAAAGCTATACGACCATTTAAAACTTAAAAACCTTCTCGGTTCAAAAAACTCCCAGGAAACGAACCATAATCGGATTCCGCCAGAACATATCTAAAGGGTATTCTAGAAGATTTTGTACCTCGGTTCAAAATCTCAAAAACTGCCTAAATGCATCCGTATATCGACCAAAGCTAACACCCCGAGTGTTCAATATAATGTCCAGTTATTTACCTTAGACTCGAGGCAGATACCCAAAACGACAATACATCTATAATGCCTAAAAACTGTTAGTCGGCTTCTACAAGCCGATACAGATCCCTACACCTCGATTCTAGATGGAGCCATCTTGGATATAATATTTTGGGTCGTCTAAACTAGAAATCTTGGGCAATGCCTTAAAATCAAAAAAAGCTTAAAGGATATTCTTATGTCTCATGGGAAATTATTCAAAGCGTTCTCAGTACATCCCTGCAGGGGGCTTTGAATTTTAAATTAATTAAAAAACCTCAAAGTTTGCATAAATCGGTTGCGTACAGCCCGTATAATCAAATACTCCCCGTTAAAGGAAATTTGAATACTTGTCCGGAGTGGAAAACAAGACCTAATTGGTCAACTACCACCTCCAGATGAACTGAACAATCAAAATAGACGAGTACCATAAAATCCTCGGCTATGGTTTACGTACATTGAGCTTGCTCAAGTTGAATAAAACTTGTGGTCATTTAAAGTTCCAAAATGAAATAATGCTTACCTTAAAATGGAAATTGGTAATCGCCGTGTTCAAACAAAATTATCGAGGGCGTTGGTTACGTACAAAAATGTTTTAAGACTGTGTTATGACAAAAGCAAGAGCTTGACATACTCACTTAGAGTTCATTAACTCAGAACTACAGGCTAAAAGACGAAACGCCCGACCTCAAACAATTCTTTGAGCTCTGGATATAAAATATGCATTACATCCTATAATTATCTAGATGGACTAACTCAGGGTTGCGAGAGCCATACACACCGAGTTATGACTCGACATTGAAAGTTTGTCCCGGGACAGAGATTCATGCTTATATTAAATTGACCATAAGGCTTCAAGACTAGACGCCATATTCTCAGGGGGCTTATGTTCGTACATAAAATCTACCGCCCAGGCTAGGAGCGATAAAAATATACCAAGATAGGCTTACTAGCTGTTAACCGAGCAATACCTCAGTGGGACCCTTGGATCAGAGCTGGGTAGTTCTAGGCCGGTTGGCCGCAGTTACGAAATCCATTAAAGAACGATTACAAATGTTATAATACTTATGTGACAGTTACTAATGTTACAAGTCATTAAAAGGCTGTTACAAAGCCATTATGGACGGTTACAGACGTTACCATATTAATGGGCAGTTACAACCATTATGTCCATAAATCATGGTTATACTATATATACTTCCTAAGTCAATGGGCATTGAGGGAGCTCTCTCTAACTGGTTTGTTACCACTCTCTCTACTACACACACGAGAGAGAGACCATACCTCTTATCTAAGGGCTCCCGACTGCGGGGTAAGCTAGATCCATAGCTTGGAGGCCATGCATCCCTTGCTTGAGCCTCCGAATCCCTTAATATCCTAAATATAGTTTTTCTAGCAAGAACACCTGTAAAATCCAGAAAATATGAAAAAATTACTAAAAGATAGGGATCGAACCTATGCCAAGAGAGACGAGAGGACTACGCACGTATGTTAAACCACTGAGGTGGTGATACATCTCTGTATTTAGTCTCATTCATAAATATATATTTGAATCATTTTTCCTAAAAATTATATTTTAAAACAAAACGCGCGTGTGAGACCCCAAGGTTTAAACGAACGAATGAGATCATGCCAAGCCAGTAACCACCGAGGTCAACAAAGTCAGAGACGACGGAGTTAAACTCCAGTCGTCTTCCCTGGTTATCTCTAAAGCCAAACCTGCAAAATAGCACAAATAAATGGAAACTAAGGACCTTATCCCCCTAATTCGAGGGCTGCGAGTTCAGTGGTGGTGTTGGTTTGGTCTGAAAGTCCCTGTATAACTAGGTTCGAACCTCACGACTCTTTATGCCATAATAGTGGCATCAATCGGTTTAAGCCTTAAAGCTCTCATGTAAAACGTCTAACCTGTTCTAATGGATATCCTGAACACAAATACACACATCAAACATGAAATGCATAGAAAATAAAAATCGAAATTGAGAAACCATACCAAATTGGTGCACTTGAGGAGGTGAGTTCTGGGGTGCTTTGGGATCGTGCGAGTGTTTGAATCAACTCCTAGAAACCCCAGGAGTATGATTCGATCCTTGAAATTAATTGAAACAAGCTATAGGATAAGTTTCTAGTTTGCCCTAAACCTTAAAATGTTTGGAGAATTTTCTAGGGTTTTTGAGGCAGCCAATCCGTTTCCTTTGTACATGTTCATGATCTTGTATATATAAGGAGTGAATTAGGTCAGAATTTGTGAGGAAAATATATTTCCTTTAATGAAAAAATATTTTATTTTTATTTTGCATCAAAAGCTTCTTTTTTGTTCAATCACATGCCAATCAATCCCATGCGTTTTTTCCAGCTATTCTTGAGTTTTTTGGACCTCAAGGAACTTAGTCCAAGGCCTTGCATACATCACTCCTCACCTTGTATTTTATTTTAATTAAATTTGAACTTAAATGGATTAAATAAAAAATAAATATTAATATGGCGTGTGGGTGGGCTTAGAGATCTTTGACAATGTTAGAAATATGTTCCAAACATAAAAATATAGGCCCATTTGGAAAAATTCAAAGATTGCTCAATATTCTCTTCACGCACTTTCTCAAAATTGCCAAACTTGCACAAACCACATCTTGCTCAATTCTCAACATTTAGAGGTGTTCTTGGACTTTTTAGAAACCTTAAGATATCCTCTAAAACCTCTCTCTGGTTTCATCTTCATTGAAGATTCCATGATCATGTACACTTCTTTAATAAAAGATGACTTTTTGTTGACTTTTAGAAGGACCTATAATGTCTTGGCCCATATATCTCAAACGAAGCATTTTTTTGGAAAACGCTATTAGAGACAAGGTTGTAGAGAATTGAATTTCCTTTAAAATTAGCTTTTGTTGAGGAATTTTTGATGAAGTATATGAAAGTTATGCTTGGTCAAAGTTATGTTGACTTTTCCTTAAAAAAACCTTAATTTAGCAACTTTTGACTTTTGATCAACTCTTGAGTTTTCTTGATGAATCATGATCAACCTTTGATAAAATGATGAATATGACTCAAAATATTGATGTTGACAAAAAATGATGGAGTTTGGCTGTATGTTGACCACAATTGACTTTTTGTTCAATACAACTGATTTTCAACCATCTGAGCAATTGACTGAGCAAATTTGGGTTGTGTGGCTTAAAACTTGATATGGAGATACTTTGGAACACATGAGGAGGCATGAAATTCACTTGATCCATTAGAAATCACTTTTTATTTGAGAGAAACAAGACCCTAGTTGTGGGTTGATTGCTTATGAGGAGGACTTAAGTGGTCACTCCTTGAGTAGTCTTGCACATGAGGAGGTATCTTGACCTTAAAATGGGAGGAAAATTTTTGGGGTACAACATCTTCCCCTGTTCAATCTTCTTGATTCTGAGGGGTTAGATTGGCGTGCACGCAATCGTGACCTGAAGATGGAAGATGATTGAACACTCGAGTGCCCTGAAATTTGCACTCGCTGGTGCACAGAGTAATGCCGTTGGTTGATAATATACTTGAATGGGATTAAAGATGCCACTTGGAGAGATAATGATGCATAGTCGGAGATGGGCTTAAAGATGCCATTCGGAGGAATTGATGATGTGACTTGTATCAGAATGAGTCGTACGTTAGACTTCATTCGAAAAGACGCTCTTTGAAATAACCTTCTAGAGAGGAAATACATTCCAGGATCACCTCTAGAGGATAGTATTTGCAGTCATATATTGATTTTTAACCAGATATGCAGCAACTCGAGGATGGACAAATTTTGAACTAAAAAGATACGGTTAGTTCTATGCACGTCATGATGCATGTAGTGCATAATGATGTTCTCAAAATAAACGGGAATGATATATGCGTCTTGTATGCATATGCTATGACATCTTAAAAATGATGTGTGAATGCAGATGTTGCTGTATTTCAAAACATATCCATCTTAAGGAGAATGATTCGTCATTTCCTGTTGGAGATTCCCGCTTTAGTTTGAGAATGTGCTGCTGGGGATCCTCAACTTCTGCTTGGGGATGGAAGAAATGATTGTTGGAGACCCTGACTAGGGATAAAAAAGATGTAAATTCCTCCGAATTATCTGACCAAACTTCCAAGCACGGGTACCGACTCTACTGGGGAACGATAAGCCTTAGGTAACAATCAGTTGGGGATGACACATCTAGCATGAAACTTGGCCGGGGGATTAAATCTTGTGAATTTGTATTGAGGAAATAAATCTCCGCTGGGGAATAGTGTGATTTTGAATAAGAAGTGTTAATTCTCTATTTTTAGGATTGACTTTATGTTTGGTAAAACTAATATAGCAACAATAGGTTAAATATGATTTGTAACTTGTAAGGAGAAAGTAGGTTAAAGTTCTATTTAATGAAGAAACATGTTGTGTTGAAGTGTTTCAACATCTGGAACAACATGTCAAAGAAGATGTCACGACATCGCGCCTGAACTGACAAATTGGATTCTGTTATGTTTTTAACAGAAGCAGAATATTTTTAAGATATTATGCTATCCTATGTGGCATCCAAGATTGAAAATTTAGAGATATTATGTTGGTTGTTTAAGATATTCTTAGTTTCTAAATATGGATATTTTTTAGGAAACTAAATGATTGAAGTCTTAAATTTGTGGAGAATATCTTAGAGTGTTTTTAGCAAGCTGTTTTGGAGAATATTGTGGACCAATTTTAGCAACAGTTTTGTTATGATTTGAAGGCCCAAATCCAGTTGGGTAATATGTTATAAATAGAAGATTTATAACCTAAGTTTAGTACCAACCATGATTTATCATGATGTAGTTTTTAAGGCTGAGTCTGTAACCACTCTCTAGGAGAGTTGGTAAAGTGAACCTCCCGGGTTGTGGGAAGGTCACCAAGTTTACCTCGAAGCCTGTATGTGGGCAAGAGGAAAGTTGTTCTCACTCAGAAGCTGTGAAGTAATGAATTGAGTTATGTTCTTGGAGGAAGTTGTGAAGTAACCCCGATGTGTGTCCTAAGTTAGAAGCAAGAGGCTTTAACTCTTAGGTAGTTTGTGATAGAAGTATGTCTTCTACTTTTCAGTGAAGAGTTGTTAGAAATCAAGCTATTGATGCAGTGGCTGAGATGTTGATTGCTAGACATCATTGTGATGATTGGAAGTGGGATATGGATATCTCATATCTAATAGGGGATCTTAGGTAGAAGGGTCATTGGATAGTGATTAAGTGAGGGGTGTTAACGGGGAGTTTAACTCTGAATTAATACTGCTGATAGTGGACTTCATTCTTGGCTTGGTATATCTCCAGATGTAGGAGAGTTGCTCCGAACTGGGTGAACAATTTTGATGTGTTATTTATGTTTCCTGCACTGTTTTACGTTGTCTGTTTATTAATGTCAGATCAGATGTCTCGACATCTTTATACGACATCTGAGTCTGTTATACAAGAATTTTAAGAAGTAACCTATTGAAATTCTAGTATCAGATATGAGATGTCGAAGGTAATGTCACGTCACTTATATCTGCTTAGAACATAGTTAAACAGAACAGACTATAACAGTGCAGAAAGCAATAAAAACACAGAGAATTGATAACCCAGTTCGGCTCTAACTAACCTACGTCTGGGGGATTCCAAGCTAGGGATGAAGTTCATTATTAGTAGTATTAATTCGGAGCTAAACCTTCCACTTTTACGCCTCCTCACTTAATCAAAGTACCCAGTGATCCTTCTACCTAAGATACCACACTTAGATATGAGAATCCTCCGCTCACTCCCTCAGTACCACAACCCGTGATACTAAAAACAACTAAAGACTGAAGATACTCTTCAAAGACACAGACTCACACTTACTTCAAAGCGTATGGTGATTGAAAACTAACAGCTTAAGAACGTCCTTCTCAAGTAACTAATAAGAGAGGCTCACAATAAACAACTAACAATCAAAACAATGAACAACCAAAAGTAAAAACTAAAATTCTCTAAACTAGAACGGCCAACTGCAAAATAAGGATTCCAGCCCTTTAAATAGAGTAACAACAACTAGGGTTGCTTTACTCACAAGTCTTCAGCGCCTCCTGTCTTCTCTCTATGAAACTAGGATATTAAAACTCCAAAGATATTGCTGAAGACGTTTTACCAGCTTCCTTAATCGAAGCACGCAATTGATAATAAACTGACTTCCTAAAAATTCTGCACTTTAGTCAATTACACATATCAGGACATTTGCTGTGACACCTGCTACTTCAGTAAACTTCAAGAAATTTCTTAGCAGAATGTTTTACAAAAATTGCTACCAATCAACGAACCAACAAACTCCCCCTTTGGCAAATTTTGGCTAAAACATTACTTGGGGTGCAGGCCAGATAATTAAAACTTCATTCAGTACATACATCAGAGTAGCACAGTAAAAACAACGTCACAATCAAAAACACAGTTAACAGCGAATAATTAACACAGATGTTACAACATCATTTGGAACATTAAAAGATGCAATATTTTACTCCCCCTGCACATAGCACACACAGATGCACAATTGACAGTTCAAAAAAACTTTGCTCCCCTTGCACAACAGCTTCTCCTCACATAGTATCTTCAGTGATACACAATCAACAATAAACATTTCAGCTTCTTCTTAGCAGCCTAAGAAGCACACAATTCACATCATAATGATCACTGTTGTTATACCCCAAAATTTTCCCTCCTATTTTTTCAAGTCAGTCCACATCTCCATACTCAAGAATTTCTCAAGGGTTGACTAGATGAACCCTCTCCTAAGCAATAAACCCACAACTAGTGTTTTGATTCTCTCAAGTCAAAGATGAGTTCCATTGCCTCAAGTGGTAATCATAAATCCTCATATGTCTCAAGGTTTCACCATGTCAAGTTTCAAGCCTCAGAACTCAAGTTTGCTCAGTTAATTGCTCAGATGATTGAAAATCAATTGTATTGGACAAAAAGTCAACTGTGGTCAACATACAATCAAACTTCATCATTTTTGGTCAACATAAATATTTTGAAGTCACATACATCATTTGATCAAAGGATGATCATGATTAATCAAGAAAACTCAAGATTTGATCAAAAGTCAAAGTTTATAAATTAGGGTTTCTTGATAAAAAGTCAACAGAACTTTGACCAGGCATAACTTTCATATACTTTATCAAATTTTTTTCCAACATAGCTCATTTTGAAGAGAATTCAATTCTCTTCAACTTTGTTGCTCACAAGCTTTGGCCAAAAATGCTTCATTTGAGAGTTATGTATAAAGACATTATAGGTCCTTCTAAAAGTCAACAAAAAGTCATCTTTTTCAAAATAAGTGTACATGAGCATGGAAACTTCAATGAAGATGAAACCAAAAGGAGTGTTTATAGGACATCTTGATATTTCTAAAAAGTCCAAGAACACTTCAAAATGTTGAAAATTGAGCAAGATACAACTTGTGCAAGTTTGGGAAATTTGAAGAAGTGCATGAAGAGAAATGCTATGCAAATTCAAATTTTTTCCAAATGGGCCTCAATTTTTATGGTTCAAACTTGTTTCTAATATTGTCAAGAACTTCTCAACCCATTTTCACGCCATTCCCTAATTTATTTTATTTATTTTGGAATTTATTCACTTAAATCCAATTTTAATTAAATAAAATGCCAAAAATCAAATTAATAAATGCAAGGCTGGATATTTATCATTCTTGAGGTCCAAGCAACCACAAATAGCTGGCCAATATCGTACATGGCTTCATTGAACAAGATTGAAGCAAATTTGGAAGCTTTTGATGCAAATTGGAAAGATTGGAAAATCAAATATTTTCTTATTGAATGCCATATATTTTCTCTATAAACCTTGATCTAATTCAGTCCTCTAAATAAGCACAAGATATTCAGATCATAAGGACCCAAATCCTTGCCTCCAGAAACCCTAAAGAAAAGCTCAAAAATTTGTGGCTCTCAAGCTAACTAGCAGGCAAGGTTTCAGATCAATTCAGACCATTCTATGCATTCCATTACCTTCCTAGTGATCCTCTGATCTGTTCCAGCCATTTGCAATCGATCAAAACGTCCAGAATCCAGAAAACATGATCACGGTTTGCACACCTCTATTCCAATTTCGATTTCTATGATTCACGCATATTTAATATAATTTGATTGCATATTCGTGTTCATGATGCTATTTCGAAGCTTTCTGTGTAGTTCAATTCGAGTTTGAGTATAGGAATCGTGAGTTGTCATTGTTAGGGTTTAGAGCTCAGAATTAAGGCTTCTATTTTTGATCTTCAATCACTCCAATCTCATGCCAATCCAATATTTTCGAAATTGCCAGCTTGCTATGAGTTGCTTGGACCACAAGAAGCTTAGATTTACAGCCTTGCAGTTATTTTATTTTATTTCATATTTTATTTTAATTAAATTTGAATTAAAATGGATTAATCAAAAAATAAATAAAAATAAATAAGGCCATGGAGTGTAAATGGGATTTAGAAGCTTTTGGCAATGTTAGAAACAAGTTTGAACCAAATAAATATAGGCCTATTTGGAAAATTTTCAAGTTTGATAAATATTTCCTTCATGCATTTCTTCAAAATTTCCAATTTTGCCCAAGCCATAACTTGCTCATTTTTTATCATTTGAAAGTTTTCTTGAACTTTTTAGAAAGCTTAAGATGTCCTCTAAATTCTAATTTTGTTTTCATCTTCATTGAAGTTTCCATGCTCATGTACACTTCTTTGGAAAAAGATGACTTTTTGTTCACTTTTAGAAGGACCTATACTATATTAACCCATAACTCTCAAATGAAGCATTTTTGAGCAAAGCTTGTGAGACACAAAGTTGTAGAGGATTGAATTCCCTTTAAAATGAGATTTCATGGAAAAAATTCTGATGAAGTATGTGAAAGTTATGTTTGTTCAAAGTTCTGTTGTCTTTCCCTTAAGAACCATTATTTAGAAACTTTTGACTTTTGATCATTCCTTGAATTTTCTTGATGAATCATGATCAGCCCTTGATAAAATGATGAATATGGCTTCAAAATCTTGATGTTGACAAAAAATGATGAAGTTTGACTGTATTTTGACCACAATTGATTTTTTATCCAATGCAACTGATTTTTAACCATCTGAGCAATTGACTGAGCAAACTTAGGTTATGAGGCTAGAAACTTGACATGGTGATGCTTTGAAACATATGAGGAGGCATGATGCTCATTTTAGGCAATAGAAGTCAACTTTGACTTGAGAGAAACAAAACCCTAGTTGTAGGTTGATTTCTTAGGAGAGGGTTTGTCTGATCAACCCATGAGGAATTATTGAGTATGGAGATGTGTATTGACTTCAAAAATATGAGGGAAATTTTTTGGGTATAACAACAGGCTTAAGGCCCTGTTTATGAAAATTTTGTCAAATAATTTTGGAGAATGGCCGATTGTGATGATTTCTTCACTGTCTCTCATGTTCTAGGGAAAAAGATCATTATCACAGAAGAGTATATTGCAACACTTATGGGCTAGAAGTTTCTTCAAGGAAAACGTTATATGGAATGGACTCTTTACAAAAATCTGTTAGGAATTCCATCAATCCACGTCTGTTTAAAGAATTATCCACAACAAAGAAAAAGTACAATAGTAAAGATCTCCACAACACTCTTAGGGCATGGCACAAGATAATTCTGAATTGCGTCAATCCTAGGCCTCCATCGAGTTCTTTTGATTATTTCAATGTAAATCATAAGTTCATGCTGTACAACCTACTAACCAAGCAAAAGATAAATCTTCCCCTAATCCTGTTCATTTATTTAAGGGATTCTATAAGAAAGACGAGAACTACAACATTTCCAAATAAGAAGATCTCTACCTACATTCTGTGTGGACGTCTTTTGACAAATGTCTTTGTTGAAAGTGGTTTGGTGGAATTTTTAGTTGATGAAGCTAAATGCATAGACAATCTATCATCAACACTTGGAGATCATTTCAATGCTTATACTCTGAAGAGTATCAAGATAATTGAAGAAGTTTCTGTAGAATCTAAGGTAAAGACACTTGATTATTACTTCTTCAAAAGAAGTCCCATTGTGTATCCTCTGTTTGTAATGCCCATTTTAATTAGTATTATATTATATTAATATTTTCGAATTTTTGATCAATATCTATTTTGCGATGAGAATATTTATATTAATCAATATATCTATTAATATATTTGGCGACGTTTCGTTCGGTCCGGTTTTTATTCCGTTCGGTCCGGTAAAATATTATTCGGATCCGATATTTAATTTCCCGGAATTATTCTAATTAATTGGATTAATAATATGATTAAATATTATTAGTGTGTTATTTATAATTAAGTTAGGGTGTGGGGAGCAATTAGTGAGGATTGAGTGTACACCCCTAGCTAGTAAGAAACATAGTTATAAAACCATTTTCTTTCCCTTTTCTTCCCATTTTTCCTACCCCAACCAAACTTAGAAACTTGGAGGAAAGAAAGGGTTTTGGGAGAAGATGAGCAAGAGAAGAAGAAGAGGAAGAGCATGAGCAAGCTTGAGGTTGGAGTTGTTGAATCTTCATGGATCAACCAAGCTAGAGGTAAGGGGTTTGATTTTCCACTTCCTATAGTTAGGGTTTTTATACATATATTGTGGATTTGTGATGAAAATTGATGTTGTGGTTTGAGTTGTGTGTTTGATTGTTTGATTGAAATAGATTAGAAGAGTTGGATTATGAGTATAGATTGTGGGTATTTTAATTTGTAAGCTAGCAAGTATAGGTTGCAAGTATGAAGAAAAACTGGAAAAAATTGCATATTTTACACTATCTGTTTGCAAGCAATCGAAGAAGAAGATGATGGAGATTATAAATGAAGGGAGGCGCCCACCTCAAGTGAGGGGCGACCGTCCCACATGCTAGGGCGTGTGTCTCCTGCCCTTGGAGGTCCTAGGGCGTCCACCCTCTTTTGGTGAGGAGGTGCCACGGAAAATTTCCATTTTTTCTGCTTGCTGTGTCTTTGTTTTTCTATGTTTTCTGCAGAACATTTTTCCCTGCATAATTGTTTTGGAAAGCTTCTGTTTCTTCATTTATTCCCAAATCCACCTAGTAACACTTTATATTAATAAGATATAATTAGGACGCGAGTTAGCCGATTAAATTTAGAACCCGATTATGTTCCGATTTTCCGATTTCGATAAATTCGACGACGGAGCAAGTTGCTCCGAATTCAACGAAAATTGACGTGCTAGCTAAGTTTGACGTGTAGAACGTAGTGGCAAGGTTAGTTTTTAGAAATTACGAGTTTTTACGAGATGACCCGAAATATGCCAGTTTACGGTTAAATTGAATCGGGTTGTGTTTTAGTGGATTTAAGGCACGTATGGACAATCTGATTTCGACGTTGATGATTTTGATTAATGTCGGTTATTAGAAATGGCTTTCGTGAAGATTATAGGTGTTTGACTAATTTTCCGTTTTTGGAATTTGGTGAATTAATTGATAATGACGCGGTGTGAATAAACATGATATTTGCGATGGTGTATTTACTATTGAATACTTGTTGGTTATGCGATGCGATGATATATGTCTTTGTACATGATGATGTGATGATTATATTGATATTAATAAATGCTTCCGATTTGTGAATGCATGATTTTTGATGATGATGAATTATTGGTGATGTTTTGCATTGATGCGATGTTATCATATGATATGTTTTGTGAGTGTTGATTGTCGAGCATACATTGCATTATGGGCTTTATGCCAAGTGACGAGGCTTTTATGCCAAGCGACGAGGCTTTTATGCCAAGTCTTCCTAATTATGGACAAAGCGACGGGTACCACATGCATAACATAGTCGTGTCTCATGGAGTCGGTTATGGTTATGTTTGAGTTGTTTGGCGTTGGGTTTTGTTAATTGATGGATGATATTGAATTACGATGATATATGATGTTTTGTTTGGTGATGATCTTTATGATGAACATGAAATGAATATGAGTTGATAATTTCATGATAACTATGCGATGAATATAAATGATGAGTTTTGCGATGATTTAACTTAATGAAATGCTTAATGCAAATATGATGTGATGATGTTTGTGACGATGGGCTTTTATGCCAAAAGCGATGATGGGCTTTAGCCAATTGGTGAAGATATTATTTATGTTATTAACATTGTTTGATATTGTTGTTTGATGTCGTTGTTTATGATTGTTGTGATGATTTCGTGGTGATGAGCGTTTATGTGTTGTTGTGACGATTTATGACGATGAGGTTATGGCGATAAAGTGTAGATTTTACACATTAGGATGATGATTAAAGTAAGTGAGTTCTGATTATGTGTTGGAATTACACTTATTAATCAAAACCCTTTATAATTTCGGAACTATATATATATATATATATATATATATATATATATATATATATAGATATACTTTATCATGCCTTTAATTATATGTTTTGGAGTATCTCACCCTTTACTTGTTTCGCCGTTACCTTTATATTGGTAACGTGCAGGTTATGAAGACGGAGATTATAGTTGCTATTAGTGGAGTCGGTGTCACTCTGATACGTAGCACTCGGGGGGAAATATTTATGATGTCTTGTTGTTGTCCTTTTGTTGTTATTTCTTTATGAATAAGAATCATACTTTATGAAAATATTATTTGTTGAAGAAGTTTATTAAAGAAGATGTTTTGATCTTTATGAATCAATTTATGTTTTCCGACGATGCTATGTATCCGAGATTTATACTTTAAATCAAACTGTTTAAAGTGATTTGGTTTTGAAGGTGTGATGCCTCAGTATTTAATTTATGAAATTTTAAATTACTCTGATTTTTGCATATAAAACCTTGGGTAATATTGGTGTGTTACACTGTTCACAAAAAAAGATTTTGTAGAAGCAGTTGAAAAATACGTGTTAGTTCTGTAGATTGGCAGCAATTTTGGTAAAATATTCTGCATAGGAAATGCCATGAAGAATAACTTAACTTGTGGAGCAAAATGTATCAGCAGTTTTTATGAAGATGTCAAAGCAAATGTCCTGACATGTGATACTAAACTTAACTGGTTTTTTCAGTTGCAGAAACATTAGAAGTTAGTTTGTGTTAATTTTTTGCTCGAATTAAGCAAGGTTTGTAACGCTCTACTACAATATTTTTGGAGAGCTTTTTTCCTACTTTCATGGAGAAAGTAAAGGACACGGTGAAGACTTAATGTAAAACGACTTATGGGCTAACCCGAGTTGTTGTAATCGTATAAAAGGCATGTTAACCCTATTTGTAGAGTTAGCCACACTAGAGAATATTAAACATACCGTGTTTTAGTTTTAGGTATTAAGTCTTTGTTAATTGTTCCTTGTGAGCCCTTCTAGTATTGTTTAATATTTGAGGTGGACGTTAGTTGAGTTGTATATTTTTAATCATCTATATCTATAAGCTTTGAAGCAATGATGGTTATGTTTCTTTGAAGTGTGTCTTCAGGTCTTTGTTATTATTATTATTATTATTATTATTATTATTATTATCACTGTGTGTGATTGAGGAGGAGTGAGAGGGGGTTTCTCATATCTAAGAGGTTCTTAGGTAGAAGGGTAATTGGGTAGTGATTAAGTGAAGGGTGTAAACGCCGAAGTTTAACTCTAAATTAATATTGCTAATAGTGGACTTCTTCCATGTCTTGGTAGCATCCAAACATAGGTGTGATTGCACCGATCTGGGTGAACAATTTACTTGTGTCATTTTAATTTATTGAAATTAGTTTTTTGTCGTTACTTGTTCAACAAACATATATTAGTGTCGTGACATCACGTTCGAAATCTCATATCTGATACCAGAATTTCAATTGGTATCAGAGCAGGCATCATGCTCTGTCTCTGGGTAAGATCTAGGGAAGATAATTTCTGGTACTATGGACAAGGAAGGAGGATTTGTGAACATACCACCAATTTTTGATGGTTTTATAGAAGCCTCGCATGGTGTCGTTTTTAAAGTCCTTGGACAACAGAGCTTGGAAAGCAGTTCTAAAACCTGATCAACCAACTGGTGTGTTGACACCTGAGGAGAACTGATCTAAGGATGAATATGAATTAGCTCTTGGAAACTCTAAGGCTTTGAATTATACTTTTAATGGAATTGACAGGAATATCTTCAGATTGGTGAACAATGTGAAGTTACTAAATATGCTTGGGAAATTCTCAAGACTACTCATGAGGGTACTCCCAAGGTAAAGATGTCAAGACTGCAGCTGTTAACCACCAAGTTTGAGAACTTGAGGATGAAGGAAGAAGAAAGCATTTAAGACTTCGACATGAATATCCTTGAGATAGCCAACGCATGCAGTGCCTTAGGAGAAAATATACCGGAGGAGAAGCTGGTTGGAAAGATTCTCAGGTCTCTCCCCAAGAGATTTGAAATGAAAGTGACTACTATATAGGAAGCTCAAGAAATCAACAACATGAGATTAAATGAACTTGTTGGACACTGAGGAAGGGTTATCTCATACTATAGTCTTTCTTGGAAGACAATTCAATAAAGTGCTAAAGAATATGGAGGGAATTCAAGACCAAATGTCAGGAACATCCCATTAGACATCAGCAGGACAAATGACTCTGGGAGAAAAGCACGGGTTGAGGAAAGATTTACCCAAGGTAGAGGAGTAAAGTGCTATGAATATGAAGGATTTAGTCACATTAAATCTGAGTGTCCAACGTTTCTTAAGAAACAAAACAAAGGACTGACTGTATCTTGGTTTGATGAGGACTCTGAAAGTGATGTGGAAGAAGAATCGGCCAAATATGTAACAGCTCTGACTGGTACATACATTTCTAATGGAGATTCAAGTGATAAGGAGTTAACATTTGAAGAGTTGGATGCTTCATACAAGGAGCTGTGAATGAGAAGTTTTGAGGTGTGTCAAGATGGGGAGAAATAAAAGAAGCTCATAACTCAACTAAAAGCTGAGCAGAAAGAGCATCTAGAAACTATCTTCAAGCTGGAAAATGAAGCAACTATACTGAAGTATGATCTTGACAAAATGTCCAAATCTGTCAAGATGCTGAACAGTGGATCTGACACACTTGATAAAATTATTAAAGCAGGAAGAATAGCTAGGGATATGAATGGTCTAGGATTTCATGAAACAAAGGATCCAGTTTCAGATCCTATTCAAATCCAGGCCAAACCAAAGACGTCGAACCAAATGTTTCAACGTCATGGAAGAGGAAATTTCAGATAATCGAAGAGGAAAATGCAGCACTAGAATGTCATTACTATGGATGATATGTCACATAAAACCTTTTTGTTTCACGCGTATGGTTATCCCAACCCTACACCTCAATTTAATGTGACTCAAGCCTGCACAAATGAAAAGAAACAATGGATTCCCAAAACTAATGTTTCCTGTTTCTTAGCACACAAGTCACCCACAATAAGAGCCAAAGAGGATTGGTATTTTGATAGTGGATGCTCAAGGCATATGACAGGGGTTAAGGAGCTACTAGTAAATATCCAAGCACATCCAACTGGTTGTGTTACCTGTAGGGATGGAATAAAAGATGAAATCAAGGGAGTGTGAAAGACAAATTACCCTGGGATTCCTAACATTGAAGATGTGTTACTTGTCAAGGATTAACAACCAATTTAATAAGCATAAGCCAACTGTGTGATCAAGGTTTCAAAGTAAATTTCACAAAGTCTGAATGTATTATTACAAATAAGATAAGTGAATCTGTTATGGAAGGAATAAGGACTAAGGACAACTGCTATCTGTGGATACCCCAAGACACGAGTTACTCCATATGTACTAAACACATAAATGATGAAGGCAGATATCTTCAGGAGAATTGGCTGAATAGTGTGGTGACTGAATGCAATGTTGCACAAAGTGTCATGACATTATATAACATTGCTAACAACAATAATGATCAGAGTGTTGAAAATAAAAGTGCTGCCCTGGAACATAAAATCACTGGGATACAATTAGATAACACTTACTCAGAGAGGTGGAATTTTAATCAAGATGGAATTTCGAGAGGCGAACAAGGGGTCTGCATGCTAAAGAAGTTATAGCAATTAAAAGCGTGTGGGAATGTCATTAAATGGTTTATGTTTTCAAAACATCACTTAACATTGTTTGAACATGTCATTCAACATATAAAGAGCCCATACCAAGTGCAATCGTTCCAAATTCCCCCCACACGCTACAAAAAATATGTGCCCTACAGTGCTCTCATCTCCTACCTCCAAAAAGACAACTTTCATCTTTCCACTTACAGAAACTCCAACATGTCTCAACATGATGAATCTACTCCAAGCAAGATTAATATGTCTTCATCCAACTCTGAAGCCCACCATGAGAACATCTCCACTGATGAAGCTCTATACTTGGCTCCCCTGACCATGATTCCATGTCCGGAGGCAAGACCTAAGAAGCTCTGCACCTTCCATGCAAGATGTTCAAGAGGAACTTCAGTCCCTGTTGTAGGTAATGTCCCTAATCCTACTAATGATGAGTCAGAATAAGATATTTTAGATGTTGATATGACTATTAGGAGAATAGTCACTAGGGTTTTGAATGAAGGCTTACCTGTACGTGGTATTACAATTCCTCTCTCACACATACCTGCTGAGGTTGCACCTAAAGGTCTTGTTGAACCATCTGTAATTGATGGAGAAAACACTGAGAAAAATCTTGGAAAGGATACTGAATCTGATCTTTGGAAAGCCACTCCTAATGTTGGAACATCACCTATAAAGGAAACATCTACTACCAAGAAAGACACCACAGACCCAAAGGAACAACAAAACAATATGGCTAAAGAGATAGTGGATCTGGATGAACTATCTGACAATGAATTGATTGTAAATGTGAACCCTAGGATTGCTAAGAGGTTGAAGATAAGAAAGGGTAAGGATGCAGTTACAAATACTCCCACCAAGAGTGTCAAGAAGAAGGTCATGTATGGACCTTCAAAAGCCTGGAGAAAAGTTGTTCCCTCATCAAGCAAGAGGAAGATTAGGTCTGAATCAGAGTCAGACTATGATATTGAGGATGATGTCCATGACATCACTCCTATGAAGAAAGCTGTAATTATAGAGGCCATTTGATAATGTGCCTGATTCCCCTATAAATAACATATTCTTCCACTCCACCATCTATTTCACAAGATGGAACTATGTTTATCAGGGGAGAATTGCTTTGGAGAGAGAATTGGGAAAATATGCCTTGGAGTACAAGGAAATCATGAGGCTAATATATGTTGTTGGATTGATGAAGATAGTAACCAAGATGGCTAAATACTATGAGGTGTTGGTCAAGGAGTTTATTGTCAACATTCTTGAAGACTATGCTGATAGAAAGAGCAAGGATTTTAGAAATTTTTTTGTGAGAGGAAAGTGTGTTGAGTTCTCTCACGCTGTTGTCAACAAGTATCTTGGAAGAAGTGAAGATGAGGAATGTGAGTTGGAATTAACTGAAAATCAAGTGTGCAAGACCATCACTGCAAATCAAGTGAGTGCATGGCATGTTAAGGGAAAGTTATCTGCTGGGAAGTTAGGTGTTAAGTATGCCATTTTGCATAGGATTGGAGCTGCCAACTGGGTTCCCACAAACCACACCTCAAGCTTACAATGAGATTGGGAAAATTTATTTTTGGTGTTGGTATGAAGAAGCCATTTGACTATGGTTCCTACATCTTTGATCAAACAATCAAACATGTTGACACATGTGTTGTAAAGATGCCCATTGCCTTTCCTTCTCTGATATGTGGTATCATTATCCAACAACATCCTAGAATTCTATCCACTCTAGATACTTCAAGAAAAAGAGGAGCTACTTTATCACTTCACCATAAATTATTTGCAGGGGAACATGTGTCAGACATTGTTTAAACATCTGCAGGTGCTAAGAGCAAGACCTCAAGTAAGGGTGATGTTATTGTTGAGTTAACAGAGGCTTGTAAAGAATTGGATGAAGTTATTCATATCAGCTCAACAAGAAAGCTGAAATTTGAAGAAACCATCTGAGATCTGAGGAAGGATGCTGCTGCAAGTGCTGCTGAAGAGGTGTAGGAAGAAGAGAGCAACTATGAAAGTGAAAAAAGAGTTATTTTGAGGATAAATTAGGAAGTGAATAAAATGGTGAATCTACCGATTCTGTAGATAACTGGGTGTGTTGAAGCTGTGTTGGTTGTGTTTCCCATGGCTCCTATTTTGGTTTTTAATTATATTTTGTGTAATTTTGGCACTGATGTGCTTAACAACGAATGATATGTTATTTAACATCCCTAACATATAACTTTAGGTAAGAATGAATGATAGTTTCATCTAGTATTTCATATTATCATCTTCCATGAGTTAATTCTGGTGCTATCTTTGGCATATTGGGGATAAAAAGGGGGAGTAATGTGTGAATTATGAGTCTGACTGACTAATGGAGTGTTCAACTGGTGATGTGGAGGGAGAGAAGCTAACTGCATGTTGATTGTGTGCATGATCTGGATGTGTGACTGTGATATTGTGTGAAGTTCTAACTGATGTTTAGACATTTAAATTTTTTTGATGTACCTCTGATAAACTGAGATTGTGATTATGTTGCTGCTCTGATATGCTACTCTTATATGTCTGTGTGTGAAGCTAACATCTATGTTTTTGTTGTATTTGCTTAGTTATTAATTATGATGTTGATGTTAATTATATGGCTTATATACTCAAATAATGTTTTATCCAAAATTTTCCAAAGGGGGAGTTTGTTAGTTCTGTAGATTGGCAGCAACTTTGGTAAAACATTCTGCTCAGGAAATGTCATGAAGAATAACTTAACTTGTGGAGCAAAATATATCAACAATTATTATGAAGATGTCAAAGCAGATGTCCTGGCATGTGATACTGAATTGAACTGGTTTTTTCAGTTGCAGAAACATAAGGAGTCAGTTTATGTTAATTGTTTGCTCGAAGTAAGCAAGGTTTGTAACACTCTACTGCAACATTTTTGGAGAGCTTTTTCCCTACTTTTATGAAGAAAGTAAAAGACACAGTGAAGACTTAATGTAAGCGACTTATGGGCCAACCCTAGTTTCTGAGATCCTATAGAAGGCATGATAACCCTATTTGCAGAGTTTTCCACACCAGATAATATTGAACTTATTGTGTTTGAGTTTTAGGTTTTAAGTCTTTGTTAGTTGTTCCTTGTGAGCCACTCCAGTATTGTTTAATACTTGAGGTGGATGTTAGTTGATTTCTAAGTTTTTAATCATCTATAAGCTATGAAGCAATGATGGTTATGTATCTTTGAAGTGTGTATTTAAGTATTTGTTATTGTTATTATCCCTCTGTATGATTGTGAGGGAGTGAAAGGGGTTTCTCACATCTAAGAGGTTCTTAGGTAGAAGGGTCATTGGATAGTGATTAAGTGAGGGGTGTAAACGTGAAAGTTTAACTCTAAATTAATTCTACTAATAGGGAAATTCATCCCTGGCTTGGTAGCCTCCAGACGTAGGTGTGTGTTATACCCCAAAATTTTCACTCCCACTTCTCAAGACAATCCACAACTCCATACTCAAGGATTTCACAAGGGTTGATTAGACAAACCCTCCTAAGCAATCAATCCAAACTAGGGTTTTTTACTCCTCTCAAGTCACGATAGATTTCCAGTGCTCTAAGGTGGTCATAATACCTTATCCTATGTTCCAAGGGACCATCATGACAAGTTTCAGGCCTTACAAGTAAAAATTACTCATCCAATTGTTCAGATGGTTAAAAATCAGCTATATTAGACAAAAAGTCAACTATGGTCAACATACAGTCAAACTTCATAATTTTTTGTCAACATCAATATTTTGAAGTAATATTCATCATTTGAACAAGGGTTGATCATGATTCCTCAAGGAAAGGTCAAGATTTGATCAAAAGTCAAAGTTTCTAAATTGGGGTTTTTTAGACAAAAGTCAACAAAACTTTGACCAAGCATAACTTTCACATACTTTATCAGAAATTTTTCCACCAAAGCTCATTTTAAAGGGAATTCAATTCTCTACAATTTCATGTCTCACAAGCTTGGGCTAGAAATACTCCATTTGGAAGTTATGGATCAAAACATTACAGGTCCTTTTAAAAGTCAACAAAAAGTCATCTTTTTGCAAAGAAGTGTTCATGAACATGGAAGCTTCAATGAATATGAAACCAAAAGGGATGTTTAGAGGACATCTTGAGATTTCTAAAAAGTCCAAGAAAACCCAAAAATGTTAAAAATTAAGCAAGAAACAGGTTGTGCAAGTTGGGCATTTTTGAGGAGTGCATAAAGAGAAATACTTGAGAAAATCAATTTTTTTCCAAATGGGCTTAACTTTTCTTGGTTCAAACTTGTTTCTAATCACAATTAGAACCTCCAAGCCCAATTCCACGCCCTTGAGCTTTTTATTTTATTGATTTTTATTTTTATTCATTTAAAGTCAATTTAATTAAAATAAAATAGCAAAAAATAAATCAATCAATGCAAGGCTGTATATTTGACATTCTTGAGGTCCAAGATACCTATTAAATGGCCTGAAATTCGAAATTGAGTGATTGGCAAGAGATTGGTACAAGATTGGCAATATTTGATCAAGATTGACAAGATTGGCAAATCAAATATACTCTCATTGGATGGTATATATTCTCTCATCAATTCTCAACATGAATCCATCCTCTATAAATTCAGAGGGTTTCTACACCCTAGAGGAGAGTTTTTGAAAGCTGGAAGAACCCTAACCAACCTCAAGAAAACCGTGACTTGCAAGCAACTAGCATCCCTAGTTTTGAAGCAATTCGAGCCGATCCAAGCATTCCAACACGTTCTAGGAGGTTCTCTGATCAATTCCATCCATTCACCAAGCATCCAAACGCCCATAATCGTAAGAACACGATTACAGTTTGCTCTCCAAAACTCAAAATCAATTTCAGTAATTCATGCATTTTTAATACAATTTGATTACATATTTGTGTTTAGACTGATGCTTATAAACTTTCTGGATGGTTTGATTTGAGTTTTAGCACAGGAATAAGAATCTTCCATGGCTAGGGTTCACGAGCTCGAATTAGGATTTTCTAAAATAGGATAAATTGGACGAAACCAGTGGCCTTATCACATTCAGGGATCAAACCGAGTTGATCCATGTTCTCATAACTGATTTATGTTGCGTATTTTTTAGTTTTGATTTCTTGCAGGGGTATAGTGATGGATGAAACTGTGGCTATAGGATTTAACCACAAAGCAGAACCGTGGGTAAAAGTTTGAAAATTCAAACGAAGAAGATGACACCTTGGTGCGTTTCTGTTCCAGAATCTCCAGAAGTTCCAACTTCTGGACCCCTCAGAAGCACATCTCCAAAAGTTCCAACTTCTTGACCCCTCAGAAGCACATCCCCAGAAGTTCTAACTTCTGGATCCCTCGGCAGCGCACCCCCCAGAAGTTGCATCCCCAGAAGTTCCAACTTCTGGATCCTCAGAAATGCTGTCTCCAGAAGTTCCAACTTCTGGATTCCCAGAAGGTACGCCAACTTCCGTGCCAGAAAGACCAGCTTCCGTGCCAAAAAGACCAACTTTCGTGCCCAAAAAGAGCCAGCTTCCGTGCCAGACTCCAGAAGCTTTGGAAAATAGGTGTCCAGAGGTTCTGGAGGGAACTTCTGTCAGAAGCTCTGATGGAAACCCTCATTTTTATTTATTTTTCTGCTGATTAATTTTCTTTGCATTCTCCTTTTAAAAAATTATTTTTTCTAAAAAAAACCCTAAAAAACGTCTAACTTTAGGATTTAAGTTCAAAACATCCTTATTTAAAAATTCACAAAAAAAGGCATTTTCTTTTAAAATCAATCAAAAAATAATATTTTTAGTAATTGGGTTGCTAACTAAAACTTTTTACTAACTTCCAGATTATCTTTGCACTACCATTTTCTCATTTTTTTTCTATTATTTATTCCGCATTTTAAATTCTAGAAAGGTTGTATAGGTTGCAATTTGTTATCATATAATAGTGTAGGACCTTTACATTTCTGCCTTTACTTTCTGCACTCCCATATTATGTATCTGCCCCAAAGCCATGTAATATCGTATGACCTTTACATTTCCGCAATTTATTTTCCGCACTTATTAACTGTTAGTAATTAAGCGTGTATGGCAAGATTAAAAACAACATAGATCACTTCTAATCATAAGATAAAATATCTGAATACAACACACTTTTCACACATGCACCCCCTTAGGGTATCCTCTCTTGTTTGCCTTACAAATAATGGTCATGTCCCTCGAACGTGGGGATATCTTAGCTAAGATGCTTACAAACATATCATCATAGTCCCTTCGGATTAAAGATCATAGTCCCTCAATGACCCTCGATGTTGCCTACGAATATATGATCTCGTCCCTCGATTGTTGCCTACGAAATGTGATGATCGTCCCTACGAATATGCTAAGGTATTCCTACATGTTGCCTTCTATGACCATCCAATGTCCCTTCGAATGTCCCTCTATATCCAATGGATAGAGTTACCTACCAACCAATGGTATGGATAGCGCTACCCGAAAGGAAAGCAAAATAACACAGAAACGACCGTTCTGAGTGGGCAAAAATAAGTCTCTTTTGCTTACTCAATCAATTCAAAACACTTTTTACACCTCACACTATTTTTCAAAATCTTTTCAAAAACACTTTGTATACATTCCAGCGTGAATCATTACAAAGTCATCTATAAAACAAAACATTTCCAAACACTTCGTATTCATTCAAGCGTGAATCATTACGAAGTCAAAGCGAAATGACTTTTCAAAAACATTTTCAAACACGCACAAAAGACAATTTAAAGTGAGGTAAGCAATTAAGATCCCGTAGATAACTACAGATGGAAAGGGTGCTAACACCTTCCCTTTTCATAACCACCTCCCTTACTCAGAATCTAAAGAAGGTCTTTTCTTGTTCTTTTTGCCTTCCCTTAATTGGATAAAAGAAAAGTCGGTGGCGACTCTTGCTATCCGCAACATTTGCAAACAAATGCAAAACAAACAAGTTAGTTCTCCCACCGTGTTACAGTGTGATTGCATTGAACTGGGTGAACAATATACTAGTGTCATTTTAATTTTCTTCAATTAGTTTTCTGTTGTTACTTGTTCAACAAACAGATATTAGTGTCGTGACATCACCTTTGACATCTCTTATATGATACCAGAATTTCAGTATGTAAGAATGATGGAAGCTGAAGGACATGATATGTTGATCTTTGACTACTCTCAATTACATGCTAATGAAGTAGAGTGCTCAAATGGAAGGAGAAAGAAAAGATCTAAGTCGTCTGATCCAAAAAGGAAAAGAAAAAGAAGGTTAGAATGCTTAGTAACGCTACTCTAGAGGAAGAAAGTCAATCTAGAAAGTTAACCTTACTTCTGATCCCATTCCTCAAACTATCTTTGGTTCATCCTTTGATAATCCTAGTCCTTCCATTTCCTTTAAAACACCGTCTTTTTCATTACCACCTCCTACACCTTTACCTTGTAATAATTTTGTTTCAAATTCCTTTATTATTCCTACATCATCTTCTACAAAGTTCCTAACTTGAACTACCTTTGATGTCCCTACATCCTTCCAAATTCCACATCAACAATACAACGACATAACCGTAGAATGTGTTATGACTGCCCCTATTTCATCCACCTCCATAATCACTTCCACTCCTCTCATCGTGTCATCTTCTCCAGAAAGTCATACCTTAGCATCCCCTGGTATTTTCTCCAATCTTCAATTTGCCTTATTCAATAAAGAACCATCTTTACCTATTCAAAACACAGTCTGTTATGACTCTGCTTCACCTTCAAACATTGATGAGTCTGAACGATTGGAAGCTGATAATCTTGGAACCTTTGAAATTTCTTTAGGTGAATCAGATTCAATGTTTGAGCTTCTGGGACTTACTGAGGTCACTCAACTTTCTAAACCTATTTCTTCCGATATTTTGCTAGTTGTCTCTGAGAAACCATGCCCCAAAACTCTGGCTGAATGCCTTGATGTGTTTAGGGATAAGGCTTAGAAGAAGATAATCAAGGTCAATGAAGAGGCTAAGATTAGCTCTTCACACAAGGATCTGGATGCCTCCTGGGCATAGTCTAGGCTTCAGATGAAGTCTGGAGTTGAGAGAATTTTCAGTTTCTTTGCAACTTCTAAAACAACTGTTGTAGAGCTTGTCAAGAAGAAGGAGGACGAACTGGAAAAAAATCATTCCTTCCAGCTTATTGCTAAGAAGTAGAAAGAAGAAGAAGCAAAATCTCTTCAAGATGCTGCTAAGGAATGAGGAAAAAGGAGAAAGAGGCAAGGCTAAAGGCTGAAGAGGATGCAAGACTCGAAGCTCAAAAGGATAGACTGGCTGCTGAGGCAAAGAAGGAAAAGGAATCTTCTCAAGTTGTTCTTGTTGAAACTTCAACTCAATAACAAATCAACAGTATCAATTCCACTCTTGGTGAGTTGAAAGCATAACAAAGAGACATGAAGTAGAGTCTGGCTGAGCAGAAGACTGTCAATGAGAATGTTCAGAATATGCTGGCTTTGATTCTTCAGAAGATTGTTGGACCAGATCCCTCTCCTTCCAATTCTTAAAACTGATTTCTTTGAATCGTTTTCATGCTTTTCTTTTGATTAAGAAATTTTGGTCTTCGTGTTCTTTTGCATGTTTTGAACTTATGTTTTATTATTCTGAATGAATGAAAGCATTTTTCTTTTGTCTTTTATTTTATTTATGTGTTTTTCAAACTTTTTAAAATATAACTTTTTGATTATGACAAAAAGGGGGAGTAGTTAAACAAGTAATTTTGATTCTCAATGATCAAATTCTCTGAAAAATGCTGCTTACATTTCTAACCAAATATAAACAGTTGTTTCTTGGTAGAATTGTGTTGCTTTTCTTTTTCAAGATTATGAAATCTGAAGAAAGTCATGCATCTGACTCCTATGACTAACTCTGAAAGAGTAAATTCGAAGTCAAGTTCTAACTGAAGAGTCTGGAACTTGTCTGAGCGACGTTAAGTTCAAGATCTCAGTTGAGAAGTTATATCTTCAAGAATCAAGACTCTCAAAGATCTTCTATCTGATCTGTTGGGACCAAGGGGAGTTCTTTCCCAGATGGTCCTTAGTCAGAAGTTCTAATCTTTCACCAAGTATGTGATTTAGGGGGAGTTTTCATGTTAAGTTTAAGTAATACTTACCTTACTCATTTTTAACTTTGTTATGATATTATGCAAAATTGTGTCATCAAAATACATAGTTTGTCATCATAAAAATTGGGGAGATTGCTAGAACATGATTTGGTTCTACAATTATGCATCTGAGTTTTGATGATAAAAAAGAGTATGTTTGAGTGAACAATTTTGTTACTCTAATGTTTGTTGTATTTTTAAGAATAAACAAACAGGTTCTGCTTTTGATGAATAGCGTGGCAAAGAAATTAGAAGAGAAAATGTTCCGCTTCTAAGCTACAGAAGGTTCTAATGAACAAGTAGTGAGGAAAGCATCATAAGGCTCTGAAGCTAAGTTACTCTGATATGACCGTCTGAGGAAACTAGTCAGAAGATCTAAAGACAGAAGTGCTACTCATGTCAAGATACTGAAGACTCAAGTTTCAGAAGATAAAGGGTTCTGAAGACCAAGTGCTTGATAACTCTGAAAAACATGGATCAGAAGATTCTAAAAACTTGAAGTTCATCTGAACTTATGTTACGGTACAGGGTTACAAGATCAAGTGTTGAAGACTCTGAAGACGTGGTTCTGAAGACTTGAAGTTCTTACAACCTTATGTTACGATGCATGGTTCTTTAAAACCAAGTGCTGAAGACTCTAAAGAGGAAGATCTGAAGATTCTGAAGACTCTGAAGACTTGAAATTTGGATTAACCAGATGTTATGTTCCCACTTCCAAACTCATGATCGCAGAAGCCTCTGAAGTGCAGAAGAAAGAAGATAACATTAACATGGTACAATAGTACATGGTACAAATAAACGTTTCATTCCACTACCATGAAAGACAGAAGCTACGTATGATCTTGTCTCCCACGTTCTATCAAGCCATCATAAATTTCATATTTCCAGAAGTACCCTTAAACGGTTACATCACATGCATAACAATATATAAGGGCTTGAAGACTTGAAGAAACAATTGCTAATTCACGAAGAAACTCTCTACGCTTAAACACAATTTTTCTTGTAAAAAGCTGTAAATTCTTTCAAGTCATTATACTAAAAATCTGTTTACATATCAGATTGCGTAGAAGCATATTTATTTGCAAACAAACTTGTTATCAAACGGTTGTTTGATTGTTCCTTGAGAGACCAGTTGGGTCAGCTTTTCAAGAGGTCTAGGAAAGTTAGTATTAGAGGTTGTTAGTCACACACAGTTGGTGTATGCAGGTGTTAGTCACCGGTGGTTGCCCATGCAAGTGTAATCAGTTTGGTTATAGTGGATTAAGTCCTCGTTGGAGAGAGGAAAATCACCTCGGAAGGATGAACTAGAGTAGCTTGAGGTTTTCAAGTGAACTAGGATAAATGTTTTGTGTTCTTTATTGCTTTCTTTATCTTTTAATCTTGATCAAAGCAAATCATATTCAAGGGAATTGTTTTTAGAAGCAAAGTTTTTCAAAGTATAAAACCCAATTAAAACCCCTATTTATTGTGTTTTTCGTGCCTTCAAATCCTTGTGTCTCTCTCTCTCTCTCTTACTCTCTTTTATGTTAATTTTCAAATTGTGAAAACGTTGATTGTGCAATCAATACATTGAAACAATCTTTTTGTTTAATAATTCAAACTATTCTGCTGAGTCGATTGTACACCAAGTGTTTGACAAATTTCTTAAACTGGTTTTTGTTTGATATTTCATTAGAAATAGATTACTAGCGTGTTGTTTTATTCAAATGATTGTGAATAAAACTATATTGATTGTCTTTCTCATCTTACACAATTCATTCTATCAGTTTATCGCATATCCAGTCTTTTCGATAATGGTTCAGATAGACGATTGTCGATCCGAGTTCATTTTTAGGCACCAAAGTCAAAAGTTTTTCAAAATATAATTTTAATAAGAAAATTTCATTTGAGATCTATTCACCCCCTCTAGATCGTAGCTTATCGTCTAACATATGTCATGACATTTATTTGACACATTGTCACTAAAGCTTTGGATAGTAATTTGTTTAAAATACTAAGGTGTGACCTTGGTATTTACACCCTTTAAAGTTCATAGAAATCAATGCTATGGAGTTCTGTCAAAGGATAAAAAGTGTTTCTCTCTCCAAAGATTTCTTAGCTACACAAAATAAGGAAGTTTTATTGGTTTTATCAGGTGTGATATAATTGGGATGTCATTACAAGCAAGAAAGCAAACATTTTGCCTTCTCCTACTCTCAAATTACAAATTTGTCTCTCAATATGAATCATAATCCAGCTGGTGGGAGCAATCAAAATCATGTTGGTCCATTTGGACCACTCATGTGTACCAACATGATTTGTGGAGTATTCTTCAATCATCTTTATGGTTATCTTGTTACAGACAATGTTTAAATGACAATAAAGTAATTGACTACAAATTTATGATGCATAGTAGTTTGAGGGCGAAAGATGGTATACACCATATCTCCTTGAAAATAACTTATATCACTTACAAAATATTTTTATGTAGTATTCTTTTGGTGGATTAATTCAATATAAATATTACTCTAAAAATTCATACCTATGTGAAAACTTGATAACTCTCAATACATAATCCATGAGATATAATCATCATCTTATCCATATAATAATCCCAGCGCTTTGATGTTATTTTATTTCACAATAAAGTTTGATTATGGATACTTTAAGATATAATGTCCTTATATTTAATGTTATTTCATGATAAAGTCACACTTAATGTTTCATTAAATTGACTAAGTATTATAGAGACTTTATTATTTTGAAGAAAAAAAACACAATAAAGAAATACTTTTTATTATTAAAAAATAATTCGATACTTGTATCAAATTCTAATAAAACTATCGGCTTCTAGAGATTACGCCAACAATATTCTCAAAAACAATATTCTCAAAAGCTATGAATTCATTACAATATAAATGTAGATAATCCATCTCTTTAAACAACCACAATGATCGATGACTATGAAATGTTATGGTTATTTTGGAAAAATAGTTTTCAATAATTTTCACACAATATGATAGAATCATGGAAGCTGCCCAACTATGGAGCGACATAGCATGCATTGAAACACTGGTTGGTCCACGACAATGAATAGTGATGTCAGCACAACAAGTAATGCGAAAAAGATAAACCCTTGAGAGACCATATGAATTTTGAAAATTTGCTATCGTTTGTCAAGTATTAGAACAATCTATAGATGCAGACCATGAAGAGTTGTCCCAGAAGATTCCTCTTCGAATATTGACCATTGGCCTAAATTCATAAATTAATAATCCATTTTCACCGTGCTTGTAGAAAACTAGCTCAGTCTATGATAGGGAAAATTGAAAAATAAACAAAATACAAAAATTAGTTCCAATTCATATATTAATAAGAGAAAAAGGTAAAATTTAATATTTATTATATGAAAAATATACCTCAATATCTAAAAACTGTTGCCATGGAGAAGGAATTGGAGTGTTTGGATTGTCTTGGAGGAAATTAAGCAACGCAGAAATATCTATGAAGAAAAAATAAGAGATGAAAAAAAAAGAGAAAAAGAAGAGACGCATATATATCTAAGATATTATATAATTCATATACATCGGACATATTTATAGTTGATTTTTATGATTATACAAAGAAATTTTATTATATTCTTATAAGACTACATAAGTCAAATATTATAAAATCAATGTATGCACAATATAGTAACGCTTACATTTATAATTTCGTATTTAAAAAAAAACTAAAATGTTGAACTATCATTTTAAATAATATTTAATGTTTGATCGAAAATCTTTGATTATATTTGAAGAAAATTTGTACTTTTAAATAGGAGAAATTTAGGAATTCTTCTTTAAATGAAGAATTAAAAATAAAAGGTGAGTATTGTAGGCCAATTGATATGTGGTGATTGAGTTAAATAAGTCTAAAGTAATGTCTTAAAAATTGGATAGTTATTAAACCGACGAGGGTAATTGGTAATTGGTTCACTGGATGAATAACTGGGTCATTGATTAAACTAGATTATTAAACAGGATAATTTGGTTGAATAAGCATGTCTCTATAACAAAACTAGATAATTATTAAACTGGTTGAACCAGATGACACAATCTCTAAAAAACCAAGACACTTACAAAATATCAAAATTTCATAATTCCACAAATTTATTCTTTAAATTCAAATTCTAAACATAGTCATCACTGTTACTTCTATGGATTGGTAGCAATTTTGGTTAAACATTCTACTCAGAAAATGCCTTGAAAAATACTGAAGTAGCCGATGTCACAACAAATATCTTGACATTTGAAACTGACAGAAGTGATTTAGTGCAGATTTTTTAGGAAGTCAATTTATTTGTTATTTGTATGCTTCGACTAAGGAAGCTTGAGAACGCATTCAACAATATATTTGGAGATTTAATGTCTTGCTATCATGGAGAAAAGACAGGAGGTGCTGAAGACTTGTGAGTAAAGCAACCCTAGTTGTTGTTACTCAATTTAAAGGCTGCAAACCTTGTTTTGCAGTTTGGCCGTTCCAGATTTAGAAACTTAGATGTTAATTGTTGGTTGTTTATTGTTTTGGTTGTTCATTGTTAATTGTGAGCCTCTCTCGTATTTATACTTGAGTAGGACGTTTGTTGAGTTGTAAGTTGTCAATCGCCATAAGCTTTGAAGCGAGTGTGGTTGCGTGTCTTTAAAGAGTGTCTTCAGTTTTGATTTTGTTGAGTGTCACCGTGTGTGACTTAGGGAGTGAGCAGAGGTTCTTATATATAAGTGTGGTATCTTAGGTTGAAGGATCATTGGGTAGTTGATTAAGTGAGGAGTGTAAACAGGGAAGGTTTAGCTCTGAATTAATACCGCTGATAGTGAATTTCATCCCTAGCTTGGAAGCCCCCAGACGTAGGTTGGTTAGAACCAAATTGGGTTAACAACTCTTTGTGTTTTTATTATTTTCTGCACTCTATAATTCGATTTTGTTAAGCTCTGTTCAAAGCAGATATAAGTGTCGTGACATTACCTTCAACATCTCATATCTGATACCTTAATTTCAATTGGTATCAGAGCAGGCATCTTGCTCTGTCTCTAGGTGAGATCTAGGGAAGATACTTTTGAGTAACATGGACAAGGAGACAATATTTATGAATAGACCACCCATTCTAGATGGTTCTAACTATGACTTATGGAAGCCTCGTGTGGCAACATATATAAAGTCCTTGGACAATTGGGCTGGGAAAGCTATTCTGTAAGGATTGACACATCTTGTCATTATTGAAGCTGATAATCAACCTACTGGCGAGTTGAAGCCTGTAGAATATTGGTCAAAGGATGATGATGAACTAGCTCTTGCAAATTCAAAGGCGTTGAATGCTATATTCGGTGGAGTTGATAGAAACATCTTCAGACTGATCAATACATGTGAAGTGGCCAAGGATTCTTGAGAAATTCTCAAAACTACTCATGAAGGCACTTCCAAGGTTAAAATGTAAAAACTACAATTGCTCACAACTAAATTTGAGAACCTGAGAATGAAGGAAGAAGAAAGCATTCAAGAATTTCATATGAATGTTCTTAAAATAGATAGTGCTTGCAGTGCCTTGGGTAAGAAGATACCAGAAGAGTAGCTAGTAAGGAAGATGCTCAGATCTCTACCTAAGAGATTTGATATGAAAGTAACAACTATTGAAGAAGCTCAGGAAATCAACAACATGAAAGTGGATGAACTAGTGGGTTCACTCCAAACATTTGAGCTGAGTATTATTGAGAGGTCTGAGAAGAATCCTAAAAGCATAGCGTTCAAGTGCAACACTAAGGAGAAAGGTGAGGAATATAATATAGACACTGAGGAAGGACTGTCAAAAACCATAGTTCTTTTTGTAAGACTGTCATACCCCAAAATTTCCCTCCTACTTCTCAAGACAATTCACATCTCCATACTTAAGGATTTCACAAGGGTTGACCAGACAAACCCTCTTCTAAGCAATCAATCCAAACTCGGGTTTTGATTCTCTCAAGTCAAAATGAATTTCGAAGACTCAAAGTAGTCACCATACCTCATCATATGCTTCAGGGATAACCATGTCAAGTTTCAAGCCTTACAAGTCAAATTTGCTCATCCAATTGCTCAGATGGTTGAAAATCAGCTGTATTGGACAGAAAGTCAACTATGGTCGACATACAGTCAAACTTCATAATTTTTGGTAAACATCAATATTTTGAAGTAATATTCATCATTTGATCAAGGGTTGACCATGATTCCTCAAGGAAAGTCAAAATTTGATCAAAAGTCAAAGTTTCTCAATTAGGGTTTTTCAGACAAAAGTCAACAGAACTTTGACCAAGCATAACTTTCACATACTTTATCATAAATTTTTCCACAAAAGCTCATTTTGAAGGTAATTCGATTCTCTACAACTTCATGTCTCACAAGCTTTGGCCAAAAATGATTCATTTGGAAGTTCTGGATCAAAACATTACAGGTCCTTCTAAAAGTCAACAAAAAGTCATCTTTTTGCAAAGGAGTGTTCATGAACATGGAAACTTCAATGAAGATGAAACCAAAATTAGTTTTTATAGGATATCTTGAGATTTCTAAAAAGTCCAAGAAAACTCAAAAAGGTTGAAAATTGAGCAAGATACAAATTGTGCAAGTTTGACATTTTTGAGGAGGTGCATAAAGAGAAATACTTAGCAAATGCAAATATTTTTCAAATGGGCCTAAGATTTTATGATCCAAACTTAATCTTGACATTATCCATGGCTTGGAAACTCAAGTTCACGCCTCCTATCTTTTTATTTAATTTATTTTTGAATTAAATGACTAAAATTCAAAATTAATTAAATAAAATACAAAGGTAATGGATAATATGAATTGGCTCAGTTTTTACTTGTCTTGAGGACCAAAGAAGCCCATGAAGGCTGTCAAATTCGTGCAAGACTTGATAGGCAAGATTAGAGATCAAAAATGGCAATATCTGGTTTTTTTTCATGGAATTATATCTTAATCAATGCAAGATATTTTCTCCTTTTGTTGACCTAGTTCTACTCTTCTATAAGTACCTAACACATTCAGACACAAGCAAAAACAATGAACCCTTTCCTCCACAACAAACCCTAAACTCACAAAAATTCTCAAGAAACTTAAACTTTTGAGTTTCAATTTCTAGTCATTCTTAAGCCAAAACAGTCATCCATTCACTCTCCTGAGCATTCTAGGAGTCGACCTCAGGCCTTACACGAAGCCAAAGCACCCCAGAACGGGCCACCCAAGTCTCTCCGACTTAGTATATTTCTTAAAATCGATTCTCTTAATCCATGCATTACTAACTGATTTTGTTTGTTTGTATGATCTCAAGATAGTCTTTAGAACAGGTTTGATGCATAACATGCAAGCTTGAACGCAAGGATGAGGATTTGCCATTGTTAGGGCAATTAGATCTGTTTGCTCTGAAACTCACTTAACAACCATTTTTAGGATGAAAGAACACCACCAATCGATTCGCAATGGTCGATTTAGGGGGGTAGGTTCCTTCTTGTGCTTTAATTTGGATGTTTTTGCAGGTTTCAAAATTTGAAGCCATCGGAGAAGAAGACCGGAGCTAGGGCTCCGATGGTGTCTCCGTCCGTGGACTTTTTTACTGCAGGCGTGGCGTATTCTCCCACTCTAATTGGCTTACATGATAGCCCTGGGTCCCATCGTATGCTTGTTTATTTATTCTGATTCTTTGGAATTAATATCACATATATATTTATGATTGTAGCATTATAATTGGATGTATCACTGCCCCAGTGGTTCAACATGCACGCACTCAGTCCCTCTCTCTCTCTCTCAAGGCACGGGTTCGAACCCTGCCTTTTGTCAAAGTTTTCTAACATTTTTCTGATTTACACAGGTAATGCACGCAGTTCCCAAAAGTTCTGGAAGAACTGATAACGCAATTCCCAGAAGTTCTGGCAGAAACGATAACACTAGGTTTCCAGAAGTTCTGGAAGGAACGATTTCCAGAAGTTCTGGAAGGAACGATTTACAGAAGCTCTGGAAGGAATGATTTCCATAAGTTCTGGAAGGAACAATTTCTAGAAGTTCTAGAAAGAACGATAACATAGAAGTTTTGGAAGGAACGATTTCCAGAAGTTCTAGAAGAAACGATAACATAGAAGTTCTAGAAGGAACGATTTCCAGAAATTCTGGAAGGAACGATTTCCAGAAGTTCTGGAAGGAACGATAACATAGAAGTTCTGGAAGGAACGGTTTCCAGAAGTTCTAGAAAGGTAAGCTAGCATAGGTTTCCAGAAGTTCTGGCAAGGAACGATGACCCGATTTCCAGAAGTTCTGGAAAGAGTGAGCCAGAAGTTCTGGGACAAACAAAGTCAAAAGTTCTGACACAAAAACACAAAAAATCATTTATTTTTCTAATTAAAAAATAATTAATTAGAATTAGGATTTTTACATTAAAATCAATCTTCAAAAATACCAAAAATATTTTTCCTTTTGCAATTAGGATTTAGATATTTTCTTTAACCATTAGACATTTTTCTTCTATTTTATTTCTATTGTGTTTGCATTTAAATTCTAGAAAAGATGTATAGGTCGCAAAGTTTTTATTCTGTAATAGCGTAGATTTACATTTCTGCCTTTAGTTTTTGCACCTCCTATTATGTATCTTCCCCAAAGCCATGTAATAGCGTAGGACTTACTTTCCGCACTTTAATTACTGTACATATTTATCTGCTAGTAATTAAGGTTTGCATGCTAAGACTAAAATCAACCCTAGTTCACTCTTAACTTCAAGATAATATATCTGAATGCAACACACTCTTCACACTTGCACCCCCTTAGGGTATCCTCTCTTATTGCCTTACGAATAACACGGTCATGTCCCTCGAACGTAAGGATATCTTAGAAAATACACTTACGAATAATATCATCATAGTCCCTTCGATACAAAGATCATAGTCCCTCGATGACCCTCGATGTTGCCTACGAATACATGATGTCGTCCCTCGATTGTTGCCTACGAAAAGTGATGATCGTCCCTACGAATATGCTAAGGTATCCCTACATGTTGCCTTCTATGACCAAACGATGACCCTACGAACGTCCCTTTACATCCAACGGATAGAGTTACGTACCAACTAATGGTATGGATAGCACTACCCTAAAGGAAAGCAAAATAACATGGAAATGACCATTCTGAGTAGGTAATAAGACTTTTTGCTTGCTCCAATCAATTCGAAAAATACTTTTTACACCTCACACTATTTTCAAAAACTTTTCAAAAACTTTGTATACATTCCAGCGTGAATCATTATAAAGTTAAACACTTTTCCAAAACAAAACATTTCCAAACACTTCGTATACATTCTAGTGAGAATCATTACGACGTCAAAAAGAGATGCCTTTTCAAAACATCTTTTCAAACACATACAGAAAGCAATTTATAAAGTGAGCTAAGCAATTAAAAGCCCGTAGATAACTACGGATGGAAAGGGTGGTAATACCTTCCCTTTTCATAACCGCCTCCCTTACTCAGAATCTAACGAAGGTCTTTTCCTGTTCTTTTCGTCTTCCCTTAATTGGATAAAAGAAAATTCGATGGCGACTCTTGCTATCCGCAACATTTGCGATAAAACGCAAAACAAACAAGTCAGTTCTCCCACCGTGTCACAAAGACAATTCAACAGAGTTCTGAAAAGGATGGAGGGAAGCTCAAGACCAAATGTCAGGAACACCCCACATGACATCAGCAGAAAAAGTAACTCTTGGAAGAAAGCAGAAGCTGAGGAAAGACCCACTCAAGGTAGAGAGCTAAGATGTTATAAATGTGGAGGTTTTGGTCACATCAAATGGGACTGTACAACCTTTCTTAAAAGACAAGGAAAATGATTGAATGTACTATGGTCAGATGAGGATTCTAAAAATAAAGTGGAAGAGGAATCAACTAAATATGTAACAACTCTAACTGGTACATATATTTCTGATGGAGACTCAAGTGATGAAGAACTGACCTTTAAGGAACTGCCTGCTACATACAAAGAACTATGTATCAAAAGCGTTGAAGTATTCCATGAGAATGAGAAGTAGAAGAAACTCATAATACAATTGCAAGACATAAAGAAAGAGCATCTAGAGATGATTAAGAAGCTAGAAAGTGAAGTAACTGTGTTGAGGTGTGACCTTGATAAGATGATCAAATTTGTCAAGATGCTAAATAGTGGATCTAAGACACTGGATAAGATACTTCAAGCTGGAAGAGTAGCAGGAGACATGAGTGGTCTAGGGTACAATGGTACAAAGGAGTCTTCTACAGAACCTGCTCAAACTCAGGCTGAGTAAAAAATGTCGAATCAAATGTCTCAACATCACAGAAGGAACAACTACAGGCAGCCTAACAGAAGACCTCATCACTGGAGATGTCATTACTGTGGAAGACATTGTCACATAAAGCCATTTTGTTTCAGGCTGTATGGTTACCCCAACCCTGGACACCAATTAAATGTGACTCAGGCTAGCCTAGGGAAACAGTGGACAAAACAAACATCTCATGTTACTTGGCTCATACGTCACCTATAGTGAAGACCACATTAGACTGGTATTTTGATAGTGGATGCTCAAAACATATGACAAGAGACCAAAACTTACTGGTCAATTTTCAAGATCATCCAACTGGTTATGTCATCTTTGGAGATGGAATGAAGGGTGAAATCAAGGGAACATGGAAGATACAAAATACAAAGTTTCCTAACATTGAAGGTGTATTACTTGTCAAAGGGGCGACTTCCAACCTGATCAACATAAGTCAACTATGTGATCAAAGATTTAATGTGAACTTTACAAGAGCTGAATGTATCATTACTCACAAGAAAGGTGAAGTTACTATGAAGGGAATAAGAAACAAAGACAACTGTTATTTATGGGTTCCTCTGGAGACAAATCATAACACCTGTGTGAAGGTCAAACAACTTGTGGACAAAAATTCCCAGAAGGAAAAGACAAGTCTGTGGCCAACTGATCCCAATGTCCCAAAGAATGTCATCACATCAGTTAACTCTGTTAGAGTTAATGATCAGTCTACTGGAAGAAGAACTATGAATCTGACCCAAAAATTTACTGAATTAAAGTTTGTCAATTGTTATTCAAAATATATGAATGTTCAAGAAGAGAGCAAGGGGACTTGATTGCTGAACTCACTGAGACATGCAGAGAATTGGATGAGGTCATACGCATTAGCTCGGCAAGGAAACTGAAACTTGAAGAAACCATCCTAGCTCTGAAGAGGAATGTTGCTGAAAGTACTGCAGAAGAGGTACCAGAAGAAGAAGCAAGCAGCTCGACAACTCAAGGCTCTTCTGAAGTTGGCTCAAGAGAAGAAGGAAGTGAAGGAAGTGGAGAGTACAAGTTCTGCAGAGCATTGATTGTGGCTGAAGTTGTTAATTGTGTTTCCATCTGTTATTTGTGTTCATCCCTCTTTTATGTATTTTTGGCACTCAAGTGCATACAAATGTTTTATTTTGGGTTATACCTAACAATAGATATTAGTGACTTAGTTGAATCTTGTATTTAATTCTGTCATTCTCCATGAATTTTTGTTAGTGATTTGGCCAATTATGGCTAAAAAGGGGGAGAGTGTGTGTGTTTTATTTTTGAGTGATTAGGCATTGTGTTGAGGGGGAGCGACTGTGAATTATTGCAGCTGTGAGCGATTATGTGTGTGTTTTATTTGTGATTCCACTTCTGTGAGCAGCTGATGTGTGATGATAGTGATGAGGAGGAGTTGTTGCTATGTGTTGATTGTGTTCATTATTTTTGTGTGTGCTTCTTGTGTATCTCTGAAGATACAATGTGTTTCCACAAGAGGAGAAGCTGATGTGCAGGGAGAGCAAAATACTTATTTGTAAATTGTGCATCTGTGTGTGCTGTGTGCAGGGGGTAAAGTGATGCATCTATGAATGTTCTAACTGATGTTTGAACATCTGTTTTCTTTTTCCGTTGCTATCTCTGTTTTGATTGTGGTGCTGCTTTTACTGTGTTGCTCGGATATGTG
This sequence comes from Vicia sativa, assembly GCA_021764765.1. Classification (NCBI taxonomy): domain Eukaryota; kingdom Viridiplantae; phylum Streptophyta; class Magnoliopsida; order Fabales; family Fabaceae; genus Vicia; species Vicia sativa. Next base: position 18,566,409 of record CM038793.1, on the reverse strand, counting down.
TGCTAAAATTCCTATGTTAATTGTGATGCTGATTTATCTGTATGGCTTCTACTCCAAATAATGTTTTAGCCAACATTTGCCAAAGGGGGAGTTTGTTAATTCTATGGATTGACAGCAATTTTGGTAAAACATTATGCTCAGAAAATGCCATAAAAAATACTGAAGTAGCAGATGTCACAGTAGATGCCTTGACATGTGAAACTGAATAAAGTGATTTAAGTGCAGATTTTTTAGGAAGTCAGTTTGTTTGTTATTTGTATGCTTCGACTAAGGAAGCTTGAGAACACCTTCAGCAATATATTTGGAGATTTAATGTCTTTCTTTCATGGAGAAAAGACAGGAGGCGCTGAAGACTTGTGAGTAAAGCAACCCTAGTTGTTGTTACTCAATTTAAAGGCTGCAAACCTTGTTTTGCAGTTTGGCCGTTCCAGATTTAGAAACTTAGATGTTAATTGTTGGTTGTTTATTGTTTTGGTTGTTCATTGTTAATTGTGAGCCTCTCTCGTATTTATACTTGAGTAGGACGTTTGTTGAGTTGTAAGTTGTCAATCACTATAAGCTTTGAAGCGAGTGTGATTGTGTGTCTTTGAAGAGCGTCTTCAGTTTTGATTTTGTTGAGTCTCACCGTGTGTGACTTAGGGAGTGAGCAGAGATTCTCATATCTAAGTGTGGTATCTTAGGTAGAAGGTTCATTGGGTAGGTGATTAAGTGAGGAGTGTAAACTGGGAAGGTTTAGCTCTGAATTAATACCGCTGATAGTGAACTTCATCCCTAGCTTGGAAGCCCCCAGACGTAGGTTGGTTAGAACTGAATTGGGTTAATGATAAGTGCCAAAATTAAGTTATTTTGTATATATGTTTAGTGGCACTTATCGGTTCTTTTGTTGATATTCTTCGAATAAATCACCCGCTTTTTGTATAAATGTGTACATAATAGAATAATTTATTTTTTGTGTAAATATTATATCATTTGATAGTTTTTCATCTCTTTTATAGGTATTCATTCATAATTGGAGCATTGAGTAATAAAGTATCGAAGACACGGCTTCAAACGCGCGATTTGAGCAACTCATCAACGAATAAAGCTCAAAATCAAAGAATAAAAATCATCAATTTGATTGATATTTTGTCATGGTTAGATAGGAAATTTAATAAGCTTTCCAACGCTTCAAACCGGGCGCAATTCCGAGTTACGGTTCTCAAGATATGGCAAAAACAAGATGCTGATTTTTTCGAACATCACGCATCGCGCTTAGCGCGAATACGCGCTTTAGCGCCTCGCGATATTAGAATTCTTTAAAAGGGGCTAAAACACATTTTAGGTTATGGGTTGGGTATTTTGAGTCCCAACACCATCGACATCATTTTTGGTCTAGAGAGCTTAGAAAACAACATTGGAGCTTGCATTTGGATGATTTGAGTCGAATCTCTCGTCGATTGGTGTTGACAAACCAAGAAATGTTTGGTTCCTCTTCTTCTCTCTTTGTAATCTCTTTTGTTGGGTTTTGTATGTATATCTACTCTAACTCATGTATATTTGTCGCCCTTGGCGTTGTATAAAGTTTGCTTTACGAATTTGTGTTGGTGATTGTCTTAGGTTTTTTTTACTCTATGTTAGGGATTTGAGCTTTACTAGAGATAGATTGCTTAAATTCTTTCCTAGGATGATTATCTGTTAGTTTCTGAATGCTTGAAATGGGTTTAGAGCTGACATTCACTATAGAGTATCTGAACTTAATGCCTCTGCGTTGGTGAAGTATGCTAGAAATGGGTATGGAGGTGACGCAGTTGACTTCCGTTTTGTTGAGATAGGCCAGAAATGACTATTGAGATGATTCGGGAGGATTCTCAATTTGGGTTAGAAATAACTTAGGTTGTGAGAGGTATGTGATGACACAGACGAGTATCGTAGGCCGAGTATAACTGGGTGGTAGATTTAAGTCTGTGACAGGTAGTTTACATTCGTTCCAGATAAGTTGTCTATCCTTTATACTTTTTGTTAATTTTCTTCCTGTCTTTTATTTTCATTTCTTTTAATCCCAAACTCATTAACAATAGAATTGTCGAACGACGAATCAATAACCAATCTCTGTGGACACGATACGATATAACCTAACCGGTATATATCACCCGGTAAAAATAATACCAACTCTTTGCTTGTCGCTCTACCGCAGCAACAAAATGGCGCCGTTGTCGGGGATTAGTTTTATTGTTTATGTATTGCAATAATTCTGTTGTTTTTGAGTTTTGTAATTAATGTAAATGTTGTATAGGTTTTGTATATGAACTTGTATATGTTACATGTACATGTTGTGTGTTTACCTTCCATACTTGTACATCAAATGGGACTGTCTAACCTTTCTTAAAAGACAAGGCAAATGATTAAATGTATTATGCTCAGATGAGGATTCTGAAAATGAAGTGGAAGAGGAATCAGCCAAATATGTAACAACTCTAACTGGTACATATATTTCTGATGGAGACTCAAGTGATGAAGAACTGACCTTTAAGGAACTGCCTGCTACATACAAAGAACTATGTATCAAAAGCGTTGAAGTATTCCATGAGAATGAGAAGTAGAAGAAACTCATAATACAATTGCAAGACATAAAGAAAGAGCATCTAGAGATGATTAAGAAGCTAGAAAGTGAAGTAACTGTGTTAAAGTGTGACCTTGATAAGATGACCAAATATGTCAAGATGCTAAATAGTGGATCCGAGACACGGGATAAGATACTTCAAGCTGGAAGAGTAGCAGGAGACATAAGTGGTCTAGGGTACAATGGTACAAAGGAGTCTTCTCCAGAATCTGCTCAAACTCAGGCTGAGTTAAAAATGTCAAATCAAATGTCTCAACATCACAGAAGGAACAACTAAAAACAACCTAACAGAAGACCTCATCACTGGAGATGTCATTACTGTGGAAGACATGGTCATATAAAGCCATTTTGTTTCAAGCTGTATGGTTACCCCAACCCTAGACACCAATTAAATGTGACTCAGGCTAGCCCAAGGAAACAATGGATTCCCAAAACAAACATCTCATGTTACTTGGATCATACGTCACCTATAGACAAGAGGAAGTAAGAGATTAACCAAGTACAAGTACAAGTATACCTCAGAGAACAAGACGCAAGCGAAAAAGGTTACAAGATTGTGTGATTACATCAGATTATGTAGTCAATAACAAAGAAGAGTTGGTACATTATGTTTTTTATGCAGATGTCAAACCAATCAATGCAACTGAAGCATTGAAGAATTAGAAGTGGGTGAAAGCAATGAACATAGCAAGGTTTGTAACGCTCTACTGCAACATTTTTGGAGAGCTTTTGCCCTACTTTCATGAAGAAAGTAAAGGACACGATGAAGACTTAATGTAAGCGACTTATGAGAAAACCCTAGTTTTTGTGATCGTATAAAAGGCATGCTAACACTATTTTTAGAGTTTGCCACACCAGAGAATATTGAACTTACTGTGTTTGAGTTTTAGGTTTTAAGTCTTTGTTAATTGTTCCTTGTGAGCCACTCTAGTATTATTTAATACTTGAGGTGGACGTTAGTTGATTTCTAAGTTTTTAATCATCTATAAGCTTTGCAGCAATGATGGTTATGTGTCTTTGAAGCGTGTCTTTAAGTCTTTGTTATTGTCATTATCACCGTGTGTGATTGTGGGAGAGTGAGAGGGGTTTCTCATATGTAAGAGGTTCTTAGGTAGAAGGGTTATTGGATAGTGATTAAGTGAGGGGTCTAAATGGGTAAGTTTAACTCTAAATTAATACTGCTAATAGTGAACTTCATCCTTGGCTTGGTAGCCTCCAGACGTAGGTGTGATTGCAACGAACTGGGTGAACAATTTACTTGTCTCAATTTAATTTACTTCAATTAGTTTTTTGTTGTTACTTGTTCAGCAAACAGATATTAGTGTCGTGACATTACCTTTGACATCTCATATCTGATACCATAATTTCAGTATGTAAGAATGATGGAAGCTGAAGGACATGATATGTCGAGCTTTGACTACTCTCAATTACATGTTAATGAAGTAGAGTGCTCAAATGGAAAGAGAAAGAAGAGATCTAAGTCGTCTGATCCAAAAAGGAAAAAGAAGAAGAAGAAGGTTATAATTCTCATTAACGCTACTCTGGAGGAAGAAAATCAATCTAGTAAGTTAACCTCTATTACTTTTGATCCCATTCCTCAAACTATCGTTGGTTCATCCTTTGATAAACCTAGTCCTTCCATTTCCTTTAAAACACCGTATTTTTCATTACCACCTCCTACACCTTTCCTTCTAATAACTTTGTTTCAAATTCCTTTAGCATTCCTACATCATCTTCTACAACTTTCCTAACTTCAACTACCTCTGATGTCCCTACATCCTTCCAAATTCCATATCAACAATCCATCGACATAACCATAGAATGTGTTATGACTGCTCCTATTTCATCCACCTCCATAATCACTTCCACTCCTCTCATCGTGTCATCTTCTCCAGAAAGTCATACCTTAGCATCCCCTGGTATTTTCTCCAATCTTGAATTTTTCTTCTTCAATAAAGAACCAACTTTCCCTATTCAAAACACAGTATGTTATGACTCTGCTTCATCTTCAAACATTGATGAGTCTGAATGATTGGAAGTTGATAATCTTGGAACCTTTGAAATTTCTTTGGGTGAATCAGATTCAATGTTTGAGATTCTGGGACTTACTGAGGTCACTCATATTTCTGAACCTCTTTCTTCTGATCTTTCGCTAGTTGTCTTTGAGAAACCTTGCCCCAACACTCTGGTTGAATTCCTTGACGTGTTTAGGGATAAGGCTCAGAAGAAGATAATCAAGCTCAATGAAGAGGATAATATTAGCTCTTCGCACAAGGATCTGGATGCCTCCTGGGCACGGTGTGGGCTTCAGATGAAGTCTGAAGTTGAGATAATTTTCAATTTCTTTGCAACTTTTAGAACAACTGTTGTAGAGCTTGTCAAGCAGAAGGAGGACAAACTGGAAAAAATTCTTTCCTTCCAACTTATTGCTAAGAAGCAGAAAGAAGAAGAAGCAAAAGCTCTTCAAGATGCTGCTAAGGCAGAAATGAGGAAAAAGGAGGAAGAGGCAAGGCTAAAGGCTGAATAGGATACAAGAGTCCAAGCACCAAAGGACAAACTGGCTGCTGAGGTAGAGAAGGAAAAGGAATCTTCTCAAGTTATTCTTGTTGAAACTTCAACTCAACAACAAATCAACAATATCAATTCCACTTTTGGTGAGTTGAAAACATAACAAAGAGACACAAAGTAGAGTCTGGCTGAGTAGAAGACTGTCAATGAGAATGTTCAGAATATGCTGGCTTTGATTCTATAGAAGATTGCTGGACCAGAACTCTCTCCTTCCAATTCTTAAAACTGATGTCTTTGAATCGTTTTCATGCTTTTCTTTTGATTAAGAAATTTTTGTCTTCATGTTCTTCTGCATGTTTTGAATTTATGTTTTATTATTCTTAATGAATGAAAGCATTTTTCTTTTGTCTTTTATTTTATTTATGTGTTTTTCAAACTTTTTAAAATATAACTTTTTGATTATGACAAAAAGGGGGAGTAGTTAAAGAAGTAATTTTGATTCTCAATGATCAAATTCAATGAAAAATGTTGCTTACATTTCTAACCAAATATAAACTGTTGTTTCATGGTAGAATTGTGTTGCTTTTCTTTTTCAAGATTATGAAATATGAAGAAAGTCATGCATCTGACTCCTATCACTAGACTCTGAAAGAGTAAGTTCAAAGTCAAGTTCTAACTGGAGTCTTGAACCTGTCTGAGCGACGTTAAGTTCAAGATCTCAGTTGAGAAGTTGTATCTTCAAGAATCAAGACTCTCAAAGATCTTTTATCTGATCTGTTGGGACCAGGGGGAGTTGTTGCCCATATGGTCCTTAGTTAGAAGTTCTAATCTTTGACCAAGTATGTGATTCAGGGGGAGTTTTCATGTAAAGTTTAAGTAATCCTTACCTTTCTCATTTTTAACTTTGTTATGATATTATGAAAAATTGTGTCATCAAAATACATAGTTTTGTCATCATCAAAAATGGGGAGATTGTTAGAACACGATTTGGTTCTACAATTATGCATCTGAGTTTTGATGATAACAAAGAGTATGTTTGAGTGAATAATTTTGTTACTCTAAGGTTTGTTTTATTTTTAAGAATAAACAAACAAGTTATGCTTTTGATGCATGACGTGGCAAAGAAATTAGAAGAGAAAATGTTCTGCTTCTAAGCTACAGAAGGTTCTGATGAACAAGTAGTGAGGAAAGCTTCATAAGGCTCTAAAGATAACTTATTCTGATATGACCGTCTGAAGAAACTAGTTAGAAGATCTGAAGACATAAGTGTTACTCATGTCAAGATGCTGAAGACTCAAGTTTCAAAAGACAAAGGGTTCTGAAGAACAAGTGCTTGATAACTCTAAAAAAGTGGATCTGAAGATTCTAAAGACTTGAAGTTCTTCTGAACTTATGTTACGGTACAAGGTTACGAGACCAAGTGTTGAAGACTCTGAAGACGTGGTCCTGAAGACTCTAAAGACTTGAAGTTCTTACAACCTTATGTTATGATGCAAGGTTCTTCAAAACCAAGTGCTGAAGACGCTAAAGAGGAAGATCTGAAGATTCTGAAGACTTGAAATTTTGATTAAATTGGTGTTATGTTCCCACTTCCAAACTCATGATAACAGAAGCCTCTGAAGTGCAGAAGAAAGAAGATAACGTTAACATGGTACAATAGTACATGGTACAAACAAATGCTTCATTCCACTACCATGAAAGACAGAAGCTGCATATGATCTTGTCCCCCACGTTCTATCTGGCCGCCGTAAATTTCATATTTCCAGAAGTACCCTTAAACGGTTACATCACATGCATAACAATATATAAGGGCTTGAAGACTTGAAGAAATAGCTGCTAATTCACGAAGAAACTCTCTACGCTTAAACGCTATTTTTCTTGTAAAAAGATGTAAATTCTTTAAAGTCATTATACTAAAAATTTGTTTACATATCAGGTTGTGTATAAGCATATTTATTTTCAAACAAACTTGTTATCAAACGGTTGTTTGATTGTTCCTATAGAGACCAGTTGGGTCAGCTTTTCAAGAGGTCTAGGACAATTAGTATTAGAGGTTGTTAGTTACACATAGTTGGTGTGTACAGGTGTTAGTCACCGGCGGTTCCTCGTGCAAGTGTAATTAGTTTGGTTATAATGGATTAAGTCCTCGTTGGAGAGAGGAAAATCACATCGGAAGGATGGACTACAGTAGCTTGAGGTTTTCAAGTGACCTAGGATAAAAGTTCGGTGTTCTTTATTGCTTTCTTTATCTTTTAATCTTGATCAAAGAAAATCATATTCAAGGAGATTGTTTTTAGAAGAAAAGTTTTTCAAAGTATAAAACCCAATTCAAACCCCTATTTATTGTGTTTTTTGCACCTTCAAATCCTTGTGTCTCTCTCTTTCTCTCTTACTCTCTTTTATGTTTATTTTCAAATTGTGAAAACGTTGATTGTGCAATTGATACATTGAAACAATCTTTTTGTTTAATAATTCAAACTATTCTGCTGAGTCGATTGTACATCAAGTGTTTCACAAATTTCTTAAACTGGTTTTTGTTTGATATTTCATTAGAAATAGATTACTAGTGTGTGGTTTTATTCATATAATTGTGAATAAAACTATATTGATTGTTTTTCTTATCTTACACAATTCATTCTATCAGTTTATCGCATATCTAGTCTTTTCGATAATGGTTCAGATAGACGATTGACGATCCGAGTTCATTTCTAGGCACCAAAATTAAAACTTTTTCAAAATATAATTTTAATAAGAAAAATTCATTTGAGATTAATTCACCCCCTCTAGATCGTAGCTTATCGTCTAAAATATGTCATGACATTTATTTGAGACATTGTCCCTAAAGCTTTAGATAGTAATCTGTTTAAAATACTAAGGTGTGACCTTGGTATTTACATCCCTTAAAGTTCATAGAAATCAATGCTATGGAGTTGTGTCAAAGGATAAAAAGTGTTTCTCTCTCCAAAGATTTCTTAGGTACACAAAATAAGGAAGTTTCATTGGTTTTATCAGGTGTGATATAATTGGGATGTCATTACAAGCAAGAAAACGAACATTTTGCCTTGTCCTACTCTCAAATTACAGATTTGTCTCTCAATATGAGTCATAATCTGGATGGTGGGACCAATCAAAATCATGTTGGTCCATCTGGACCACTCATGTGTACCAACATGATTTGTGGAGTATTCATCAACCATCTTTATGGTTATCTTGTTACAAACAATGTTTAATTGACAATAAAGTAATTGACTACAAATTTATGATGCATAGTAGTTTGAGGGAGAAAGATGGTATACACCATATCTCCTTGAAAATAACTTATATCACTTATAAAATATTTTTATGTAGTATTCTTATGGTGGGTTAATTCAATATAAATATTACTCCTAAAATTCATACCTATGTGAAAACTTGATAACTCTTAATACATAATCCATGAGATATAATCATCATCTTATCCATATAATAATCCCAGCGCTTTTGCGTTATTTTATTTCACAACAAAGTTTGATTATGGATACTTTAATATATAATGTCCTTATATTTAATGTTATCTCATGATAAAGTCGCACTTAATGTTTCATTAAATTGGCTAAGTATTATAGGGACTTTATTATTTTGAAACAAAATAAAAAAATACTTTTTATTATTAAAAAATAATTTGATACTTGTATCAAGTTCTAATAAAACTATTGGCCTCTAGAGACTACACCAACAATATTCTCAAAAGCTATGAATTCATTACAATATAAATGTAGATAATCCATCTCTTTCAACAACCACAATGATCGATGACTATGAAATGTTATCGTTATTTTGAAAAAAAAAGTTTTCAATAATTTTCACAGAATATGATAGAATCATGGATGTTGCCCAACTATGGAGCGACATAGCATGCATTGAAACACTGGTTGGTCCACAATACAATGAATAGTGATGTCAGCACAACAAGTAATGCGAAAAAGATAAACCCTTGAGAGACCATATGAATTTTGAAAATTTGTTATCGTTTGTCTAGTATTAGAACAATCTATAGATGCAGACCATGAGGAGTTGTCCCAGAAGATTCCTCTTCGAATATTGACCAATGGCCTAAAATCATAAATTAATAATCCATTTTCACCGTGCTTGTAGAAAACTAGCTCAGTCTATGATAAGGAAAATTGAAAAATAAACAAAATACAAAAATTAGTTCCAATTTATATATTAATAAGAGAAAAACGTAAAATTTAATATTTATTATATGAAAAATATACCTCAATATCTAAAAATTGTTGCCATGGAGAAGGAATAGGAGTGTTTGGATTGTCTTGGAGGAAATTAAGCAACGCAGAAACATCCATGAAGAAAAAATAAGAGATGGAAAAAAAAGAGAGAAAAAGAAGAGACGCATATATATCTAAGATATTATATAATTCATATACATCGGACATATTTATAGTTGATTTTTATGATTATACAAAGAAATTTCATTATATTCTTATAAGATAATTACATAAGTCAAATATTATAAAATCAATGTATGCACAATATAGTAACGCTTACATTTATAATTTTGTATTTAAAAAAAATTAAATGTTGAAGTATCATTTTAAATAATATTTAATGTTCGATGGAAAATCTTTGATTATATTTGAAGAAAATTTGTACTTTTAAATAGGAGAAATTTAGGAATTCTTCTTTAAATGAAGAATTAAAAATAAAAGGTGAGTACTGTAGGTCAACTGATATGTGGTGATTGAGTTAAATAAGTCTAAAGTAATGTCTTAAAAAATGGATAGTTATTAAACTGACGAGGGTAATTGGTAATTGGTTCAATGTGTGAATAACTGGGTCATTGATTAAACCACATTACTAAACAAGATAACTTGGTTGAATAAGCATGTCTCTATAACAAAACTAGATAATTATTAAACTGGTTGAACCAGATGACACAATCTCTAAAAAACCAAGACACTTACAAAATATCAAAATTTCATAATTCCACAAATTTATTTTTTAAATTCAAATTCTAAACATAGTCATAATTGTTAGTTCTATGGAGTGGTAGCAATTTTGGTTAAACATTCTACTCAAAAAATGCCATGAAAAATACTAAAGTAGCCGATGTCACAACAAATGTCTTGACATGTGAAACTGACAGAAGTGATTTAGTGCAGATTTTTTAGGAAGTCAGTTTGTTTGTTATTTGTATGCTTCGACTAAGGAAGCTTGAGAACGCCTTCAGCAATATATTTGGAGATTTAATGTCTTTCTTTCATGGAGAAAAGACAGGAGGCGCTGAAGACTTGTGAGTACAGCAACCCTAGTTATTGTTACTCAATTTAAAGCTTGCAAACCTTGTTTTGCAGTTTGGCCGTTCCAGATTTAGAAACTTAGATTTTAATTGTTGGTTGTTTATTGTTTTGGTTGTTCATTGTTAATTGTAAGCCTCTCTCGTATTTTTACTTGAGTAGGACGTTTGTTGAGTTGTAAGTTGTCAATCGCCATAAGCTTTGAAGCGAGTGTGGTTGCGTGTCTTTAAAGAGTGTCTTCAGTTTTGATTTTGTTGAGTGTCACCGTGTGTGACTTAGGGAGTGAGCAGAGGTTCTTATATATAAGTGTGGTATCTTAGGTTGAAGGATCATTGGGTAGTTGATTAAGTGAGGAGTGTAAACAGGGAAGGTTTAGCTCTGAATTAATACCGCTGATAGTGAATTTCATCCCTAGCTTGGAAGCCCCCAGACGTAGGTTGGTTAGAACCAAATTGGGTTAACAACTCTTTGTGTTTTTATTATTTTCTGCACTCTATAATTCGATTTTGTTAAGCTCTGTTCAAAGCAGATATAAGTGTCGTGACATTACCTTCAACATCTCATATCTGATACCTTAATTTCAATTGGTATCAGAGCAGGCATCTTGCTCTGTCTCTAGGTGAGATCTAGGGAAGATACTTTTGAGTAACATGGACAAGGAGACAATATTTATGAATAGACCACCCATTCTAGATGGTTCTAACTATGACTTATGGAAGCCTCGTGTGGCAACATATATAAAGTCCTTGGACAATTGGGCTGGGAAAGCTATTCTGTAAGGATTGACACATCTTGTCATTATTGAAGCTGATAATCAACCTACTGGCGAGTTGAAGCCTGTAGAATATTGGTCAAAGGATGATGATGAACTAGCTCTTGCAAATTCAAAGGCGTTGAATGCTATATTCGGTGGAGTTGATAGAAACATCTTCAGACTGATCAATACATGTGAAGTGGCCAAGGATTCTTGAGAAATTCTCAAAACTACTCATGAAGGCACTTCCAAGGTTAAAATGTAAAAACTACAATTGCTCACAACTAAATTTGAGAACCTGAGAATGAAGGAAGAAGAAAGCATTCAAGAATTTCATATGAATGTTCTTAAAATAGATAGTGCTTGCAGTGCCTTGGGTAAGAAGATACCAGAAGAGTAGCTAGTAAGGAAGATGCTCAGATCTCTACCTAAGAGATTTGATATGAAAGTAACAACTATTGAAGAAGCTCAGGAAATCAACAACATGAAAGTGGATGAACTAGTGGGTTCACTCCAAACATTTGAGCTGAGTATTATTGAGAGGTCTGAGAAGAATCCTAAAAGCATAGCGTTCAAGTGCAACACTAAGGAGAAAGGTGAGGAATATAATATAGACACTGAGGAAGGACTGTCAAAAACCATAGTTCTTTTTGTAAGACCGTCATACCCCAAAATTTCCCTCCTACTTCTCAAGACAATTCACATCTCCATACTTAAGGATTTCACAAGGGTTGACCAGACAAACCCTCTTCTAAGCAATCAATCCAAACTCGGGTTTTGATTCTCTCAAGTCAAAATGAATTTCGAAGACTCAAAGTAGTCACCATACCTCATCATATGCTTCAGGGATAACCATGTCAAGTTTCAAGCCTTACAAGTCAAATTTGCTCATCCAATTGCTCAGATGGTTGAAAATCAGCTGTATTGGATAGAAAGTCAACTATGGTCGACATACAGTCAAACTTCATAATTTTTGGTAAACATCAATATTTTGAAGTAATATTCATCATTTGATCAAGGGTTGACCATGATTCCTCAAGGAAAGTCAAAATTTGATCAAAAGTCAAAGTTTCTCAATTAGGGTTTTTCAGACAAAAGTCAACAGAACTTTGACCAAGCATAACTTTCACATACTTTATCATAAATTTTTCCACAAAAGCTCATTTTGAAGGTAATTCGATTCTCTACAACTTCATGTCTCACAAGCTTTGGCCAAAAATGATTCATTTGGAAGTTCTGGATCAAAACATTACAGGTCCTTCTAAAAGTCAACAAAAAGTCATCTTTTTGCAAAGGAGTGTTCATGAACATGGAAACTTCAATGAAGATGAAACCAAAATTAGTTTTTATAGGATATCTTGAGATTTCTAAAAAGTCCAAGAAAACTCAAAAAGGTTGAAAATTGAGCAAGATACAAATTGTGCAAGTTTGACATTTTTGAGGAGGTGCATAAAGAGAAATACTTAGCAAATGCAAATATTTTTCAAATGGGCCTAAGATTTTATGATCCAAACTTAATCTTGACATTATCCATGGCTTGGAAACTCAAGTTCACGCCTCCTATCTTTTTATTTAATTTATTTTTGAATTAAATGACTAAAATTCAAAATTAATTAAATAAAATACAAAGGTAATGGATAATATGAATTGGCTCAGTTTTTACTTGTCTTGAGGACCAAAGAAGCCCATGAAGGCTGTCAAATTCGTGCAAGACTTGATAGGCAAGATTAGAGATCAAAAATGGCAATATCTGGTTTTTTTTCATGGAATTATATCTTAATCAATGCAAGATATTTTCTCCTTTTGTTGACCTAGTTCTACTCTTCTATAAGTACCTAACACATTCAGACACAAGCAAAAACAATGAACCCTTTCCTCCACAACAAACCCTAAACTCACAAAAATTCTCAAGAAACTTAAACTTTTGAGTTTCAATTTCTAGTCATTCTTAAGCCAAAACAGTCATCCATTCACTCTCCTGAGCATTCTAGGAGTCGACCTCAGGCCTTACACGAAGCCAAAGCACCCAAGAACGGGCCACCCAAGTCTCTCCGACTTAGTATATTTCTTAAAATCGATTCTCTTAATCCATGCATTACTAACTGATTTTGTTTGTTTGTATGATCTCAAGATAGTCTTTAGAACAGGTTTGATGCATAACATGCAAGCTTGAACGCAAGGATGAGGATTTGCCATTGTTAGGGCAATTAGATCTGTTTGCTCTGAAACTCACTTAACAACCATTTTTAGGATGAAAGAACACCACCAATCGATTCGCAATGGTCGATTTAGGGGGGTAGGTTCCTTCTTGTGCTTTAATTTGGATGTTTTTGCAGGTTTCAAAATTTGAAGCCATCGGAGAAGAAGACCGGAGCTAGGGCTCCGATGGTGTCTCCGTCCGTGGACTTTTTTACTGCAGGCGTGGCGTATTCTCCCACTCTAATTGGCTTACATGATAGCCCTGGGTCCCATCGTATGCTTGTTTATTTATTCTGATTCTTTGGAATTAATATCACATATATATTTATGATTGTAGCATTATAATTGGATGTATCACTGCCCCAGTGGTTCAACATGCACGCACTCAGTCCCTCTCTCTCTCTCTCAAGGCACGGGTTCGAACCCTGCCTTTTGTCAAAGTTTTCTAACATTTTTCTGATTTACTCAGGTAATGCACGCAGTTCCCAAAAGTTCTGGAAGAACTGATAACGCAATTCCCAGAAGTTCTGGCAGAAACGATAACACTAGGTTTCCAGAAGTTCTGGAAGGAACGATTTTCAGAAGTTCTGGAAGGAACGATTTACAGAAGCTCTGGAAGGAATGATTTCCATAAGTTCTGGAAGGAACAATTTCTAGAAGTTCTAGAAAGAACGATAACATAGAAGTTTTGGAAGGAACGATTTCCAGAAGTTCTAGAAGAAACGATAACATAGAAGTTCTAGAAGGAACGATTTCCAGAAATTCTGGAAGGAACGATTTTCAGAAGTTCTGGAAGGAACGATAACATAGAAGTTCTGGAAGGAACGGTTTCCAGAAGTTCTAGAAAGGTAAGCTAGCATAGGTTTTCAGAAGTTCTGGCAAGGAACGATGACCCGATTTCCAGAAGTTCTGGAAAGAGTGAGCCAGAAGTTCTGGGACAAACAAAGTCAAAAGTTCTGACACAAAAACACAAAAAATCATTTATTTTTCTAATTAAAAAATAATTAATTAGAATTAGGATTTTTACATTAAAATCAATCTTCAAAAATACCAAAAATATTTTTCCTTTTGCAATTAGGATTTAGATATTTTCTTTAACCATTAGACATTTTTCTTCTATTTTATTTCTATTGTGTTTGCATTTAAATTCTAGAAAAGATGTATAGGTCGCAAAGTTTTTATTCTGTAATAGCGTAGATTTACATTTCGGCCTTTAGTTTTTGCACCTCCTATTATGTATCTTCCCCAAAGCCATGTAATAGCGTAGGACTTACTTTCCGCACTTTAATTACTGTACATATTTATCTGCTAGTAATTAAGGTTTGCATGCTAAGACTAAAATCAACCCTAGTTCACTCTTAACTTCAAGATAATATATCTGAATGCAACACACTCTTCACACTTGCACCCCCTTAGGGTATCCTCTCTTATTGCCTTACGAATAACACGGTCATGTCCCTCGAACGTAAGGATATCTTAGAAAATACACTTACGAATAATATCATCATAGTCCCTTCGATACAAAGATCATAGTCCCTCGATGACCCTCGATGTTGCCTACGAATACATGATGTCGTCCCTCGATTGTTGCCTACGAAAAGTGATGATCGTCCCTACGAATATGCTAAGGTATCCCTACATGTTGCCTTCTATGACCAAACGATGACCCTACGAACGTCCCTTTACATCCAACGGATAGAGTTACGTACCAACTAATGGTATGGATAGCACTACCCTAAAGGAAAGCAAAATAACATGGAAATGACCATTCTGAGTAGGTAATAAGACTTTTTGCTTGCTCCAATCAATTCGAAAAATACTTTTTACACCTCACACTATTTTCAAAAACTTTTCAAAAACTTTGTATACATTCCAGCGTGAATCATTATAAAGTTAAACACTTTTCCAAAACAAAACATTTCCAAACACTTCGTATACATTCTAGTGAGAATCATTACGACGTCAAAAAGAGATGCCTTTTCAAAACATCTTTTCAAACACATACAGAAAGCAATTTATAAAGTGAGCTAAGCAATTAAAAGCCCGTAGATAACTACGGATGGAAAGGGTGGTAATACCTTCCCTTTTCATAACCGCCTCCCTTACTCAGAATCTAACGAAGGTCTTTTCCTGTTCTTTTCGTCTTCCCTTAATTGGATAAAAGAAAATTCGATGGCGACTCTTGCTATCCGCAACATTTGCGATAAAACGCAAAACAAACAAGTCAGTTCTCCCACCGTGTCACAAAGACAATTCAACAGAGTTCTGAAAAGGATGGAGGGAAGCTCAAGACCAAATGTCAGGAACACCCCACATGACATCAGCAGAAAAAGTAACTCTTGGAAGAAAGCAGAAGCTGAGGAAAGACCCACTCAAGGTAGAGAGCTAAGATGTTATAAATGTGGAGGTTTTGGTCACATCAAATGGGACTGTACAACCTTTCTTAAAAGACAAGGAAAATGATTGAATGTACTATGGTCAGATGAGGATTCTAAAAATAAAGTGGAAGAGGAATCAACTAAATATGTAACAACTCTAACTGGTACATATATTTCTGATGGAGACTCAAGTGATGAAGAACTGACCTTTGAGGAACTGCCTGCTACATACAAAGAACTATGCATCAAAAGCGTTGAAGTATGCCAAAAGAATGAGAAGTAGAAGAAGCTCATAATACAATTGCAAGACATAAAGAAAGAGCATCTAGAGATGATTAAGAAGCTAGAAAGTGAAGTAACTGTGTTGAGGTGTGACCTTGATAAGATGATCAAATTTGTCAAGATGCTAAATAGTGGATCTAAGACACTGGATAAGATACTTCAAGCTGGAAGAGTAGCAGGAGACATGAGTGGTCTAGGGTACAATGGTACAAAGGAGTCTTCTACAGAACCTGCTCAAACTCAGGCTGAGTAAAAAATGTCGAATCAAATGTCTCAACATCACAGAAGGAACAACTACAGGCAGCCTAACAGAAGACCTCATCACTGGAGATGTCATTACTGTGGAAGACATTGTCACATAAAGCCATTTTGTTTCAGGCTGTATGGTTACCCCAACCCTGGACACCAATTAAATGTGACTCAGGCTAGCCTAGGGAAACAGTGGACAAAACAAACATCTCATGTTACTTGGCTCATACGTCACCTATAGTGAAGACCACATTAGACTGGTATTTTGATAGTGGATGCTCAAAACATATGACAAGAGACCAAAACTTACTGGTCAATTTTCAAGATCATCCAACTGGTTATGTCATCTTTGGAGATGGAATGAAGGGTGAAATCAAGGGAACATGGAAGATACAAAATACAAAGTTTCCTAACATTGAAGGTGTATTACTTGTCAAAGGGGCGACTTCCAACCTGATCAACATAAGTCAACTATGTGATCAAAGATTTAATGTGAACTTTACAAGAGCTGAATGTATCATTACTCACAAGAAAGGTGAAGTTACTATGAAGGGAATAAGAAACAAAGACAACTGTTATTTATGGGTTCCTCTGGAGACAAATCATAACACCTGTGTGAAGGTCAAACAACTTGTGGACAAAAATTCCCAGAAGGAAAAGACAAGTCTGTGGCCAACTGATCCCAATGTCCCAAAGAATGTCATCACATCAGTTAACTCTGTTAGAGTTAATGATCAGTCTACTGGAAGAAGAACTATGAATCTGACCCAAAAATTTACTGAATTAAAGTTTGTCAATTGTTATTCAAAATATATGAATGTTCAAGAAGAGAGCAAGGGGACTTGATTGCTGAACTCACTGAGACATGCAGAGAATTGGATGAGGTCATACGCATTAGCTCGGCAAGGAAACTGAAACTTGAAGAAACCATCCTAGCTCTGAAGAGGAATGTTGCTGAAAGTACTGCAGAAGAGGTACCAGAAGAAGAAGCAAGCAGCTCGACAACTCAAGGCTCTTCTGAAGTTGGCTCAAGAGAAGAAGGAAGTGAAGGAAGTGGAGAGTACAAGTTCTGCAGAGCATTGATTGTGGCTGAAGTTGTTAATTGTGTTTCCATCTGTTATTTGTGTTCATCCCTCTTTTATGTATTTTTGGCACTCAAGTGCATACAAATGTTTTATTTTGGGTTATACCTAACAATAGATATTAGTGACTTAGTTGAATCTTGTATTTAATTCTGTCATTCTCCATGAATTTTTGTTAGTGATTTGGCCAATTATGGCTAAAAAGGGGGAGAGTGTGTGTGTTTTATTTTTGAGTGATTAGGCATTGTGTTGAGGGGGAGCGACTGTGAATTATTGAAGCTGTGAGCGATTATGTGTGTGTTTTATTTGTGATTCCACTTCTGTGAGCAGCTGATGTGTGATGATAGTGATGAGGAGGAGTTGTTGCTATGTGTTGATTGTGTTCATTATTTTTGTGTGTGCTTCTTGTGTATCTCTGAAGATACAATGTGTTTCCACAAGAGGAGAAGCTGATGTGCAGGGAGAGCAAAATACTTATTTGTAAATTGTGCATCTGTGTGTGCTGTGTGCAGGGGGTAAAGTGATGCATCTATGAATGTTCTAACTGATGTTTGAACATCTGTTTTCTTTTTCCGTTGCTATCTCTGTTTTGATTGTGGTGCTGCTTTAACTGTGTTGCTCGGATATGTGTGCTAAAATTCCTATGTTAATTGTGATGCTGATTTATCTGTATGGCTTCTACTCCAAATAATGTTTTAGCCAACATTTGCCAAAGGGGGAGTTTGTTAATTCTATGGATTGACAGCAATTTTGGTAAAACATTATGCTCAGAAAATGCCATAAAAAATACTGAAGTAGCAGATGTCACAGTAGATGCCTTGACATGTGAAACTGAATAAAGTGATTTAAGTGCAGATTTTTTAGGAAGTCAGTTTGTTTGTTATTTGTATGCTTCGACTAAGGAAGCTTGAGAACACCTTCAGCAATATATTTGGAGATTTAATGTCTTGCTTTCATGGAGAAAAGACAGGAGGCGCTGAAGACTTGTGAGTAAAGCAATCCTAATTGTTGTTACTATATTTAAAGGTTGCAAACCTTGTTTTGCAGTTTGGCCGTTCAAGATTTAGAAACTTAGATTTTAATTGTTGGTTGATTATTATTTTGGTTGTTTATTGTTTTGGTTATTCATTGTTAATTGTGAGCCTCCCTCGTATTTATACTTGAGTAGGGCGTTTGTTGAGTTGTAAGTTGTCAATCACCATAAGCTTTAAAGCGAGTGTGATTGTGTGTCTTTGAAGAGTGTCTTCAGTTTTGATTTTGTTGAGTGTCACCGTGTGTGACTCAGGGAGTGAGCAAAGGTTCTCATATCTAAGTGTGGTATCTTAGGTAGAAGGGTCATTGGGTAGGTGATTAAGTGAGGAGTGTAAACAAGGAAGGTTTAGCTTTGAGTTAATACTGCTGATAGTGAACTTCATCTCTGGCTTGGAAGACCCTAGACGTAGGTTGGTTAGAACTGAACTTAGTTAACAACTCTTTATGTTTTTATTGTTTTCTGCACTCTATAATTCAATTTTGTTAAGCTGTGTTCAAAGCAGATATAAGTATCGTGACATTACCTTCGACATCTCATATCAAATACTAGAATTTCAATCACATACAACAAAATAGTACAAAATACAAATCAAAATAAATTTTAAACAAAGTTTAATTACAACATAAAATGAATAGAAAAGTAAGTTGTCAAATAAATTTAACTCTATGGAAAAATTATTCTAAATAAAATTTGGACAAAGTCTATTTTTATTTTTATTTTATTTTATCAAAATATCGACATTTTGTTAGAGAAAAAAATATTTAACCAACTAATTACTCCGTAATTGTCAGTTTAGAATTTATTTTTTAGTAAAGATATTAAAGTATCAATATAAACAATTTGTAAACTATCTATCCATTAAAAAAATATACATACAGATACAAACTACTAATAATACCTTTCATTTTAATTTTTTTAACACTTACAAAAATTTAAAAATAATAAAAACATAATCTCTCAATTAATTCATCTTACTTCAACCAAATACTACCAAGTGTCAAGTTTATACTTGATACTTTTTCAACTTTTACTTTTCTCTCCATTTTTTACTCTTTCACTCACCATTTCATTCATCTTTCTCTTATCATTTTATTATTATAGTTTCTCATAATTATTTTTAATATATTAAAATGTTTAATTATGATATATGATTCTTATATTAAATATTTATTTGTGTATGAATGTAGATAATAATGATATTTTTTTTTTTTATGATAAATGTAATTAATTTTATTTATTGTTATTATTATTAAAAGTAATAATTCATTTATTTTCAAATTTTAATAAAATTAAAAATTTAATTTATAAAATTGAATAATACATAATATCCATAATTTTTCATTAAATGAATCATTATGAAAAATATCTATTATCTTTTAATTAATAATTTTATTACTTGAGATACAGAATTCTTATTTTTAGACGTTAAAATTTATCTTTTTTCACGGATCACTATAAAAAATATTTATTTTATTTTAATTAATAATTATATTCATCTGAGACACAAAGTTTTTATTTTTAAAGTTTAAGTTTTTTTTTCTTATAAGTCGCTATCAATAAAATATCTATTTTTTTTTAATTAATAATTATTTTAATTTGAGGTATAAAATTCATTTTATATGTCAAAGTTTCTCTTTTTCTCACGGGCTACTATCAACAAAATACCTATTTTATTTTACTTAACAATTGTCTTTATTTGAAAGACAAAATTCTTATTTTCAAATGTCAAAATCTCTCTTTTTCTCATTGGTCACTATTAGTAAAACACCTATTTTATTTTATTAAAAATTACTTTTATTTGAGACACATAATTCTTATTTTTCGAAAGTCAAATTTTTTTCCTTTCTCCACTTAAGGAGCTTTTTTTTCCCTTTTTTTTTAATGATTATTTAACACAATTGAATTTATATTATCATAATTCATTTTTAATTAAAAAACTTCTTTCAAATTTATATGTATATCTAAATAAAATATATTTTATATTAAATAAATTTACCAGTGCAGGCGTACGAGTATTTTGCTAGTTAATATTTATAAGCCAACAACTTAAAAAAATAAATAATTAAGAATTCTTTTCAAATAACCAAAATTTTCAATTTTAATACTAAACTAACCAACTTTTCAAATAAAAAAAAATGAATTAAAAAAGAGGCGCCATTTGAATTGGTGCCTCCTATATTTTTTAATATTTTCAAGTACACGCGGATTTATCTGCTGACTTGTTGTTACTTCTGAATTTACTTGTGGATTTAGCTGCACATTTACCTGCAATTAAAACATTAAAAATATCCAGATAAATCCAACATATCCAGAAGTAAATTCGCATGTAACTGGAAAAATATACTTACTTTGAAAATTATAGTGAAATGTAGATTAATTTGAAATTAAAATAAAATTATGTAACTGGAAAAATATACTTAGTTTGAAAATTACAGTGAAATGTTGATTAGTTTGATATTAAAATAAAAAATTTTAATTATTGAATTTTTTGAATAATTAAACTTATTTTGGGTACTATTAGAAAAATTTCCACCAGCCAAACATTTTTCATTTCCTAAGTTCACATAACTTCTAACTAAAAAAGGTTAATTTAAATTAAAATAATTGAAATGTGGAATAATATGTTTTTATATATTAGTCAAAATATATTCATGTCTATCTATGTATTTTATTTAATATTTTGAGATATAGATAAGAAAATGTTAGTCTTAATAGAAGTATTGGAAATTACAAAGATTAATATTAAAAAAATATAAATTAAAAACATACAGTCAAAAGAAATTTAAATTTTTTATAAAACAAATAATAGAATTTTAATTTATTTGAAACCTAAATTTTACATTAATTAAAGATAGAGTTTGAATTGTTTTATATAAAGTAATATTAATTTGATTTTTTTATATAAAATGATATTAATTATCTAACAAGTCAATTTTATAGAGATGATTTAGGTCAAATTTTAATAGAATATTATCATTTTACTTTTGTCGTATAAACTATTTTAAAATACTAACAATTTAGTTTTTAAAGTCAAAATCTAAAGATAAATCCGAAAAAAAATCTGCAGATTTTAAATTTAATGACTAAGTTGTTAGTATTTTAAATTAACAAGGTGTTTTTATAAAATAAAAAAATTATAAGAAACAAAACTAAAAACCACTTATATAAGAGGAGATAAAATAGTATTAATCCAATTTCAATTTATCATTGTATCAACAATCTTTTAATTTGAGTCACCTAGCATTTATATATAAGTCTTGTTTATCTACAATTCAGACCACCAACTATTTATATGCACATATCAAACCTAATAGAGTTGGACCTGAGTATTTGAAGGAACTCGAATCTCATATTAATTAATTAAAGATAAATTCTAATTTTTTATATATAGAGTAAACATATTTTAATTTATAAATTGGTTTTGCATAAATAAATTAGATCAAAATCTAATTATATTACAAATCAATTTCGCACAACTAATAACATATTTATTTTTAGAGGAATTAATCCATCCCTTCAAAAAAGAAAATTTTTAGGACTTTTTTTCTACATTTTGTATAGTTGTTACCGTTAAATTGTAATTCATAGTGTCGAATAATGTGTTGAATTTGATTTGATTTAGTTACACACAAGATTTGATTTAGATCTAAATTAGAGAGATTTTATTTAGTTCTAAAATAGGTATTTTGTGCTTTTATAGTTTTGAGTTTTGACTTAGAGAGCAAGCTAACCTAAATCTATAAATAGAGGGAGTACCCCTATTTTTGTAATCAAGTTGTATTCACATAATTTGCAGTTGCAAGTGAATAAGAAATTTTTCACAGTTTGTGGGCAGAGAGAAACTCTGCAGAAAATCATTGTCTTCTTTCTTTCTCTCATATTTTTCATTGTCATTGTATGGTGATAACATTCTTGTTCATCAAGATTGACACAAATTAATCATAGGTTTTGGTGGATTTCCAACATCTGGTATCAAAAGCTCCAATTAAGAGATCAAGGGAATTCACATTTGGACAGTTTAGCATACAACTTTCTTTCCTTCAAAACCTGTAACACTGTCTTCAAATGCTCTGCATGCTCTTCATCCGACTTAGAATAAACCAAAATATCGTCAATAAACACTACCACAAACCGATCCAGATAATCATGAAAGATACGGTTCATATATTCCATAAACACTCCCAGCGCATTGGTAACACCGAAAGGCATGACAGAATACTCGTAATGTCCATAACGTGTTCTGAATGTCGTCTTCTTAATATCTTCCTCTCTTACTTTAATCTGGTGATAACCTGATCGCAAATCAATCTTGCTAAACACACTAACACCCACCAATTGATCCATCAAGTCATCAATTCTTGGAAGCGGATACTTGTTCCTAATTGTCACTTTATTTAATTGTCTGTAATCCACACAAAGTCTCATGCTTCCATCTTTCTTCTTTACTAGCAACACTGGAGCTCCCCACGGAGATACACTTGGTCTGACAAACTTTTTCTCAAGTAGATCTTCCAACTGCTTCTTCAATTCTGCCAACTCCGATGCAGACATCCTGTACGGTGCCATAGAAACAGGTCTGGTACTAGGTACAAGATCAATACCAAATTCAACTTCTCGTTCCGGCGGTACATCAGGAATTTCATCAGGGAAAACTTCAGGAAATTCACGCACCACCTACAATTCATTAATTATAGCTTGATTATCCATTGACATTGTTGCCATCAATGAAAACATCTCAGCTTCTTCCTTCAACAACTGTCGCAATTGCTTAGACGACACCAAAACAACTTCTTCTTCTTCAGCAGTTGAAAACCTCACAGATTTATTATAACAGTTAATATGAACATAGTTATGCTCTAACCAGTTCATACCCATAATTACATTCAACCCACTTAACGGCAAAAAAATTAAATCAACAGAAAAGTCCCTATCAAAGATCGACAGAGGACACTTCAAGCACACAAGAGAAGTAGTCACTGATCCCTTGGTTGGGACCTCAACTACCATCATACCATTCATAGAAGATAGTATAAGACCCAATCTTTTAACACAATCAGCAGCAATAAAGCAATGAGTGGCACCAGTATCAATAATAGTAATTAAAGGAGTACTATTTATGAAACATGTACCTCTGATAAGTTTGTCTTCATTGCCCGATGAATCACCCGCCAAAGCAAACACCTTTCCACTAGGTTGTGCCTTCTTCGGTTTCTTGCACTGACTCCCAATATGTCCTTCTTCACCATAATTAAAACATATCATCTCTTTATGCTTGCAATTAGATATTGCATGCCCAGTCTGTCCACAACGGAAATACCTCTTCACCTCGGTAGTACATGCATTGCTCTTGTGACCAGCTTGCCCACACTTGTAACAAACAATACCAGCAGGAGCACCACCTCCCCCACTAGTTCTCTGACCTGGAGTAGCTCTCTGTTTACCTCTACCAGCTGGAGCATCATATGGTTTACCACGGTTCTGCTGACTCTTGCCTCTTCTATCACTAACAATCTTGTAATGAGCATTGTTGTCTTCCTCAAAAATTCGGCAGCTATCCACCAATTCAGGAAAAACGCGGATCTTCTGATACCCAATTGCCTTCTTGATCTCAGAACGCAAACCGCTTTCAAACTTAATGCACTTTGAGAATTCAGCAGTTTCCGCGCTGTAATGCGGATAAAACTTGGCCAACTCCACAAACTGCAGATACTCGAACGGTCATATTACCTCGCTTCAAGGAATTCAATTTCTTTCTTACCTCGAACATCTTCAGGATAATATTTCCTCAGGAATTCCCTACGGAACACAGCCCAAGTGACTTCTTCACCTACAACTTCCAATCTTGCAAGCGTATCCAACCACCAATCATCAGCCTCACTAGCCAACATGTGAGTTCCATACCGAACCTTCTGCACAGTGGTACAATTCATCACGCGAAAGATTCGCTCAATCTCCTTTAACCACTCCAGAGCACCATCAGGATCATGTTTGCCTTTGAACACCGGTGGATTCTCTCTCTGGAAGGTCACCAAACTTCGGGATCCAGCATCCCCACCAGCATTAGGTTGATTCTCCAAAGCATGAGCCATTACTTCCAAAGCAGCAACAATTGCAGCATCATTTCTTCATGCCATTTCAACTAAGCACTGTAACATAATCAACAGTTAGATAAAGTAATTAACAATACTCGATTGTTAAAGACACAACACTTGGCCGGACGAACCGACCTGCTCTGATACCACTAATGTAACACCCCAATCTACCCAATGTTATTTTAAAATCAGAGTGCCAAAATTTTAAACTAAAAACTTGAGGCATTACATTTATTCAACTCAAAAACAACATTAAAACCATTTACTTCTTGGCAGATACGTAACACATAAAGAAATACGAACAATTTCACCATAATTAAACTTTAACAATTCAACCTTAAATAAATAACCGCAGCGGAAATCTCGTCATGATTAATTCAATCGGCATAGCATCTTTGAAACAACGGAAGATCATAAAATATTACTCAAAACCACAATATAACTCAACGGAATCAAATGCATAAACATAAATAAACAAAGCGCTCATCCCCCCCCCCCGAGTGCTACGTATCAGAGCGACGACGCCATAAGCTACTAATCCTCCTATTCTTCATTACCTGGACGTTACCAATATAAAGGTAACGGCCAACAAAATAGAAAGGGTGAGATATCGAATAATATAAGCGAAAGTACGATAATTCATATGCTAGGTAAAGAAACATACATTAATTACTACTTTAATCAACAACATACGATATCCACACAAAGCAACATAAATCAACAACAACTTAAAATACGACTCGAATGCGACTCGACAAATGCAGATGCATGTGGATCCATTCGGAATAAACTCCCAACTTAAAATATGCCAGGTTATCGAGGCATTTAACAAGGCATAAGCCTTCAACTTACAACGTGGTGCCAATCCAGGCCAACTTGAAATGCACATGCTATGTAGATGTATCTTCAACACAACTTAAACAACGACAACTTAAAATCATGCACGATATGGCATCAACTTAATTAACAACTTCAACGTCAACAACCAGATACAATTTCAACACGATGCAACGGTAATTTTAATTCAACAACTTCATGTTCAGCTTTCGCCATTTTAATCTACGATTCTTAGATTATCCAATTCGAATATAAACAACAACGTTCCGGCTGTATCGACAATCAAGCCACTAACGCGAATTTCAATGAAATGACACTGTTTTAATTAACTACCCGTATACTCGAAATATCCCGTAAAGTTTCGTTCGATTCCGATAAACTATTTTCTCCGCTTAATTCAACCGACATTGTTATTTTCTGCCCTGTTTTAATTTCCTGCAACATTAGTAATCAGTCCTAACAATTCTAATAATTAATTTTGTTACTACTTAATAATTTTCTGCATTATTATGGATCACCCTCCCAAGTAATCTACACTGTCTGTTGTCATTTGTTACTTGCTAAATGTTATTTTCTGGTATGGTTCCTGCTACTGCTAAATGGTTTCCTGCTACAGCTAAATTCACTTCTTCCTAATTGTCATATTTTACTTATACTGGGACCATCAATTGTTATAATACTCTCTCCTAATCACATGTCAAGCATTACATTTCTAAGCCAACAGGCCACGAACCACAGAACGAGCAAAATCATGGTTGAGGCCCCCACCCCTACACTGAGGCGGACGCCCCACACCCAACACCAAGGAGACGGACGCCTCCTTCCCTCAGGACGGTCGTCTCACTCCTTTTCTCCACTGGAGGCGGTCGCCTCCCTTCCTTTGCACCAGCAGGGACGGTCGCCTCCCTTAGCCTTCACCATGCCAAAAATTCACCTTATTCCCCAGTCACATGTATCGGTTCGATAGAGATATTACAACATAATATTAATTGCAAGCAACGCAGATATCAGATAATTCAACACAAGACAGTATAATCCGTTCCAGCACAGAAAATTCATCACCGAAAATACGATTAGCAGTGTAATTACGTAGCCCTAAACCCCACATACAAACCATCATACAATCAATTATAAAACTCGAACCCCACCCCTTACCTGTGGATTGAAGGGAACTCGGAAAATTGATCAGAAAATAGCAACTTATCGGACAGCATGATCCCTCCTAGCAACCCTTGTTTCCAATTTTCTTCCTTTCTCTCCTTCTGGTTCACTGCTACACGGCTATGGTTTTTCTTTTGGTTTGCAAGCAACAATAATAATACCTTGTTTTTCTAGGTCACTTAATATATATATATTGCTCCTTATATAATTTGGTTATTAAATTTTATATCTAAAAATACTAATTTACCCTACTAATTAATATCTATATTAAATCTAATAATTCTACTTGATAAAATAAATTCCAATATTATTTTCACTTTTCGACTAATTCTACCCGATTATTAATTTAACCATTCTACCGACAATTTTCGACTTAATCACTAATTAATCGGAAAATACTCTATACTTCTTAATTAATTACGGGTGTTACAGATTGACTTAAAAGAGACTTTCTCTCCAGTTTTTATCAAAAGACTCTTTTAGGACAATCATGACTCTTACCGCACACTATGATATTGAAATTCATCAAATAGATGTCAAGACGGCATTCTTCAATGGATGTTAGGCAGGTATTTGAGAAATCAAATAATGGATCATTGGAAATCATCCAAAAAGGTTATAAGGTATATAAAGAAAACAAACGACTATATGCTCACATATAGGATGTTAGACTAGTTATAGATCACTGGATACTCTGACTCAGATTTTGTTGGATACCAAAATTAGTAAAAGATCTACTTCAGGTAGTATCTATATGTTGGGTGGTGGTGAAGTTTCTTGGTGCAATTCAAAGCAAACTCTTACGGCTTCATCCACCATGGCAGAAAAATTTATAGCATATTATAAGACATCCAACCATGGGATTTAGCTAAGGAATCTTGTCACTAGGCTACGAATTATGGAAGGAATTGAAAGGCCACTTAGTTATACGATGAAAATAAATCAACCGTCTTGTATTACAATAATAATAGGACCTCGACCAAAGTTTGCTATCTCTATGATGTTAGTAGTTATGGTATAATTAACTTTGGTACAATTTTGTTCAAATTTTGGTTACGAATTATATTTTTATACAATAATTTAAAAAAATTTAAGTGATAAATTGAAATGAAAGAGTCGTCAAAGTGACCTCTTTTACGAAAATTATTTATAAAAAATGTTAAATAATTTTCTAGTTATGTTTATTCATGTGAGTATGAATTGATCCAAAAGGCAGTTGGTGGTTGGCCAATTTTCATGTGTGCATCTAATGGTAAACATGTGATAATTATAACGTCTTACATGTGAATAATAAATCAATCAAAAGAGGGGTTTATATTTGACATGTTTTATTATTAATGTTTGATCGTTACAACAAGAGTACCACTAGAAGTTAACATTAGTGTCCAAAGGCTCATCATTGATGGTGCACTAGGTATTTTGAGATGGTTATGTCTTTATTTGAATAAATTGATAATTCTTTTTTTATATGTGAGTATATTTAATAATGTTTAGTTTTGTTCTTGTTTTTCAGCTATAATTACTTCAATATCTGCTATCAATTCTGGTCATTAATGAGAAAAAATTTAAGGACAAGAAAGAGAACATAGAGATTGTTCTTGGATGCATGGATCTTGACCTTGAATTAATAAAGGAACAACCTGCTTCTTCTAAGGAATCCACTAACTTTGATAAGAGGAAAGATTATAAGAAGTGGGATCGATCCAATCGCATATGTCTCATGATCATTAAGCACGACATTCCTGAGGTCTTTAAGGGTACTATATCAGAATATATAACTAATTCCAAAGATTTCCTTGTTGATATTTAAAAGAGCTTTAAGAAAACGATAAGGAAGAAACAAGTACTCTTCTTCAAAACTTGTTTTCCATGAAGTATCAAGGCAAAGCAAATATAAGGGAATACATTATGAGCATGTCAAAAATTATTTCAAAACTTAAGGCATTAAAGCTTGAGTTGTCTGAAGACTTTCTTATTCATTTAGTATTACTTTCTCTTCCTTTAGAGTTTAGTCAGTTTAAGATATCTTACAATTGTCATAAGGGGGAATAGTCTCTTAATGAGCTGATTTCATTTTGTTTGCATGAAGAGGAAAAGATGAAACAAGATAAGACTGAAAATACTCATTTTGTTAGTACCTCTAAAGACAAGGGAAAAGGAAATAAAACTTATGAGTTTGAGAATAAAGCTGCAATTATTCCAGCATAGAAAAGAAGTAAAAATATGGTGATAATTGTTTCTTTTATAAATCGTCTGGACATGTGAAGAAGAAATGTCCTAAATATCATGTTTTGCGTGCAAAGAAAGGTGTATTTCTTACTTTGGTATGTTCTAAGATCAATTTAGCTTCAATACCTAGAAACACTAGGTGGTTAGAATCAGGTACAACTACTAACATCAATGTCTCAATCCAGGATTGCATGAACTACCGGAAGCCAAATGATGTTGAAAGATACATCTATGTTGGAGATGGCAATTCGATGAAGGTGGAAGTTGTAGGGAATTTTAGATTATTATTATGTACTGAATATTTTTATTTGGATTTAAAAGGCATTTTTGTTGTTTCGTCATTTAGATGAAATTTAATTTAAGTTTCTTATTTGGACAAATTGGGTTATATGTTCATTTGCGAATAATATGTTTAAGTTGTCTTTTAATTTAAATATTGTTGGAATTGGTTCACTTATGAGTCATGATAATCTACATTTGCTTGACATAATAGCTTGCTATGGAAAATTCTTGGATAATTGAGGCACAACCTTATTAGCCAAATGAAAATAAATTGATATCTCGAACAGTGAGCAACTACTTTATTGACTATTCTTAAACATATAGGGGCTACAAAGTTTATGATCTCAGATTAAATTCAATTTTTGAGACGGGAAAAAACACATTTTTGAGGATATTGGGTTGGGGGGGATAAGGTTAGAGACTTTTTGTGTGGAGGAATAATAGATGAAAATTCTAGAACCGATTCATAGAGTATCTTTTGATCAAGCAAGTATGGAACCTCCACAATACATTGTTGATTTTCTTTCTACTCAAGATGATTTGGTAATTCATGAAGAAAAAACTCAAAAATCCTTAAGAACAAGTGTTACAAGAACCAATACCTTTGCAAAGATCCATTACAGAAAGGAGAAATGTTATTTCAGATGATTACATAGTATTTATTCAAGAACATGAGGAAAATAATGGTAAGTTGGTTGAAGCAATGAAGTAGGAGTATAAGTCCATGCAAGACAATAAAGTTTGGGAGCTCATCCAATTACCAGAAGGTATGAAACCCATTGGTTGTAAATGGAATTTTAAGACCAAACGAACGATATTCTAACTCTAATGTGGAAAGGTATAAAACTCATCTTAAGGTTTAGGGATGTACTCAAAAGGAAGGTATTGACTTAAAAGAGACTTGCTCTCCAATTTTATCGAAAGACTCTTTTAGGACAATCATGACTCTTGTTTCACATTATGATCTGGAAATCCATCAAATGGATGTCAAAACGACATTCTTCAATGGATGTTAGGCAGATATTTGAGCAATCCATGAATGGATCATTGGAAAGCAGCCAAAAGGGTTATAAGGTATTTAAAGAGAACAAAAGACTATATGCTCACATATAGGAGGTTAGACCAGTTATAGATCACTAGATACTCTGACTCAGATTTTGTTGGATGCCAAAAATATTAAAAGATCCACTTCAAGTTGTATCTACATATTGGGTGGTGGTGCAGTGTCTTGGCACAGTTCCGAGCAAACTATTACGGCTTCATCCACCATTATGACAAAATTTATTGCATATTATGAGGCATCCAACCATGGGATTTAGCCGAGGAATCTTGTAACTGGGCTGAAAATTATGGAAGTAATTGAAAGGCCACTTAGTTATACTATGACAATAAATCAATCGTATTGTATTACAATAATAATAGGAGCTCGACCAAGTCAAAACACATTGACATGAAGTTCCTAGCTGTTACGCAAAATGTACAAAGTGGACAAATTTCTATAGAAAATTTGGGGACAGACTCCATGGTAGCAGGCCTTCTTATAAAATATATTCCACCCAAGTTCACATGGTGTTTTACCGTTAAATAAATCTTTGGTTTAGTTTGAGTTAGTCGATTATGAATTTTATGTTCTAAGTTTTGGTATTATGTATGCATACTATGATTTAGATATTTTTTAAATTAATAAGGTTTGATATTCAGCAGTTTATATTTTCTACAATAAAGTTATTGAGTGATCTCACTAAAGTAAAGTAGGACCAGTTGAAAATCAACAAATACAACCCAACTTCATGTAATTTTCATGCTGCACATTTCATGATGGATCTATGTCATTTAGTTGTGTCACTATTAGTGGTCATTGATGGTTTTAGTTATGATTGATATAATGCAAATCACCTTGATTCTATATATTGGCATGATAATGGACGAGATAATTTGAATATTCTTAAGGAATATAATGACAAGTTTTGAGCTCATAAAGTCTAACACATGTGTGTGATTACATATGTGACCAGTGGGAGATTGTTAGAATATTTGGGTCACAATTGTAATGTTACATGTGTTAGGACCATTATTTAATTAGCCAAAGTTGTAGTGGTCTAATTAATAATAAGTCTATATCATGAAAGGTAATATTATTATGTAGATACCATAAGTCAATATCTAATTTGATGAGGGGTCAAATTAGAATATTGAACACTAAGAAATAACCCTAAGGTTATTTATAGGGATATGTTGTAGACAACGAAAAATGGCTTACCATAAATTCTCTCTTCATCCTCATCAGAGGAGAATCAATAAGCCACAAGGAAGTCTACAAATTGGAAGATCAAATACCTGCAAATATTCGGTGATTCTTAATGGTAAATTGAGATACGCTTCCGCTTTCATTCTTATAATCGTATTCGAATATGGGTTTAAGGGTTTTCTTTAGAGTTATGTTCTTGACTTTATATTGATAGATATTATATGGTGTATGAACTGATCTAACAACCTCGCCTCGATATGCTTGATCCTCCCATGTGGAATGAGATTCCTAGCAAGATTAACGGTTGAAACATTATCAATCAAGAATATGACAACTTCTTCAACCTTACTTCTCAGCTCTTCCAGCAGATTCACAAGCCACACAACCTAATACACAACGACACAATGATATACTCGGTCTCACAAGAAGAGTGTGTCACCACATGTTTCTTTTAAGAACACTTAGAGATTAGTACTCCTCCGAACATAAAGACATACTCTGCCGTAGACTTTCAATCGCCGTATCTTTCAATCGTTCGTATCTTCGCATCAATTGAATTTCTGTTTTTAGTTGAAAAAATTAATTATCCTTTTTAATATACTATTTTCAACGTCCAAGAAACTTCCACGTAATTATTAAGGAGATCTAATAAACAAATAAAACATAAATCTCAACTAAATTTTAATTTTAAAATAAAATAAAAAATGTCAAATTTCTACAACAAGGAGGCAATCAATTTCCCTTTCATAATAATTCATTTTTATAACATGTGAATCTGTGATATTGTATAATACGGAATCATGGTGGAACCAACATATTAATTAGGTCAAAACTTCAACCATACACATCTTCAATTTAATATCTAAGGTAAAGGAGTGCATCTACAAGCATTTAAAGACAGTGATGTCCATGATTCTTGTGAAGATTAAAGTAGGTTGCCACTTAACATGGGGTCCTTCTCATGCCATAATTAAAGCTATAGGTGGGCACAAGGAAAAAGAAATATGGTCTCACTTCTCTTTTTTTTCTTTATTACTTTTTCTGAATAATTTATAAAACTTCATAAAGAAATAAAGATTGGTCATGGTTGCTCCACAATGAATCATATCATATCTGACTATTCCATTGAGCCAGATAATGTACTATTTTAACATATTTATTTATAAATTAAAAAAAAAAATATTAGTTTGATAATTGATAATCCCCATAGCTTATAAGGTAGATTTATATTCTAATATTTTACTAAATGTATTTTTTCAAAACTGAAACAGTATATATGCATGATCTTCTTTTAAAATTTCGAGATTATTTGGCATTTTGCTACTTATAAAATATATTTTTGTAACATTTAAAATAGGGTGGTTCATGGATCACGGGTAAGAAACAGTGGCACAATTTACCATGAAATTGCTTCATGGAAAAAAACAATAGAGCAGTATTGGTACCCTAGAATAATATTTTACAGAAATTGCAGACTGTGTCATTACTCTCATTGATGTCTTGTATGCATTACATTATTGAAATTTAAACTTGTTCCCTGTTTTTATAGGAGTACCTCATATAAAGATGGAAAAAAATAACACTGCTTCAATTATATATAAAAAATTAACACTACTTTAAAAAATTAAAAAAAGACATTAGATGAAAACAGTATAAAATTACATTAATATATATCTCTTAAGAAATTTATTAAATGTTTTAAGTACTACTATAATCCGTTTTTTCAGATATACTACTCTAACCAACTTAAATTTCAAGCTTCTAAAAAAACCTTAATTATGAACTACTTCACTTATTTTTAACTACAAAATTGGACTCTTCTCAAGTACTATATGAAATAAAGATCTATTATACATGACTATGTCATATAAAATATAAATAATTACAAGACATCATTAGAATATAGTTTGCAGATTAATCTACAATTTTTTAAAACAGCACTAATATCTTTGCTAATAACTAATATATTATTTTGCCTAAAAAATTTAATTGAGTTAGACTATGAGAACTTACCCGGATTAAAGTAGTCATTAAAGTCTATTTTGGTGAAAATAGCAGTTGACTGATAAGCTAGCTGATAATTTATGGCTGATGACTGATAGCTTAGATTATGACTGATGACTGATAAATTAATTGTAGTGTTTGATAATATTAGTGGTTCAACTAACTTATAAATGTAAAATGACATAAAAATATTTTATATATAATTATTTATTTTAAATTAAAATAAATTATTGAAAATAAAATTGAGTTTTTATTAAAATAATAAGGATAAAAAAAGGGTAGAAAAAATAATAAACAATAATTTATAAGTTAAAACGCTATTCGAAATAGCGTCTGAAAAATAAATTATAAATTAACAAAATAAACTATAAATTCATAATCAAAAGACTGTTATCAAACAGATCAAAAATATCATATGAATTTCATAAGCTCAAAAAAATCTAAAATATCATATGAATTTCATAAACACAAAAATATGGTTTACCAAAGAGACTTTAAAGTTAGTGCTAGAATTATGAAAGTGTAATTATTAAAGTAAGTAAATTTCTTGAAGAAAAAAAAGTAAGTGTAAATTTCAAGATTCAACAAATATTTACTAGTAATGTGTTTACTGTTTATAGATTATTTATCAAAACATCTTCACACCAATCTTCACATCAATCGTGGAAATTAAAAAGAAAATATTTTTAATTTTTCAATTTTTATGTTCAATAAATGTTAGATAAATTAGGAATGTATCTAAACATCACAAACCCAGGGGATGCTAGAAAGTGATATTGCAATGCCTAGAATAGCTAAAATACAATACTCCCCCTAGCTTGCAAATTGACATTTTTCTTACATCAACAAGTGTCAGTGAAAATGACAAATTCTATCTCAACTCAATCCAATCACCAAAATTATTCATTCTAAATTACACTTTTTTTTCACCAAATTCAAAAAAAAAAAAAAAAATCAAACCAGATAATCAACAAATAAACAAATACTAAGAAACAAAACATGTTAACAAATTCACATCCTAAAACTAGAATCATGAATATGTATATATATGAATTAAACAAATCATTGATATAACAAAAGATTAATCAATGAGCCATTGCAACCTGATTTTGATTTTGAGATTGAGATTTAGAGTAACTAATGCTTCTTTGATTTGCCATAGAAAGCATAACAGTATGATCCAAGAAATCCTTTAGTTCAACAACAGATTCAAGAATAATCTTCAAATCTTCAGCACAAAGAAAACCAAAGCTTCCAATTTCTCTAACAGCATACACATAAAAAGTCAAGCACCCTTTTCTGAATTTGAATCTAGCCATTTCAAAACCAGACAGACCCTTTATGAGTTTCTTGTTCACATCACCAAGTGCTATCTCATGTGGCCAAATTCTATCAACAGAACACTTGATAGCCTCAGTTTCAAACACAAAGACAAGAACCTTTGACTTCTTGGAACCAAGTCCTAGGGTTAGTGTGTGCCATGCTTGATGAGCTAAGATTGTGAAGTTTGTTGGCAAGAAGGCTGTTGTGGAAGGGAAAGGAAGTTTGTGAGATTTGGATTTGTTTGGTGGTGATGTTGTTGGTGGGAATGAAAGAACTTTGAGAAGCTCTAAGGGTTTTGCTTTTCTGATTGGAAAGGATTTTACTATGAATTGGCCACCAAATCTTATGCCTTTTACCTCTGAGCTTGGTTTGAAGGAGAAATCTGAGGTTTGTTTGGTTGTTTGGGAATTGGGATGTTGATGCTTTTGCTTCTTGTTGTTCTTGTTCTTCTCTTTTTCTCCCATGGCTCTAATTGAGGGAGAGAAATTTTGGTTTTGGGTTTTGTTTGATATAATTGATTGATATCATTAAAAAAAAAAGTGGGTTAGTTTGAATGGTGTGTACTATGTAATGTATTCACTACTACTGGTACCTGGTTTTCTAATTTTTTTGGTCAGTTTCTTTTTCATGACAGAACATGTTGTAGTCAAAAAGTGGATAGATACAAGCCATAAATTTCAACCATTTGTTAAATCATCATGAAAACAAGATTCTAACTAAATCTTTTATAAGAAAACAAGACACTAACTAAATTTTTTTTCAAGAGACACTAACTAAATCTTTTATAATAAATATATACATCAATTAGTAAAATATTTAATTTATGTTTTTGTTGAATTTAATATTTTAAAAATCAAACTGGTCATTAAACTAAAAAAATATTGAATAGTTGGTTTATTGGTCGAATTAATGGATTATTGATCGAACCACGTGACTAAACAGATTAAACTAAATTCAGTTGAATAAATTGGTCTATATAACGACATTATATATTTATTAAATTGGTTAATGTAACATCTCATTTAATTATTTTGTGACTTAGAGAAAATAAATAAAGATTTTGGTGGTAACCACTTTAGTTAAGAATGAATCAAAGGGTAGTTTCAGAATTTCTTCGTAGTTGAGGGGCCTTTTAGTTATAACTTTTTTCTCTTATTTTTCAAAACCAAAAATCAGAAAATAGAGAAAGGGAAAGAAGAGAGGAACCGTGGAAGAAAGGAAGAAGAAGTTCCAACTCCAAAACCCTCATACCTTCTTGCATGCAGCTCAAGACCAAGCCAAATCACCATTATTGTTTCTGATTTTCGTTGCTCTTCATCCCTACAGAGTGAGTCTCATAGATAGAGACTTGGGGAAAAAATGGGGTTTTCCTAAAATTGGGGTTTTTTGGGGATTTGAGAATAAATGTTGTTGCTTGCATGATTCTAATGTTAATTAATGCATGTTATTATTATTTTTCGTATCTGACTGGTGTGAGTGTGCTACTGGAAGAGAGGAAATGAAGGTTAGAAACTCCATGACAGTTCTGTTTCGGAACTGATTTTCTGCAGAATTGCAGACCGTGCTTAGTGCGATAACAGGGCTTAGCGCGCCCTGTAGCTTTTTTGGAAAATGTTTAAATCCCAGATTGCGCTCAGCGCGATGATGGGCTTAGCGCACCCTGTAGCTTTTCTAGAAAATGTTTAAATCCCAGATCACGCTCAGCGTGATGATGGGGCTTAGCGCGCCCTATAGAACATAATTTTATAAATTCTTCCCCAAGTGCATAGTGGTTCTAACTTCAAGAACTATCTGTAGTGATGATTCTAATTAATATTATATGTATATTCACGAGATTAGTGTGTCACTAAGTATACCTTAAATAGTCGAGAGGATCGATTATGTTAGCGTACACTAATGATGGAAATTATGATTAAGATGACATGCAAAGAACGCATGATATGATTTGTTTTCCCATCGTTCCTGTAAGACGCTCGGATGATTGATCTTGTGAACATGATTTGGTTGAATATGCGTGAATCGGAGTAAAACCGTACTACTAGGATAGTAAACCCTGTTTACCCACTATGTGGATGCCCATTGGTAGCTCGTGTGGTGGTTTTTGATACATATTTATACCATGGACGAATTGGTTGTTATGCCTGTTGTACATATGTGTGTGTCTATCCATATATTTTGCGTTACCTGAGATACCATTGCGATGTGCAAGTGTGGGTCTTTCATGGCGTTTCCCCGCCTGTTATACTCATCAGCGTGATTGGTATTGGTAAGTGTGTGACGTCATATAGGCAATGTCACCGTGGATTGCTTGCCATCTAGTGACGCCAAATATGCAATGCCACTAGGCTTTCTCCCGACGGGCTTGCACGTCAAGAAGGCGTATTGCACCTGTTATACTCACCGTAGTAAAAAGGATGAATGCCATTGCGATGTGCTAGTGGGGATACTTTATGGCGTCTCCCCGCCTGTTATACTCATCGGCGTGCTTGGTGATGGGGTTGAACTGCCACTTAGGCAATGTTACAACAGCAATCCATCTCGGATGAAATCTCATGTAAGGATGATCTGGATTCATTAAGCGGTGTGCTAGTGCAAGTCACTTGACATATATGCGTTTGGATATTCATCGAGGGTATGTGGCAGAGGTAGCTTGGATGGAAGGGTATAACTCCTTGATTCCTCGCATATGGATGTGGGTTTGCATATTGTGTATTGTGTTACTTTTGTGTTGTCACCCCATTGGTTAGTCATAGGACTTCCGATGGTGGTGTTATCCCTTGTTTGTACTTGTACCTAAATGTGAGGCATAAACCCGGATTCTAGGTGAATCCGGTTTGATGCATGCACCTTGTAGAACTGAGTAAACCCTTAAGATAGGGAGCCTCACTGAGATTTAGTAATCTCACCCCATTCCAATTATTATTTTTCAGGATCTTCGAGACAGGACAAAGGAAAGGGTAAGATGACTTAGTATTGAGGTGGTGTTTTGTTGGCGATGACCTATCTTTCGTATCTTTTCTGCTCATGTAGTATTTTGGAATTTATGTATTATGTACTTCTGGGATTTTATCTTATGGCCATGACAATTTCAGCGTGTTTTTGTAATATGTACTAATACTTATCCTACTCTGTTGTTTATGTATAATTGTTTTATGTACCATTTTAATACCATATGCATATATCCTAGAAAATGTATGTGTGGGGTGTTACAGTTGGTATCAGAGCAGGTCGATTCTCGGCTTCGCCATGAAACATAATAAGTCATCATAATTATGTCTCGTGTGTGTAATTGTCGGCATGGTTCCTTATGTTCTACTTATGGCATTGAGCCTGATCAACTTGATTTTGTGTGTAGGACAAACAAGAAGTTGGCTGACAGACGCAGAAGACCGGAAGACTCGGAATTAACCCAGTTGAACCGAAAATTCCAACTCTCGCTGGTGATACAAATGTGCCCTGGATGTAGATGATGCAGCAAATGCAACAGCAGAATCAGATGATGATGTAGATGATGCAAGGTATGCAAGGGCAACAACAACAACAACCAGTTGCTCCTGCTCCTCAAGCTCCAGTGGGGCCTGATTTCCGTGCATTCTTCAGAATGAGTCCTCCAGAGTTTGCAGGCGGTTTAGAACATGTGGTGGCTCACGATTAGCTTTATAGCATGTGAAATTCCTTGCAGCAGATACGTGATGTCACAGAGAATGTTATGACACAGTATCTGACACTCTGTTAACAATACACACAATAAATTCAAACAGCAGTAAAGAACACAATAAATTGTTTACCCGAGGTGTAACTACACCTACATCCGGGGCTACCAAGCCGGGAGGAAATTCACTATTAGTAGAATTAATTCGTGAATAAACCAAACAATTTATCTCCTTCACTTAAAACCTACCCAATGCAACTTCAATCTAAGTCCTACTTAGACCGAGTTCCTACCACTCCCCTCAATCACAACAAGTGATATCAACCTATTGATTAATTGAATTGTGAAGACACACTTCAATAAACTATCTTGATTTTGCTTCAAAGCTTTAATCAAGAGAC
Organism: Vicia sativa; assembly: GCA_021764765.1. Classification (NCBI taxonomy): domain Eukaryota; kingdom Viridiplantae; phylum Streptophyta; class Magnoliopsida; order Fabales; family Fabaceae; genus Vicia; species Vicia sativa. The sequence continues at coordinate 18,527,802 of CM038793.1, read as the reverse complement.
AAAACACTCGTGCTTCAAAGCTTTGAGTGATAAACAACCCTTACAACTAAATCCTAGTCCAAGGCACTTATCAATTGATAATTGCTTGGCTCACAAGAGTAACTAGAATTACACAAAATACAACCTCGCTAAATCTTCAATACATTCCAGGCGAAAAGAAAGTAGTGGTCCTTTTCCTATTATAGAAGCATCCGAAACTTCTTTGGGCTTCCATAATAATAGCTAGGTTCACTTAATTAATCCTAAAACTTGGTCTTTTCAACAACCAATTTAGGTCTAACTAAGATTAACCTAACAGCCACGTGAGCATGCAATCTAATAACAGAAAAACATAATAAAGCAGCTCAACAAACTTCCTGAAAAATCTCAGAAAAACAGACTCGTAATGTATGTCACACAGGATGTCATGACATCTATTATGACATCAATCAAACTTCTGCAGAATTTCCAGCACAGCACTTGCTTCCAGATCTGAGCTGTACTTAAGCATCCTTGTCAAGTAGGATTTATCTTCAATCTCTGAATGTCATGACATTTATCAAGACATTGATATATTCTAGTTTTACCAAAAAGTAATGCCAACTTAAAACACTAACAGCATGGAAAGGGTATTCCAAGCCATTTAGTGTACCGAAGAAGAGAAAGTAATGTTTGCAGCTCAGAAACTGAAGGGTCCGGTTGGTAGGTGGTGAGATACCGCATCTACCTATTTCACCTCCCAAGAGATTCCAAAAGATTGGCAACACTTCAATACGGCTTTCTTGGAGAAGTATTTTCCCAACAACATTCGTTCCTAGAAAGAGCGTGAATTCCAACTCTTCAAACAAGGCAACTTATCTGTTTCTGATTATGTGGAGAAGATTGAAGACATGGCTGCTTACTCTCGTCAAGTTGTTTATGCTCCTGATGAGATGTGGAAGATTGACCAATTTCTATTCAGACTGAATATTGACATTGCTCACAGTGTGTCCTATAGAGAGTTTACTACTTATGCTGAATGTTTGAGACAATGTTATGTGGCTGAGAATAGCTTGAAAAGAGTCAAGGAAGAAAGAGAGCTGAGTAGGTCAATGCGAAAGGAGAAAGGAATACCAAGCCAACAGTTGAGACCTCACAACTCTCCTCCAATGGGAAAGAAAACTTTTTGTGGACATGCAACTCAACCCCCTTGGTGTAATAGATGCAGGGGAAAAGAATATGGTGACTGCAGGATTGGCACTCCCAAGTGTTTCAGGTGCGGATAGGAAGGTCACTTCAGGCCTAACTATCCTATGCAAGATGCTCCTCAAAATACTATAGGTCGAGTGTATACCTTGGATGCTCGGAAGGCTCAAGGAAATACGAGCCTTGTTGCCGGTACGTGTTATGTTAACGACTAAATTTTATTTGTTCTTGTAGATTGTGGAGCAACACACTCCTTTATTTCAAATTCTTGTGTGCGTCGGCTCGGATTCGAAGCCACTGATCTTCCTAATCCTATGACGATTTCATCTGCTAAGGACGATGTAGTAAAAGCTCTGAAAGTTTTGTAGAGATTGTTTTGTCACCTTCAACGACCGAAACTTCTCTATTGATCTTATTTGTCTACCTCTCAATAAGATCGATGTAGTATTGGGTATGGACTGGTTATCAACTAACTCAGTGTACATTGGTTGTAAGGAGAGAGATATCTTCATTCCTGCTGAGGAAACTACTCCTATTGATGCGATTGGAAATTTGATTGAAGGTACAATTAATTTGATTAATTGCCTTTATGTTCAGGAGAAGGCTTTTCTTTTGGCTCTTACTGCAGATTCCGAGAGTAAGAAGGATGTGTCAAATATTCCTGTTGTGTGCGAGTTTCCTAATGTATTTCCTGAGGATGACACTTCCCTTCCTCCAGAGAGGGAAATGGAATTCTCTATTGATCTTGTTCATGGAACAACCCCAGTTTCTATCGCTCCGTATCGAATGTCTCCTGCGGAGTTGAGGGAATTAAAGAGTCAGATAGAAGAGTTGTTGGCGAAACATTTCATTCGACCTAGTGTTTCTCCTTGGGGTGCTCCTGTTTTATTGGTCAAGAAGAAAGATGGTAGCATGCGATTATATATTGATTACCGTCAGCTGAACAAGGTGACCATAAAGAACAAGTATCCTTTTCCACGGATTGATGACCTCCTGGATCAGTTGAAAGGAGCATGCGTGTTCTCGAAGATTTATCTCAGGTCGGGGTATCATCAAATTCGGGTCAATAGTTCGGATGTATCGAAGACCACGTTTAGGACGCGATATGGCCATTATGAGTTTTTGGTTATGCCGTTTGGAGTGACGAATGCTCCATCTGTCTTTATGGATTATATGAACTGTGTGTTCCAACCATATCTGGACCGGTATGTAGTGATATTCATAGATGACATATTGATTTATTCCATAACGGTGGAAGAACATGTAGAGCACCTGAAGATTGTGTTGTCGGTTCTTCGTGAGAAGCAATTGTTAAGCTTACTAACTATGGATTCTGGATGTTTGAGGTAAAGTTCCTTGGACATGTTATTTCCGGTGGCGGTGTGTCCGTGGACCTATCCAAAGTGGAAGCAGTGATTAATTGGGAACGTCCCAAGAATGCGACCGAAGTTCGAAGTTTCCTTGGTATAACGGGTTACTATTGGAGGTTTATAATGGGATTTTCCAAGTTGGCTTTACCTATAACCAGACTTACAAGGAAGGAAGTTTCTTTTGTTTGGGATTCGGAATGCGAACGAAGTTTTCAGAAATTGACTACTTCTCCAGTATTGATAATTCTAGATCCAGAGAAGTCCTATGAAGTTTTCTGTGATGCGTCTAAGAAAGGATTAGGCGGTGTTTTGATGCAAGACGACCAAGTTGTGGCGCATGCGTCTCGACAGTTGAGACCTCATGAAGAGAATTACCCTACTCATGATCTTGAACTTGCTACTATTATGTTTGCACTCAAGGTGTGGCGAAACTACTTGTATGGAGTCCATTTTGAGATGTTCAGTGATCACAAAAGCTTGAAGTACCTCTTTGACCAGAAAGAACTCAGCATGCACTTGAGAAGGTGGATGGAGTATCTAAAAGGTTATGATTTTGACTTGAAGTATCACCCTGGGAAGGCTAATAAAGTTGAGGATGCGTTGAGTAGGAAATAAATTTGAGTTTCCGAGTTAATGGTGTTAAAATTTGACCTTTTGGTGAAGTTCAGAAATCTTGATTTACAATTTGAATGGGTACCTACAGGTGTACTGGTTAGTAACCTGAATGTGGAGAGTATATTGCGAGGAAGGATCCGTCAGGCGCAGTGTGATGGTGTAGAGTTGTAGAATCAGGAGAGACTTACAGAATTACCTCGAGCGTCCGATAGGGTTATCATGTTCGGGCAACGTGTATGTGTGCCTAACAATGTGGAGTTGAAGAGAATGATACTGGATGAAGCCCACAAGAGCAATTTTACCATTCAACCTGGATCTACCAATATGTATCAAGATTTAAAAAGAATTTCTGGTGGCCCGGTATGAAGAGGGATGTTGCTTGTTATGTGGAGCAGTGTAGTGTATGTTAACAAGTGAAGATTTAACACCAGAGACCCGGTAGTATATTGCAACTGTTATATGTTCCTATATGGATAGACTAACTCATCGATTCATGGTGCGTGATTTTCATGATGTGTTGTAGTGATATCCTCAGAGCATCGTGAAATGGGCGGAGTTGAATTTATCAATTATCCTGTGATCGAGAGAACCATTGAAGACATGTTGAGGGCTTGTATTCTTGAAAATGGTGGAAGTTGGGAAGATCATTTGTTGTTTATTGAATTTGCATACAACAACAGTTATCATTAGAGTAAATGTCGTTCACCTTTATGTTGGTCAGAAGTGGGTGAAACAGGAAATCTTGGACCGGAGATAATTCATGAGACAACGGAGAAAGTTAAATTCGAGAAAAGATGAAGAAAGCACGAGATCTCCAAAAGAGTTATGCGGATAAAAGGAGAAGACCTTTGAATTTTGACGAAGGCGATCATGTATACTTGAAAGTGACCTCGAGACTTAGGTTGAAAAGACCATTCAAAGTTCGAAAACTTAGTACGCGATATGTGGGACCGTATCAGATCATGAGACGAATGGGTGAGGTGGAATATCAATTAGCATTGCCTCCATCACTATCCGGGATACACGATGTTTTCCATGTATCTCAACTTCAAAAGTATGTTCTAGATTCGTTTCATCCTATCCTTCTAGATGCTATGGAGATAGAACTACATCTTTCTTTCCAACCTCAACCTGTTCGTATTTTGGATTATGCTAGCAAGTCCTTGAGAAGTAAGGTGATACCCCTAGTGAAAGTGTTGTGGGAAGAGTCTCGCCTGGAGGAAGCTACTTGGGAACTTGAAGCGGAGATGCGAGATTTGTACCCTTATTTATTCTGGTAAGTTTTCGAATTCGAGGACGAATTCTAATTTAAATGGGGGAGAATGTAACATCCCATTTAATTGTTTTGTGACTTAGAGAAAATAAATAAAGATGTTGGTGGTAACCACTTTAGTTAGGAATGAACCAAAGGGTAGTTTGAGAATTTCTTCATAGTTGAAGGGCCTTTTAATTATAACCTTTTTCTCTTATTTTTCAAAACGAAAAATTAGAAAATAGAGAAAGGGAAAAAAGAGAGGAACCATGGAAGAAAGGAAGAAGAAGTTCCAACTCCAAAACCCTCATCCCTTCTTGCATGTAGCTCAAAACCAAGCCAAATCACCATCATTGTTTCTGATTTCCGTTGCTCAGCATCCCTACAAGGTGATTCTCATAGATAGATGTGATACCCCAAAATTTTCCCTCCCACTTCTCAAGACATTTCACATGTCCATACTCAAGGATTTCACAAGGGTTGACCAGATAAACCCTCTCCTAAGCAATCAATTCAAACTAGGGAATTGTCATTCTTAAGTCAAGATGGACATCCAACATTTCAAGTGATCATAATTCCTCATTATATGCTTCAAATAATCTCCATGTCGAGTTTCAATCCTTACAAGTCAAATTTGCTCAAACAATTGCTCAGATGGTTGAAAACCAGTTGTATTGGACAAAAAGTCAATTGTGGTCAACATACAGTCAAAATTCATAATATTTGGTCAACACCAATATTTTGAAGTAATATTCACCATTTGATCAAGGGTTGATCATGATTTCTCAAGAAAAGTCAAGATTTGATGAAAAGTCAAAGTTTCTAAATTATGGTTTTTCAGACAAAAGTCAATAGAACTTTGACCAGGCATAACTTTCACATACTTTATTAGAAATTTTTCCACCACAACTCATTTTGAAGAGAATTCAATTCTCTAGAACTTCATGTCTCACAAGCTTGGGCAGAAAATGCTTCATTTGGAAGTTATGGATCAAAACATTATAGGTCCTTTTAAAAGTCAACAAAAGTCAACTTTTTGTAAAGAAGTGTTCATGAGCGTGGAAACTTCAATGAAGATGAAACCAAAAGGGTTGTTTAGAGGATATCTTGAGCTTTCCAAAAAGTCCAAGAACACCTAAAAATGTTAAAAATTGAGCAAGATACACCTTGTGCAAGTTAAGCATTTTTGAGGAGGTGCACAAAGAGAAATACTTTAGAAAATCAAAATTTTTCCAAATGGGCCTAACTTTTCTTGATTCAAACATGTTCCTTAGCTGAATTGGAACCTCCAAGCCCAAGGCCACAAATTTATCTTTTATTTTTTATTTATTTTGGATTTTTAATCATTTAAAACCAATTTAATTAAAATAAAAGATATAAAATCAAAAATTAATTGCAAGATGGATTTTCTCTCATCCTTAAGGTCCAAGCAAGCCATTTAATCTGATTATTTCGAAATAATCATGATTGGCAAGTGATTTGATGGAAATTGGATCAAAAGAAGAAATATTTGGTTTGATTCCAAATCAAATCTTTTTTCATTGAATGGCATGGTATTTTCCTACAATTCTTGACCTAATTCCTTACAATATAAATAGACAATGATTCTACATGACAAAGGGACGAATTTTTGGCCTCAAGAACCCTAACCCAAGCATCAAAAAACTGTGTTACACAAGCAACTAACAACCATAGTTGTGGATCGATTCAAGCCAAACAAAGGTTGCCAATCAATTCCTTGGTGTTTTCTGAAGCTAACTAGATCATTGCCAAGCATCCAAACCTTCAGAAACGCGAAATTGCCCACACGGTTTGCACACTTATTTTTCAAAATCGATTTCGATCATACATGCATATTTAATCTATTTTGATTGTTTATTTATGTTTAGAATAAAGTTTTGAAGCTGTCTGGGTTATTTAATTGAAGCTTAGATGCATGAATCGTGATATGCCATTGTTAGGTTTTCTGAGCTTCAAATTGGGATCCTTCGAATTAGACAAAATTGGACCAAACTATGGGCACCATCGTGTTCAGGAGACCAAACCGAGTCGGTTCATGCCTTCCTAACATATTTATATTGCATATTTTTGAGGTTTGTGATTCACAGGTGTTATAGCTACGGACAAACTGTTGGTAAAGGCTTTAGCTACGAACAAAAACCGTAGCTAAAGGTTTGAAAATTCAAACGAAGAAGAAGGTGTTCTTGGCGCGTGTTTTGATTGGTTCTCATGAACTAATTTCCTTTATCTTGTTTTTGTTTCATATGACTAACACGATCTGCAGGTTGGTTCAGAGGCGAAGGCAGCGTGCGTGTGACTCTGAGGTCCTTGGTTCGAACCTTGGCTCCTCACTTTCTTTTTTTTAACACTTTTCCAACTAACATATTTTCTATTTTTTCTTTCATATTTTCTTTTTAATTTAATTTCTTTTCAAATAATTTTCTAACCCACTAAAAAATCACAAAAAAATATTTTCTTTTTCCATTTAGGTCAGAAAAATACTTAATTAATTTTTGACATAAAAAAATTATATTTTGCATGCATATTTTAATTAATTGTTAATTAATCGAAAAATTGACTTTTAATTGTTTTTCCTTGCTAAAATCAATCCAGAAAATTCCCAAAAAATTATTTTCTCATCTAATTAGGTTTACTAACCCTAAAATCTTTTTCCTAACTCAAAAATCTTTTTCACTAACATATTTTCTCATATTTGCAATTCGTTTCCTTTTTCCGATTATTATGTATCTGCTTCCAAAATGTAATAGTTAGGTTAATTTTCTCGCATTCTTTTCTTCAATATTATGTAACTTCTCATGGGATGTAATAGCTTAATTAAGATTTACTTTTCGCACTCCTAAATTATGTAACTGCCCCAAAGCCATGTAATAGCGTAGGATTTACTTTCCACACTTTACATTTCCGCAATTTATTCTCCGCACCCATAAACTGCTAGTAATTAGGCGTGTATGGCAAGATAAAAACAAACGTAAATCACTTCTAATTTCAAGATAAAATATCTGAATCCAACACACTCTCTTCACACATGCACCCCCTAGGTTATTCTCTCTCATTGCCTTTCGAATAAATGGTCAAGTCCCTCGAACATAGAGGTATCCTAGCATCATTGCCTACAAGCATATCATCATAGTCCCTTCGAATCAAAGATCATAGTCCCTCGATGACCCTCGATGTTGCCTACGAATATATGATCTAGTCCCTCGATTGTTGCCTATGAAAAGTGATGATCGTCCCTTCGAATGTGCTAGGATACTCCTACAAGTTGCCTTCTATGACCATCGGATGTCCCTTTCGAACGTCCCTTTACATCCAACAAATAAGGTTACCTACCAACTAATGGTATGGATAGCGCTATTCTAAAGGAAAGTAAAATAACATGGAAACGACCGATCTGAGTAGGTAATAGACTTTTAGTTGCTTGCTCTATCAAAATACTTTTCACACCTCACACTATTACAAAATTCCTTTTCTAAAAATGAAACATTTCTGAACACTTCGTATACATTCCAGCGTGAATCATTACGAAGTCAAAGCGAAATGCGTTTTCAAAATCCTTTTCAAAAACACAGAAAGTAAATTTCGAGATGAGCTAAAGCAACTAAGAGCCCGTAGATAACTACGGATGGAAAGAGTGCTAATACCTTCCCTTTTCATAACCTTCTCCCTTAATCAGAATCTAACGAAGGTCTTTTCCTGTTCTTTTCACCTTTCCTTAATTGGATAAAAGAAAAGTCGGTGGCGACTCTTGCTATCCACAACATTTGCGATCAAACGCAAAATAATCCAAAGTTAGTTCTCCCACCGTATTACAATAGAGACTTGGGGAAAAATGGGGTTTTCCTAAAATTGGGGTTTTGGGGGATTTGAGAATAAATGTTGTTGCTTGCAAGATTCTAATGTTAATTAATGCATGCTATTATTTTTTTTCGTATCTGACTGGTGTGAGTGTGCTACTGGAAGAAAGGAAATGGAGGTTGGAAACTCCATGATAGTTCTTTTTTGGAACTGATTTTCTACAGAATCGCAGATCGTGCTCAGCGTGATAATGGGGCTTAGTGCGCCCTGTAGCTTTTCTGGAAAATGTTTAAATCCTAGATCGCTCTCAGCGCGATGATGGGGCTTAGTGCGCCCTGTAGAACAAAATTTTATAAATTCTTCCCCAAGTGCTGAATTTTCGATTGATTTAGTTCCTGGAACTAGTCCTGTTTCAGTGGCTCCGTATCAGATGTGTGCTTCTGAGTTGAAAGAGTTGAAAAGTCAACATGAGGATTTGCTTGAAAAGAAGTTTATTTGTCCGAGTGTATCTCCGTGGGGTGCACATGTTTTTTTGGTTAAAAAGAAGGAAGGTTCTATGAGGTTGTGTGTTGATTATAGACAACTGAACAAAATAACTATTAAGAACAAGTATCCACTTTCGAGGATTGATGATTTGATAGATCAGTTGGTTGGTGCTTGTGTTTTCAGTAAGATTGATTTGAGGTCTGGTTATCATCATATTCGTGTGAAAGCTGAGGATATTCAGAAGACCACTTTTAGGACAAGGTATGGTCACTATGAGTATTTTGTAATGACATTTGGTGTGACTAATGCTCCTGGTGTATTTATGGAATATATGAATAGGATTTTTCATGAGTATTTGGATCAATTTGTTGTTGTGTTCAATAATGATATTATGATTTATTCTAAAAGTGAGGAAGATCATGCTAAGCATTTGAGGATTTTGTTATCTGTGTTGAAAGAGAAGAAGTTGTATGCTAAGCTTTCTAAGTGTGAATTTTGGTTGAAAGAAGTGAGTTTTCTTGGGCATGTGATTTTGAGTGGTGGTATTTCTGTGGATCCTTCTAAGGTTAAGGTTGTATCTCAATGGGAAGCTCCAAAATCTGTTTCTGAGATTAGAAGTTTTCTTGGTTTGGCTGGTTATTATCGTAAGTTCATTGAAGGCTTTTCTAAGTTGGAGTTACCATTGACGCAGTTGACAAGGAAAGGTCAGGATTTTGTTTGGACTTTGCAGTGTGAAGCTAATTTGTAAGAGATTAAGAGAAGGTTAACAACCGCTCTTATTTTGATTTTGCCTAATCCGGCAGAACCATTTGTGGTGTATTGTGATGCTTCATTGATGAGTTTAGGAGGTGTGTTAATGTAGAATAGGCAAGTGGTAGCTTATGCTTCAATGCAACTTAAAGTTCATGAGAGGAATTATCTGACGCATGATTTAGAGTTTGTTGCCGTTGTGTTTGTTTTGAAGATTTGGAGGCATTATCTGTTTGGTTCTAGATATGAGGTGTATAGAGATCATAAGAGTTTGAAGTATCTATTTGATCAGAAAGAGTTGAATATGAGGCAAAGAAGATGGTTAGAATTTTTGAAAGATTATGACTTTGGTTTGAATTATCATCCGGGTAAAGCAAATGTTGTAGCTGATGCTTTGAGTAGGAAGTATTTGCATATGTCGATGTTGATAGTGCGAGATTTGGATTTGATTGAGCAATTTTGATATTTAAGTTTGGTTTGTGAAGTGAATTCTTCTTGTGTTAAGCTTGGTATGTTGAAGCTTACTAGTGGTATTTTGGATGAGATTCGAGAAGGTTAGAAATCTGATTTGGTTTTGGTAAATAAGTTGTTGTTGATCAATCAAGGTCGCGGTGGTGATTTTCGAATTGATGAGAATGGTATCATGAGGTGTCGTGATAGATTTTGTATTCCTGATGTTGGTGATTTGAGAAATAGAATTCTTGATGAAGGACATCGTAGTGGATTGAGTATTTATCATGGAGCTACTAAGATGTATCAAGATTTGAGGAAGTTATTTTTATGGTCTGGTATGAAGAAGGATATTGCTGAATTTGTGTATTCTTGCATGATCTGTCAGAAGTCTAAGGTTGAACATCAGAAACCATCTGATTTATTGCAATTGTTATCCATTCCAGAGTGGAAGTTGGATGGCATTTCTATGGATTTTGTTTTTGGATTTCCGAGGACTCCGAGTAGTCATGATTTTGTTTGGGTCATTGTGAATAGATTGAAAAAATCTGCTCACTTTATTCCAATCTTGATGGATTATCCTATGGAAACGTTTGCTAAGTTGTATATTGAGAAGGTTGTGAGTTAGCATGGTGTTCTATCGAGTATTTTTTTGGATAGAGATCCGAGGTTTACTTTGCATTTTTGGGAAGGTTTGCAAAGTGCTTTGGGTACTAAGTTACATTTGAGTTCGGTGTATCATCCGCAAAATGATGGTCAAACTGAAAGGACGATTCAATCATTGGAAGATCTTTTGAGAGCTTGTGTTTTAGAGCATGGAGGTTCTTGGGATAATTATTGACCTTTGATTGAGTTTACCTATAACAATATTTTTTATTCAAGTATTGGAATGGCTCTGTTTGAAGCTTTTTATAGAAGAAGGTGTAGGACGCCTTTATGTTGGTATGAATTTGGTGAGAGTGTTGTGGTTGGACCTGAAATAGTTCAACAGACTACGGATAAGATTAAGATGATTCGGGAAAAGATGAAGATTGCCCAGAGTCGTTAGAAGAGTTATCATGATAAGAGGAGGAAGGATCTTAGATTTTAGAAAGGGGATCATGTGTTTTTGCGAGTTACTCACGTGACTGGTGTTGGTAGAGCATTGAAGTCAAGGAAATTTACTCCGCATTTTCTTGGTCCTTATCAAATGCTGAGAAAATTGGTGAAGTAGCCTATAAAATTCATTTCTCGTCATCAATTGCTAATCTTCATGACGTATTCCATGTATCTCAATTGAGGAAATATATTCCAGATATATCTCATGTTGTGCCACTAGATGATGTGCAAGTTAGAGATAATTTGAAGGTTGAGACTTTACCGATGCGTATTGAGGATCGAGAAGTTAAGCAAGTTCGAGGTAAGGAAATCGCTTTGGTAAAAGTGGTTTGGGGAGGTCCTACTAATGGTAATGTGACTTGTGAGCTATAGAGTTAGATGAAGGATTCGTATCCTGAGTTGTTCGCTTGAGGTAATTTTCGAGGGCGAAAATCTTTTAAGTGGGGGAGAGTTGTAACATCCTGATTTTTAATAGCTAATTATTAATTATTATTATATATTATATTATGTGAAAATTAATTTAATTTGGCGATTTAAATTAATATTTGAATTAATTGAATATGTGTGTTATTTAATTAATTGAATTTTATGAGTAGAATTGTGGTTATTTGGTTATTGGGCCTAAGTTTATGAATAGAAGTAATAAGGAGGTGTTAGGTATTAAGCCCAATAAGACATTACTAGTTAGTAAAGGTTAGAAGGAAAAAGATAATTAGTGTTGTCATTTGGAGAAAAGAGTAAAAGAAAGAAAAGAAGAGAAGAGAATAGGAGAAGAAGAGAAAAGAAGGTGAAACCCTAGGAAGTCAAATCTTCAAGAGGTAAGGGGGAGAATATTCATTATTATGCATTTGTATGTTGTTGGGTAGTGATTAGTAACATGCTATAGGATTGGGTATCTCTAATTCTAAAGTTGTAATTTGGGGATTTTGATGAATAAAATTATATTTGATGATATGAATAGGTTCTCTATAGTGTATACATGTTAGATGATGTTTGTATGAGGTTTATTAAGCATAAAAACTAGTTTGGGATGGATTTTCGTGGCTGGGCAGAAGCTGTCACGTAGCAGATTTTTCTGCATAACGTGAAGGCCGCTGAGCGCACGGGGTGGCACTGAGCGCGACTCACTATGTGCAGAAAAATGATAATTCTGATTTTGCATGTTTTGGCTTATGGGATTTCTTGCTTATGATTTATCCTTAATTTACATGATTTTTAATAATTTTATTGATGAGGTTTGGATCATGTTTGGATGCGATTTCGTCGATTACATGCTACTTAAATTAGTGTATGTATGTTGTGTTTTGGATGGATTGTTGAGAATAACATGTGTTGGCTTAAATAATATATGTTATTTATGATGTGTGGTGATAATATATGCTATGTTCATTGCTTTTTGTTGATGAAACATGATGTTGTGCAATTGGCAGATAATTCACATGAGTTGAATTATGTTGATATGCTTGAATAACTGAGGTTGATGGATAATCTTAATTTGCATATGTTGCTTGATGAATTGCACATGCATCCATTGGTTGACTTTGAAAATTGATGTGGTGAAACTTTGGGTACACCTTTGGCTCGATTCTTGAATGGATAAGTAGCGGTGAAACGGTGAGTTCACAATGGTGGCTTTGGTCTTGTCTGGATCGGAAGCGTGGATTTGGTTCTAAGTTAATGAATCGGAAGCAGGGTGAACAAAATATTCCCAATGGTACCACATGCATATTGAGTCACATTGCATTGTTGTCACACGAGTTATTGATGAATATGGATTATGTGTGTTGGCATTGTGATACTTGATTATGTGGATAATTGGATTGTTTGGATTGATGACAATTGTGCTAATTGTAATAAATACGAATATGTTATACTTGGAATGTTTGTATAATCATATTATGTTTGAATATCACTTGAAGTGTGTGGAATTCATGAATATATGTTGTTTCTATATTGCTTCCAATGATATATATTTGGATAATGATGTGAATTCTCACCCTTTTGTTATGATGTTGCCTCTATGTGAGTAACATGTAGGTTCCGAGGATAGCGGTGCTTCGCACGAGACTAGTTGAGGAGTTTATCTATTTATTCCTTATACTAGGTAGTGAGTCATTGCTCTGGTCATGTAACACGGGGATTATCTGGATTTCTGCTTTTATGAGATGTTTGTTATGTATTCTCATATATGTTGTATTCGTATGTTGAGATACTATGTTGATGTGGCCATGGTGCCGATGCATGAATCTTTATGACTTGATTATGTTATGGATTCATTGTTGTTTCATCCAATGATTATAGTATGAGATGTAATCATTGATAGTATATGAGATATTAAATACTCCGTTGTGAAATCCATAGTTTTATTTTATAGCATAAAATTCAAATATGTGTTATGAGTATGACCATGTGCATGTTAATGTTTGTTTTTGATTTTCCTAAGTATGGAAAACAACATTCATCACCCTTTGTATGCGTGCATTTTATTTTACTCTTACTTATACCATGATTATTTGGGGATAGAAAAGGGGTGTTACATTTTATACCAAAATCTAAGTTGCTTCTGTTATGTTACGTTCTTCCTCTTCATTATTTTTTTTCCAGAACCAACACTTTCGTGGATTAGGGTTTTCAGATCCAACACTTTAATGGAAATGATAATGAAGGTATTTTCTTTGTTGGTTTGTTATATTATTGTATTTTTTGTGCTGATGATGATTGTTCTTTGTTGATTTGTTGTCAATGTGATTACTGGTTGATGAAGGAGATGGTGGTGTAGGTTTGAATGGTGATTATTGGTTTATGTTGATTGATTTGAAGAGGCATCATATCAATGTAGTCATTGTTGCAACTGGTTTTTTCTGAGTTCAGTTCTCACAATTTTCTTAATTCTCTTTCTTTTTATTCCTTCTCTTTCTCCTTTTCTTCTATCTATATTGTATAGTCAAAACTAAAATAGAAAAAAGTAGGGATATCGATCAGATCTAGGGAAACATCAACAGTGACGGTGGTGCAAGCAGTGTAGCAGAGGACAAAAGGGTGCTCCGCCGGCGATGACGTAATCGAAAGGAACGGGTGGTCGTATGGATTCACCGTTTTTTGGTTGGTACCTTTACTCAACTATATGTATTTAATTGAAACGCAGAGTCTTATTCATAAAATCAAACGCAAGAAGTGCATTCTCCTAGCGTTGGTGATGCAGATCGACATGCTCGAGGTCGATGGAAACTATTATGGTATGTGCTATATTGATTTATGCATAACATCTTTGAAAAAGTTAATGTATGTTTTGGTGGAAAAATAAGAAAGTTCTCTACAATGTGATGCATTTACTAAATTAAAAGGTATATTTGAAACTCAAATATTTAGGTGAGCATTATCTCCTTTATAAGATATTTATGTCGATTTTATATTTACTTACGATTTGTTTTTTCAGAGACATGGACGAGTTGTCTAAAAATTGAGTCACGTAATTTTTTTAGGATGGAAAGACTAGTTTCTTATGTTTTAACTTTTAAGATTAAGATTGCTAATCATTTTAGTGAATATAATATATTATTGTTCAGATTGAAAATAATAGAGGTGATAAATGAGGCTTTGATCCGTTAACCTCAACGGGTACTGGAAGAATTTAAAATAGCTTCAATGATATGTAACAGTGGATCTGGATTTGGAAGTGGAATTAGTTTTGGATTGACAATTGATGTTGATTCCTTTTTATGGCTTTTGTTATCAACACTTTTATGCCTTCATTTTGTAGAATCATAGGTGTTAATGTTGATTCTTCTGGAACGCAAGCTTTGAGGAAGGCTATGCAAACAAGAGAGCAGTATATCCATAGGGACAAGAGCACAACAACATTTTCATTGCTCAAGTAACTTAGTTTACGTTGCATTCTCTGATAAAAATTAATTTTGGCTGAATTCACTTTATAAAATTGGTTTTGGTTGAAGATAGTTTGAAGTAAAGTAATTGATGTTTGGATTGCAAAATCTTATTTGTCATATGAATGAATGAGTTGCAAAATATTATTTTTGATCTAATTCATTATCCAATATATTATATATCTATTTGGTTATGTTTACTTTTATGATATTTTGTGATGCTGAATGTTGCATCGAACCTCAGAAGAAGTGATGAATTGTGCAATGGATGATATAAATTTGATTTAGCAAGCACATAGGCATCACTTGGTTGTGAGGGAGATTTGTGAAGAGATTAATTTAGAAAAATGGACTATTAACAGATGAAAATAAATAAGCTGAGGTGACTTACTTTCATTGAGTGCATACAATTTATCTCATGCAACCTCATGCACGTGTGCTTTTTCCTTTTTCTATTTTGGCAGTTATAGTTAGTTACAGTTTATAACTATATAAGACAGTTGTAACAAGATATGTGATATCGAATAAATAACAATTCTATTTCTCTTTTCTTCTTGCTTACACGTTATTCACTCTCTCTTTCTCCTCTAATGGAGTTATTCAAACTGCTTAGATGGTATTAGAGCAGGCTAAGCCTGTTCTGTTTTTGATGCGATCGTTTCTGAAGCTTATGCTTCAAGATCATTTGTGAGGCTTGTGCTTAAATCCTTGCTTCGTTTTTCTTTATTTTGTTCTTCTGCTCCATAATTTTTGTTTCTGTTCGTCCCCAGAAGTTGCACTTCTGACTCATCTCCAGAAGATAAGTTTCTAACCCATCTCCAGAAGATGATCTTCTGATTTATCTTTAACATTTGCTCGAATTTCGTTTTTTTACATCATTTTGTGTGAATCATTTATACAATTCTTTCTTTCTTGATTCATTGTTTTCGTAATCTTGCTGCGTTTTTCTTTGATTTTGTGCTTCTGCAATGGCTGCAAGAAAGAATAACAACAATCAGATGCAAGATCAGCTTGATCCATATTACGCTCATCCATCTGAAAACTCTTCAACAGTTTGTGTTACACCAGTGCTATCTGGAGAAAACTATCATGCTTGGTCCATGAAGATGAGAAGAGCGTTGGCAATGAATAACAAATTCCAGTTTGTTGATGAACGATTAAAGTGCCTAATAGCGATGATCTCAACTATATTGCATGGCAAAGATGCAACAATCTTGTTCATACATGGATCATCAATTCAATAACACCTTCCATAGCAGAAAGTGTCGTGTTCATTGATAATGTTGTGGATGTGTGGAATGATCTTAGGGATCGGTTCATGAGAGGAGACAAGATTCGAGTTGCACAGTTATATCAAGAAATCTCGAATTTGAAACAAGGAAGCAAGAAAATTTCTAATTACTTCACAGAATTGAGAAGTCTATGGGAGGAGCTTGATCAATATAGGCCAATGCCCAACTGCACATGTCCTGTGACTTGTGCATGCCTTGCAATGCGAAATACTATAAGTTTTAGAGCTAAAGATCGTATAATTCAGTTCTTGATTGGCTTGAATGAACAATTCCATGGATTTGTTTCTCAAGTGCTTCTTATGGATCCATTGCCTCAAATTAACAAAGTATTTTCTATGGTGCTGCAGCAAGAGAGAAAGATATGTGGGACTGGAAATGTTCTGTCTGGAAATAGCAATGCTGAGGATGGAGCTGGTATAGTGAATGTTGTTGATATCACAAAGAAATTTTGAAGAGGAAAAGGAAATAGCAGCACTGGCAGAGGAAATGGTGGTGCTGGCAGAGGCAGAGGCAATTTCAAAGTTTGCACGCACTGTGGGAAAAATGGGCATGTTATAGACAATTTTTATAAGAAGTATGGATATCCTCCTAATCTTGCTCAAGGAGGATCAACATCAGCACACATCAATCAAGTTGAAGCAAATGATGAGGTTGCAGCTGAACCTTCAAATGACAATGGAATCGTGAATCTAACTAAGGAGCAATACAACAACTTGATGATGCTTCTTGAGAAGAACACAACTTCAGTAAATATGGAAAAAAGAGGTAAACCTTATATTTCTAGCTTCAGTATTAGTGGTGGTGTTAGATGGATCTTAGACACAGGTGCAACTCATCACATATGCAATAACCTTGATTGGTTCTTGAAACATGATAAAATTAATCCTATTATGGTGAATCTTCCAAATGGAAACTCTATATCTACTTCTGTATATGGAGATGTGAAAATATCCAAAGATTTTGTCATTCAAGGTGTTCTATATTTGCCACAATTTGAAGTTAACCTAATTTCTGTTTCAAAACTATGTAGAGATCAAAATTGCAGCCTAGTTTTTGAAACTGATAGATGTACTATACAGGCAAGGAAAGATTTGAAGAAGATTGGTTTAGCTAGTGAGCTGGATGGGTTGTACTATTTGGAGCTGCAGAAGGATAGTTCTCATAGAACTAGCAGTGCAGGATTTGTGTCAAGTATATTCACAAATAAAAGAAGTGAAGAAACAACACCTGTTATTATATGGCATTTAAGATTAGGGCATCTATCACATGATAGAATTCAATGTATGAGCCCCATGTATAGTTACATACCTAATAACATTCATAAAGTTTGTGATGTGTGTCAACAAGCTAGACAAAAACGTTTGCCTTTTGCTATTAGTAACAGTAATGCATGTAATCCTTTTGATATGATTCATATTGACATATGGGGTCCTTTTAATATAGTTTTTGTACATGGCTTCAAATATTTTCTCACTATCTTAGATGATCACAGTAGGCATGTTTGGATTGTGATGATGAGATCTAAGGCTGAAGCTAGTGAAAAGATAACAGAGTTTGTCAATATGGTTGAAACTCAATTCAGTAAAAAAGGTCAAGGTCATTAGAAGCAATAATGGAACTGAACTGATGATGCCAAAATTCTATGCTTCGAAAGGCATCATACATCAAAGAAGTTGTGTGTACACGCCTCAACAAAATGGGAGATTTGATAGGCGACATCAGCACATACTTAATATCAGCCGAGCTCTTATGTTTCAGTCATAGTTGCCAAAGAAATTCTGGTCTTATGTTGTGATTCACGCAGTATATCTCATGAATAGGATTCCTACAAAAATACTAATCAACAAATCCTCCTTTGAAGTTATGTATGGAATAATGCCTGATTTAAGTTCATAGAGAGTATTTGGGTGTTTGAGTTATGCTTCCACATTACCAACAAATAGGCACAAATTCGACTCAAGAGTAAGAAAGTGTGCTTTCTTGGGGTACAAGGCAGGTATGAAAGGCTTCATACTCTTAGATTTTAATACTCATGATATATATGTGTCCAGAAATGTCAAATTCTTTGATATGACTTTTCCTTTCCTTGATTTGTCTAACCCACAAATACACACAGAAATTTATATAGACCAATCCAAAATTGATAATGTTGCAAAAGAGTCAGCTCATATACCTATACCTAATTCTGATCTTGAAGCTCTACATGACTCAGAAGATGAATATGTAGTTGATCATGTATCTTTGGATGATGAATCTATGCGAAATTCTGTGTCCACACCCATTGCAATAACTAATGTCCCTTCCTCATCCAAAAATTAAATTATTGACATACCTCATTCATCTCTTGAGTCACTAGAAAATCAAGTAGAATGACACAACCACCTGTTCATTAAAAGATTATGTTTTTGACTCTAACACTGTGTCTTGTCATTACCCTATTGAGAAGTATATGTCTTTCTCTAACCTTTCACCGAGTCATCAAGCATATATTATGTCTCTTTCATCTGAAACTGAGCCAAGTATCTATGTGGATGCTTCTAAAGACCCAAGATGGACTCGTGCAATACAGGTAAAAATTTAGGCTTTGAATAACAATCACACTTGGGAATTCGTTGATCTTCCTCATGATGCTTCAACAATAGGAAGTAAATGGGTTTACAAGATTAATAGACTTGCTGATAGAACAATTGAAAGATTCAAGGCATGGCTAGAGGCTCAAGGTTTCAACCAAACTGAAGGTTTGGATTACCTTTAAAATTTCTCTCTAGTTGCCAAGCTAACTACAATTCGTGTGTTGCTTGCCTTAGCTGCCATTCATGGTTGGCATTTACACCAATTAGATGTCAAAAACGCATTTCTTCATGGTGATTTAAATGAAGTTGTTTACAAGAAGATTCCTCAAGGTGTTACTGCTCCCAAATCGGGCCAAGTATGAAAGCTTACCAAGTCTTTATATGGCTTAAAGCAGGTAGTAGATAGTGGTTTGAAAAGCTCACTACATTCCTTAAGGTACAAGTATTCAAACATGCTACTGTTGATCACACACTTTTTATAAAATCAAGTCCTACATATTTTACTACTCTGCTGGTGTATGTTATGAAGGCTTGGAAAAACACTTAGAAGGGGGGTTGAATAAGTTTTCTTATTTTTTAAATCTTTTATCCAAACAACAAACTAAATACTCAAGGATTTTTATCCTGGTTCATTTGAAACTCAAGCTACTCCAATCCACCCGTCAAGGTGATTTCTCCTCTCTCAACTAGGACTTAATCCACTATAATCAACGATTACAAAGTGCACTACCCAACTGGTGTGACTAACTTCCTCTAAGACTCACTAGTCCTAGCCCTCTCAAGAACACTGACCCAACTGGTCTTCTCAAGGAACAAACTGCACAACCAACCGTTGTGACTAACATCTCTAAGACTCAACTAGTCCTAGCCCTCTCGAGATTACTGACCCAACTGGTCTCTCAAGGAACAATTATCAAATAAATGATATTTGACCGACTGTGTACAATATTGGTTCTAGAAAATCTATTCTTCACAAAGTGAAGTTTACACAAAAATGAAGTTCAAATGTATAGTAAAATAATTCACAAAAATGACTCTTTGTTCTTGCAGCGTGAGTTTACTTGAGAAAATGAAAGAATATTTGTTATGCGTTGAAGTTCTCTTCTCATCGTTGTTTTTGAGTGTTGTTGAGAATTATTGAAAGTTGTTATTTTCTCCTTTGAATTTGAGTGCCTTATATACCGCTTCTAGAAATTTTCCGTTGCATGTAGCGTGTCTTGGTTACTGGAAAAAGTAATTATGACTTGTTTAGCTTCACGTCATATAAACTTTGAAAGTTGAATCACTCAAGTATTTTGTATTCTTCGCTCATTAGTTTAACGTTACTTATGGCAGGTTCTGTCTTTTGGAAGATAGCGTATATTTTGATAATGATATTCTGTAAGCCTTGTTTGAATATCTTCTAGTCAGAACATTTTGTTTGTGCTTCGTATCAGAATTATGCTTATCTGCTTCTACCAGAAGTTACTTCTATCAGAAGTTGTGCTTTGCTTGCTTCTATCAGAAGTTGCTTCCTAGCTTGCGTGACCAAAAGTTTTGTCTTCGTTATAACTTCTAATACTTCATGATCTTCTGTAAGCCTTGTTAACATCTTCTTTTTAGAACATACTTTGGTGCTTCTTATCAGAGGTTGCGCTTTGTTTGCTTTTCTCAGAAGTTGAATTTCATTCTTTACTTTAGAAGCTTTATAGGTAGCGTGCGTGTTCCAGAAGTTCTTCTCTCATTAGAACTTCTAAAGCTCGTTTCTATCAGCAGTTTCTTTGAGCGTGCTTTGTTTAGAAGTTCTGCTCTCATTAGAACTTCTAAAGCGTGTTTCTATCAACAGTTGCTTTAAGCGTGCTTTGTCCAGAAGTTCTTCTCTCATTATAACTTCTAAAGCGTGTTTCTATCAGCAGTTGCTTTGAGCGTGCTTTGTCTAGAAGTTCTGCTCTCATTAGAACTTCTAACTTCATCTCCTGCTCAACATGATATATTCTCCATTTTGCGCTAGAGTCAGAACATCTTCTAAAATGAAACATGTACAAGTCAGAGTATCATATTCATTCATACAAAATTTATTATGCTTGTTATGATCAAAACTTTAATATATTATTAGAAACAAACTTTGTTCTAACAATCTCCCCCTTTTTGATGATGACAAAACTATCAAGATTTTGATTTAATAAATTTTGTATATGTAAAAAAAATATCTCCCCCTGAGATTAATAATCTCCCCCTAAAATGAATATTCTCCCCTTGAACTAAATATTGAAAAGAAAAAGTTGCAAGGTAGAACTTCCCTGAGTTTTTCTTTTCTTCCAGAGTTTACTTTTCAGAGTTTGCTTTCAGCACTTGGTCTTTTGAGCTTCTGCTTAATTCTTTTCATCCAGAGTTTACTTTTCAGAGTATTGATTTCAGCACTTGGTCTTTTCTTTTCAGCTTGTTCTTTCAGAGCTTGTGTATATCTGTATCACTTAGAAACAAAAATGTACACTAGTATATTTTGTTAGAAATGTTTGACATTTGTTCCAGCAACATGTTATAATGAATCAGGTCAAAATCTCAGTTTCTCTCCCCTTTTTGTCATAATAAAATAAATTCATTTTTTTAAATAAAAAATGTAAAGTGAAACGAAGTTCTGATGACTTTAAAAATATAGTTACTGAAGGTTTGTCATAAACCAAAAAAAATTAAGAGCAAAGCAGTCATCACACATAAGTAGCGTCTAACACTAGAGGGATTTCTTGAGATTTGAAAAGATTTCAACAGTTACTAAGAAATTTCTTGTCAATAGCTAACACGCATGTTAAGTAACCTACCAGAAGTTTCAGAACACGTGTTCAACTTCTGGGTTACAACGTTACAACTTTTTTACTCTAATGAACTTCTGTCCATAATCAGAACTTGAAACGTTTGAAGGTTTTAGAAATTTTAGATATGGTTTCTAACTTAACTTCTCTTCTCACTTCTGAAGAGTTAATTAATTAGAGGTTCATTTAACATAGAACTTCTGACTAAATTAATGTTGAACAGAATTTCATTCAGGCCAATTTTCCATACTTAAATTTTTCAAAATAAATATAAACCTATCTTCAGAAAGGGGTTTTATGAAAATATCATCCCATTGATGGTATGTATCAACAAAGTTTAAGTTTAAAATTCCTTTCTGAATATAGTCCCCAATGAAATGATGTTTAATTTCAATATGTTTTGCCTTTGAGTGTAAAATAGGATTTTTAGAAACGCAAATAGCAGAACTACTGTCACAGAAGATAGAAATGTTACTCTCATACAGCTGGTAATCTTCTAGCTGACTCCTAATCCAGAGCATCTGAGTACTACAGCCAGCAGCAACTACGTATTCTGCTTTTGTTATTGAGAGTGCAATTGTGGCTTGCTTCTTGCTGTACTAGGAGATCAAATTGTTGCCCAGAAACTGACAACTTCTAGAAGTACTTTTACGCTCCACTCTATCTCCAGCAAAGTCAACATCACAAAATACTACTAAAGTGAAATATTTGGATTTTCTGTAACATAATCCAACATTAGCAGTACCTTTCAGATACCTTAGAATTCGCTTAACAGTAGTTAAGTGAGATTCTCTGGGATCTGATTGAAATCTTGCACATAAACACACACTGAACAAAATATCTAGCCTAGATGCAGTTAGATATAGAAGAGAGCCAATCATACCTTTGTAGAGCTTCTGATCTACCTTCTTACTTACCTCATATTTTCCCAAGATGCATGTGGGATACATTGGAGTATTGGCTTCTTTACTTTCTGATAACTGGAATTTCTTCAGAATTTCTTTCACATACTTTGTTTGATGTATATAGGTACCTTCTGAGCATTGATTGATTTGAATTCCCAGAAAGAATTTTAGTTCCCCCATCATGCTCATTTCAAATTTTGCCTGCATAGACTTAGAAAATTCTCTTCCAAGAGAGACATTAGAAGTTCCAAATATAATATCATCAACATATATCTGACAGATTAAAATGTCATTTTTAAAAGTTTTTCTGAATAAGGTTATGTCCACTTTCCCTCTGGTAAAGTTTTTTTCTAAAAGAAAATTACTAAGGCGCTCATACCAAGCTTTGGGAGCTTGTTTTAAACCATACATATATTTTTTCAATTTAAATACATGTTCTGGAAATTTTGAGTCTTCAAAACCAGGAGGTTGATGGACATAAACTTCTTCTTCTATATACCCATTTAAAAATGCACTTTTAACATCCATTTGATATAAAGTAATATTATTTTGTACAACAAAAGAAATTAACAATCTGATAGATTCCAACCTAGAAATTGGAGCAAAGGTTTCATTATAGTCTATACCTTCTTGCTGACTATACCCTTGTGAAACAAGTCGTGCTTTATTTCTGACAACTTCTCCTTGCTCATTCAGCTTGTTTCTAAACACCCATTTTGTTCCAATGATGTTAAATCCTTTTGGTCTTGGAACTAAATCCCATACGTCATTTCTGGAGAATTGGTTTAGTTCTTCTTCCATGGCTATAATCCAATCGTTATCTTTTAGAGCTTCATCTACAGAAGTTGGTTCAATCATAAAGACTAGTCCAAACATAGATTCTTCATTTATTTTTAAGGTGGACCTAGTTCTGATAGGGTCATCTTTCTTTCCTATAATTACATATTCTGGATGAGCTGAGGTAATTCTTGGATATTTTCTGTGGGAAGTTTCTTCAGATGTTTTGACGTTGTTCAAATTTTCTTCAATACCCAGAACTTCTGAGTGGTCTTTCTGTTCTGAATCTTCAAAAGTTGGCATGTGAACTTCTGAGTTTTCCTTCTGTGTTGTTCCGTCAGAGTCTGGCAATAGAACTTCTGTACCTGCAACATTTTCTGTTTGCTTTGGCATTTGCTGGCCAAGCTTATCATCAAATCTTACTTTGATTGATTCCTTCACAATCAGAGTTTCTGTGTTGTACACTCTATAGCCTTTTGAGCGTTCAGAGTATCCAAGCAGAATACACTTCTGTGCTTTAGAATCAAACTTGTTAAGATGATCTTCTGTGTTAAGAATATAACACGTGCATCCAAATGGATGAAAGTATGAGATGTTGGGCTTTCTGTTCCTCCACAATTCATAGGGAGTCTTTTCAAGCATAGGTCTAATAGAAACTCTATTCTGAATGTAACATGTTGTGTTCACAGCTTCTGCCCAAAAGTGTTTAGCCATATTACTTTCATTGATCATGGTTCTGGCCATTTCTTGTACAGTCCTATTCTTTCGTTCTGTAACTCCATTTTGTTGGGGAGTTCTAGGACAAGAGAAATCATGGGAGATGCCATTTTCTTTAAAATATTTTTCAAAAAATTGGTTTTCAAATTCACCACCATGATCACTTCTAACTTTTATGATTTTAAATTCTTTTTCATTTTGAATTTGATTGCAGAAGTCAAAGAACACAGAATGTGACTCATCCTTGTGTTTTAGGAACTTTATCCATGTCCATCTGCTGTAGTCATCTACAATGACCAATCCATACTTCTTGCCTCTAATGGATGCAGTTTTCACTGGTCCAAATAGATCAATGTGCAGAAGTTCTAATGGCCTAGAGGAAGAGACAACATTTTTTGATTTAAAATATGGTTTTGAAAATTTTCCCTTCTGACAGGCTTCACACAAAACTTCTTAGTTGAACTTCAAATTAGGAAGTCCTCTGACTAGATTGAGTTTGTTAATTTGAGAAATTTTTCTCATGCTAACATATCCCAATCTTTTGTGCCAGACCCATTGTTCATCATGAACGGTCAGAAGGCATTTTACATTTTGGGATTTTAAATCTGAAAGATTAATGTTATAAATGTTGTTCTTTCTCTTTCCAGAAAATAGGATTGATCCATCCTTCTGACTAACAGCCTTACATGACTTTTGATTAAATATTATGTCATAACTATTGTCACTTAATTGACTTATGGACAATAAATTATGAGCTAATCCTTCTACTGATAAAACATTAGATATGGAAGGGAGGTTACCATTACCAATGGTTCCAGAACCAATAATTTTTCCTTTCTGGTTGCCTCCAAACTTCACGTCTCCTCCAGATTTAAGTTCCAGGTTTTGGAACACATACCTTATTCCCGTCATATGACGCGAGCAGCCAGAGTCCAGGTACCATGACTGGTGTTTCAATTTGGCTGTTAAGGACGCCTGCAACATACATTATTTTCTCCTTAGGTCCCCATATGCTTCTGGGTCCTTTCTGGTTAGAAGTTCTAAGGTTCTATTTGAACCTTGGTTTAACATAAAACCTTTCAGAGTGTGATGTGTATTTAATATTGTGTGTGGGACCAAACTCAAATTGTTTGTGTAGTGGTTTGTACGTGATTTTCATTTCATTAACAAATTTGGTTTATATATTTCTTTCCCTTTGGGGGGTTTATATCCTAACCCTTTTCTGTTGTTTCCAGAAACTCCATAGATCATGGAATCCATCTTGCTTCTGTCTATCCTTTTAGCTAGCAACTTCTGAAAGCTATAGTCACACTCATTCAGAATATCTTTAGAACTGGAAGCATCTTCTGAGCTGGAAATAAGTTTAAATTTTTGAAAATCATTTTTGACTTTATTGTTATTTTCTTTAAGCCCATAGTTTTCTGCTTTTAGTTGCTCAATTTCAGATACAAGATTCTTTTTGAGTTTCTTGTATTTGATTTTGAGTTGACTATAAGTTTCCAGAAGTTCCGAAAGACTATCTTCTAACTCAGTTCTAGTTAGTTCAGAAAATACCTCCTCTGACTCAGATTCAGAGGCAATGTCATCTGCTGTAGTTGCCATGAAAGCAAGGTTTGCATGTTCATCTTCTGAGTCGGTTTTAGCTTCAGAGGATTCCGAATCATCCCACGTGGCCATCATTTCTCTTCTCTTTTAAAACCTATTCTTTGGTTTTTCTTTTTGTATGTTGGGGCATTTACTTCTGACATGTCCTAGTTCTTTGTATTCGTAGCATTTGATGCCTTTCTTGATGAACCTCTTATGTCCAGAATATTCTCCCTTGTCTTCAGATCTTCTGTGTTGAATGAACTTCCTTTGCCTATGCTTCCACATTTTGTTTATTCTTCAGAACTTCCATCTCCTACCTGAAAAGCATTAACGTCAAATTTTTTTGTGGATTTTAATGCAATTGACTTACCTTTCTTCTGAGGTTCAAACGCATCAAGTTCAATCTCATGACTCCTCAGAGCACTAATGAGTTCTTCTAAGGAGATTGCATTTAGATCCTTTGACACTTTGAAGGCTGTCACCATAGGTGCCCATCTTCTGGGTAAGCTCCGGATGATCTTTTTTACGTGGTAAGCATTTGTGTAACCTTTGTCCAGCACTCTTAGACGAGCATTCAGAGTTTGGAACCTTGCGAACATTTGCTCAATAGACTCGTCATCCTCCATTTTAAAAGCTTCATACTTCTGGATGAGTGCTAGAGCCTTTGTCTTCTTGACTTGTGTGTTCCCTTCATGTGACATTTTTAGTGATTCAAAAATGTCATGTATTGTGTCTTTGTTTGAGATATTTTCATATTCTGCTTTAGAGATGACATTTAATAGAATGTTTCTGGCCTCGTGATGATTTTTGTAATCTATCTTCTGTTGTTTCTCCATTGACTTTCTATCTATCTTGTTTCCTTTTGCATCTACTGGATGTTTGTAACCATCCAACACCACATCCCATAGATCAATATCATATCCTGAGATAAAGCTTTCTAGTCTGTCCTTCCAATATTCAAAGTATTCTCCATCAAACATTGGAGCTTTAGTGTTGTTGTTACTTTGCTCTGTTGCCATTGTGCTCTTTACTTCTGGATCTTTTCTGACACGGTTAGGTGTTGTGCACCCAGAACCAAGAGCTCTGATGCCAATTGAAGGCTTGGAAAAACACTTAGAAGGGGGGTTGAATAAGTTTTTTCTTATTTTTTAAATATTTTACCCAAACAACAAAATAAATACTCAAGGATTTTCATCCTGGTTCGTTTGAAACTCAAACTACTCCAGTCCACCCGTCAAGGTGATTTCGCCTCTCTCAACAAGGACTTAATCCACTATAATCAACGATTACAAAGTGCACTACCCAACTGGTGTGACTAACTTCCTCTAAGACTCACTAGTCCTAGCCCTCTCAAGAACAATGACCCAACTGGTCTTCTCAAGGAACAAAATGCACAACCAACCGTTGTGACTAACACCTCTAAGACTCAACTAGTCCTAGCCCTCTCGAGATTACTGACCCAACTGGTCTCTCAAGGAACAATTATCAAATAAATGATATTTGACTGACTGTGTACAATATTGCTTCTAGAAAAGCTATTCTTCACAAAGTCAAGTTTACACAAAAATGAAGTTCAAATGTATAGTAAACTAATTCACAAAATATGACTCTTTGTTCTTGCAACGTGAGTTTACTTGAGAAAATGAATGAACATTTGTTATGCGTTGAAGTTCTGTTCTCGTTGTTGTTTTTGAGTGTTGTTGAGAATTATTTAAAGTTGTTATTTTCTCCTTTGAATTTGAGTGCCTTATACACTGCTTCCAGAAATTTTCCGTTGTATGTAACGTGTCTCGGTTACTGAAAAAAGTAATTATGACTTGTTTAGCTTCACGTGATATAAACTTTCAAAGTTGATTCACTCAAGTATTTTGTCTTCTTCGCTCAGTAGTTTAACGTTACTTGTGGTAGGTTCTATCTTTTGGAAGATAACATATATTTTGATAATGATCTTCTGTAAGCCTTGTTTGAATATCTTCTAGTCAGAACATTTTGTTCGTGCTTCCTATCAGAATTGTGCTTATCTGCTTCTACCAGAAGTTACTTCTATCAGAAGTTGCGTTGTGCTTGCTTCTATCAAAAGTTGCTTCCTAGCTTGTGTGACCAGAAGTTATGTCTTCGTTAGAACTTATAATACTTCATGATCTTCTGTAAGCTTTGTTAACATCTTCTTTTTAGAACATACTTTTGGTGCTTCTTATCAGAGGTGGTGCTTTGCTTTCTTTTCGCAAAAGTTGAATTCCATTCTTTACTTTAGAAGCTTTATAGGTAGCGTGCGTGTTCCAGAAGTTCTTCTCTCATTAAAACTTCTAAATCCCGTTTCTATCAGCAATTGCTTTGAGCGTGCTTTGTTCAGAAGTTCTGCTCTCATTAGAACTTCTAAAGTGTGTTTCTATCAGCAGTTGCTTTGAGTGTGCTTTGTCCAAAAGTTCTGCTCTCATTAGAACATCTAAAGCGTGTTTCTATCAGCAGTTGCTTTGAACGTGCTTTGTCCAGAAGTTTTGCTCTCATTAGAACTTCTAACTTCATCTTTTGCTCAGCATGATATATTCTTCATTTTGCGCTAGAGTCAGAACATATCTAAAATGAAACATGTACAAGTCAGAGTATCATATTCATTCATACAAAATTTATTATGCTTGTTATCATCAAAACTTTAATATATTATTAGAAACAAACTTTGTTCTAACATGTTGATGATATCATCCTTGTTGGGACTTCCTTAAGTGTGTTTGTAGATTTGAAACAAGCTCTGCATCACACATTTCACATCAAAGATTTGGGGAATTTAAATTTTTTATTAGGGCTTGAAGTTGCTAGATTGTCAAAAGTTATTACACTTTGCCAAAGGAAGTATTTCCTAAATCTACTTCAGGATGCTGGTCTAACTGGTTGTAAGCCAGCTTCTACTCCCTTGGACGCCTCTATTCGTCTTCACCAAGATATCGGTGCCTTAATTTCTGATATTACAACATATCGAAGACTTGTTGGGAGATTGATTTATCTTACTGCCACTCGTCCTAACATTGCTTTTGCTACACCGTAGTTGAGCCAGTTTATGAGTGCTCCCACTGAAGCTCATTATCGTGCTGCTATACGTGTCCTACGATACCTGAAACGTTCACCTGTGCCAGGCATTTTTTTTATCATCTTCATCTGACTTGCAAATTCTGGGGTTTAGTGATGCTGACTAGGGTGGCTGCATTGAAACCAGACATTCCACTTCAGGATACTGTTTCTTCATTGGTGCATCATTAGTGTCATGGAAATCTAAGAAACAGCCAACGGTTAGTTGCTCATCCACAGAAGCTGAATATCGAGATTTGGCCTCTGCCACTCGTGAACTTCAATGGATGTGTTTCCTGCTACACGATCTCCAACAGCATCCATCTCGTCTTCCCGTTTTGTACTGCGATAATCAAAGTGCCATTCAGATTTCTTCAAATCTGGTGTTTCATGAGAGAACAAAACATCTTGACATTGATTGTCATTTGGTTTGTGAGAAGATTCAAGCTGGTGTTATGCGTCTACTTTTTGTCTGTTCTCATGATCAGACTGCTGATGTGTTCACAAAAGCGCTTGGTCCTCGTCCTTTCATCGATTGTTTAGGCAAGCTTGGCTTGGTGGACATTTACCAACCTCAAGCTTGTGAGAGGGTATTAATAGATGAAAAAAAAATAAGCTGAGGTGGCTTACTTTCATTGAGCGCATACACTTTATCTCATGCACCCTCATGCACGTGTGCTTTTTCTTTTTTCTGTTTTGGCAGTTATAGTTAGTTACTTGTTATAGTTAGTTACAGTTTGTAATTATATAAGATAGTTGTAACAAGCTATGTGGTATCGAATAAATAACAATTTTATTTCGCTTTTCTTCTTGCTTACACGTTATTCACTCTCTCTTTCTCATCTAATGAAGTTATTCAAACTGCTTAGATGGACCCGGGCGGGGAAGATGATCCTTCATTTGGCAGTACTGGTGTGTCGTTACTGGAAAGTTCTGCGGAGGATCACGGTGAGAGCAAGCAGATGATGGTGGTTTCTCAGCTTTATAATGATGTTCAAGTTATATCTCAGACCCAACAGGTGAAAAGGAACAAAAAGGCTAATAAAAGATGAAGAGGAATGGGTAGACACTTACAAATAAACCTATGTCGATGTAAAAGATGGGACACCGAGGATTTTCTGCTCCGTCTGCAAGGAATTTGACCGGAGGCATCGAAGAAATCTTTACGGGAATGACAGAAGTTGTAATATATAGATGAGTGCGTTCAAGGATCACAATAATACTTTTCTTCATAAAAATGTATTGTTGACTTGCCGTAATATTGTTGACATGTCATTGCTACTTGACTGAAATACATGCTTCTTTAACTGACGTGCTTCTCAAATCTAGAGTAAAAAAATATGATACAAACACAGAGCTTCATGAACTTCAAAAGGAAGAGGTAATTTAGTTGTCATGTCTAAGTTTATATTAGTTAGTTTGCTCAATGAAAATCCCATTTCATTTGATTTAATTAACTAAGCAGTGGATTGAGACTTTTGTGGCATTGCATTGTTTGGCAGAATATTAGTTATAGAATGATTACTGGTGCTACCAATGTTCTTTCGACTATAGTCTCGATATATTCAGTGGATAAACTTGAATGTCGAAAGGTTATGCAACACTTGTGGTAGTTATGGCTTGTATTTTTGTGTCTGCATTTGCATGGTCATGGGGTCCACTTGGTTGGCTTATACCAAATGAGATATTTCCATTAGATAGAAATTCGCTTCACTTCTGTTATTGCACAAGCTTTTCTCTTTATGCTTTGTTATTTCAAGTATGGATTTTCGTGTTTTTTCTTGTCTCTTAGACAAATAATTTTCCTATTGAAGAGATGTCACACAGGTGCCGAAGAAACATTGGTTTTGGAAGAGGTTTGTAGAAATTATGGATCTTGAAGACGAGAAAGTAAGTGATGGAAATGGACCTAGCATTATTGATTTGGTTCCTTAGTTGTATGTTAGAAGAATTTAAGGTAATAAGTTGTTTGTCAAATATAATATTTTGGAGTCTAAGAAAAAATGGTTAGATTTGGTTATCACAGCTAACCATAACTTGTCATTCCATTATGTTAAGTAGGTGTCTCTAAGAGTGTATTGTCACTAAGGATATCATGAAACATTGTAATTTGTGTAAGTTATAAGTTTTTATATTTTCTCACCTTGTGTTAAATTGTTTAAATAAGACTAAAGAAACTTATTCCTATGATATTTATTGTATTCTATTTAAATTGGTTTAGTAACACACTTTCTATGCCCTTTTTTACTCTTTACAACAAAAAAAATGCCAATAATGTTTCTATATCACTCTTTCAAAGTATAAATTCTGTCATCTTTAGAAAGCCACAAATTTTTAAGTTTCATAGGTAATGTGACAAAATTGTGTTAAGTGGACTTACAAGGCTACAAGGGTGTGAGCCAAAAATCCTGGTTCAAATCCTCCTTGGACCAATATTTTAAATGCTTACATTTTAATTAAATTTTTCAATAATTTTTTTCATATTATTTTAAAATACTATAAAATATTTTTTTTTATTAAATTTTAGAATTTTTCAAATATAAATATTCAAATATGAAATTTTTTTAAATATGATAAAGTAATAAAAATTTAGACTTAAAAATCAAATTTTGAATTTTTATCCGAAAAACTTTTAATAACATTCTAAATATTTGTAAATTAATCATTAAAAAAATACATATTAGTCTTACACGAGGGACTAAAACTACGTATATAATAATTTTGTAAGGACCAAAATAATTAATTTTTTTTATAGCAATCAAAAATAAACTTTGATAATTTTATATGGACCAAAAACATATTTAACTCATATTTTCATATAAAGAAAAAGTTATAAACACGAATTTATTATACTTTTTAAAAATAATAAATTGATGATGGCTACCTAGGATAACTCTGATTCTTCAGGAGATGAGTCTGATGAAGAGAAAGCAAACATGACACTGGTGGAAAATATCAAAGCTTCTGACGAGAAGATTTAGTCAGAGCTAGAATCAGAATTTGACTCAGACTCTGAAGAGGTATTTTCTATTTCTAAACTCACTCATTTTAATTAGAATCTTGTTTATGTGAGATTCTAGAAAAATGTCATGGAACTTTAGAACAAATACAAGAATTTGAAACAAGTCCATGTATCTTAATATGAGGCGTACATCAAGCTCTTAAGAAAGAAATCTCCATTTTAAATGAAGAAAACTTTATTCATAAGTATGATAATTTTTCTCTCAAAAGCAAGAGTTCTAAATTTGAGAAAGAAAATCTTTCAAAAGCTTATGTGAATTCTGATGATATCACAAAGAAGTATGACAAATATTTTCATAAATTCCTTGGTAAAAGTCAAGATATAAACATAATATCTTCAATCAGCGTCGGCCCAGCCATTTTGAAGGTCCTGTTCTAATTTTAATAATATGATTTTTCATATAAATAATAATATATTTATTATATTTTAACATATTATTAAAAATATGGATAATATACATTTTAAAAAATAATAGTCGAATAGGCCAAATATAATATTAAAAATAATAGTAGAATAGACCAAATAAAATATTACATTCATTACTCGGAGTTTTTATTAAAAATATAAAATTAAAAATTAAAGTGTATGGAAGAATTTTTTTTTAAAAAAATATTAGAAGTTATTTTCAATTATCTTTTATAAAGTAAAAAGAATAATTTTGACATCTATTTATTTAAATATTCATCATTAAAAATTTTAATATAATTAAAATCACATTTTTTTCAACATTATAACTTTAAAATAACTTTTCTTTATAAAAATATATTTAAAATAATATAAAATTTAAGTGTTATTTTAAGATCTAAAAAATTAAAACAAAATAATAAAATACTAAAAATAATATTTAAAATAAATAAATTATGCTTTATTTTTTATTGTTTCACATATAAATAGGAAACTAAAAAACAAAAATAGCAAAAATTTCAGTTAGCAAGAATCGAGCATATGCCATTATCTACCCACCTTTAAAATGTATCAACAACCATTGGGACTTTAGATACACTTTTGTTTTAAATTAAATATAATAGATAATATATTTCAATATATTATTATTTAGGCCCAAATTTAATTTTGAGACTCCAAAATATTTGAGACCTTAAACAGTCGCTCTTATTGCACATCTATAGAGCCGATCCTCTCTTCAATTATCTATGGTGTCATGAGAAACGGAACTAAAACATTTGAAAAAGATGAAAACCAAATACTTATATATATATATATATATATATATATATATATATATATATATATATATATATATATATATATATATATATATATATATATATATATATATATATATATATATTCCACATTATAACACAGCTATCAATCAAAGCTATCATGCGGGCACCAAACAAAAAGTTTTAATTGTACAAGAAATAAGCTTGTACCAACCCAAAAAGGAAAAGAAAAAGCTACCAGCAATTGCTATTATATGTTGTCTAACCTAAAGAACCCACCTGTATGAGTATAAAGAAAATCGATAAATACTTGTATATGACACAGTACAAAATAATTGTAACGTCATTAATTGAGGTTCGCTTTTATATACGGTTTGTAGAAAAAGTTTATATAATTATAATCATAATTAAATATAAATTATATATAACTATGGAGTATTTAACATTAATATCCATCCCTTGTAAAAAAATAACTTTTATCATTAACTTTTTAATCATAAAGAAACAACATTTTTTAACATCTCACAATTTTCTTCCTCATATATTTATATGAGAACAAATCTTTTACCATATATTTAATTTTACAATATAAAAAAATCACATAAATGGTAAGTTAAGACAATTTTGTCAGATATAATTTAGATTCATTTTCATTTGCATTTTATTTAGTTTTGTATTTGAGTTTTATTTTACTTGGGTGTTAATATAAATTTAATGAGTTTAATTTGTTACTGAAATTTACAATTTCAATTTTAAGATAAAAGTTAGTTACACACTTTCTTCTCTCTTTTATACACCAACAATTGATATATAGAGTTTCAGTTAGATTCACAAGGAAACATTAGTGTGCGTGAAGCGTATGTGATTGATTTTATTTCTTGGTTTCACGTTGAATGTTACGATCGAAATTGTTACAAAATCACATTTTTTTATTCGGCGGGATTGGGAAACATGAGTATTGGTGAGATCTGAGTCAATTTGCATAAGAACGGAGATGAATGGCGGAAACGGTTGCTTGAACACAAAGCTTCCAATATTTGATGGAAAAAACTAGAATCGATGGATGATTCAGATGCACATGTTGTTTGGTGCTCAAGATGTTCTTGATCTCGTAAATGACGGTTACACTGTGGTTGCAGCGGATGAAACGAAAGCACAAAGAAACGCACAACATGGAACGAGGAAGAAAGATAAAAAGACATTGTTCTATATCCATCCGTGTGTGGATTCAAATGTGTTTGAGAAGAACGCTAATTCAACGATAGTGAAGGTTGCGTGGGACACACTGGTACGGTGTTATGACGGGACGCGTCAATGAAGAATGTGAAGCATCATAGTCTACGTAAGTAGTATGAGAATCTCAACATGAAGAACAATGATAAGGCACCTGATTACATCTTCATGAGTGATTCTGATCACAAGTGAAGTCTTATGGAGAAACACTTTCTAAACAAGTTATTATTGAAAAGGTAATAAGATCCCTTAATCCCCAGTTTTATTATATTGTTGTATCAATTGAACATTCTAAGTTCTTGAGAATCATGATTATTGAAAAGATGCAAAGTAGTCTAGAGGCACAAGAGTTGGATCTGACTGAAAGAAACCCTAAAAGAGAGGTAGAGCAAACTCTGAATGTGTCTTCAGGTAAGAAGAATCAAAAGCAGTATTGGTCAGAGGGCAAGAAGAGACATGATAGTTTTCAGAAGTCAGAAGCCTCCAACTTTGATGAGAAGAAACATTAGAAGGGAAATGAGAAGTGCGACAAGAAAAAGGTTCAGTGTTACAACTGTAATAGGTTTTTTCATTTTGCTAAACATTGTTAGTCAAACAAGGAAAGGAAATTAGAAGAATCAAATATAGAAAGGAGATATTCTGATGATGAACCTATGTTATTGACGAGTTTTAAATATGGTGGTAGATATTCGGTAGACTAATGGTACACATATACTATCTGCTCAAATCACCTAACTGGAAACAACCATGGCTAGTTAATTTTGACTATAGAAAAAGGACAAAGATCAAATGTGTTGATGATAAGTACCTTAATGTTGAAGAAATGAGAAATGTCAAATTCATAGTGAAGAATGGAAAAATTCTTCTGATCAAGGATGTTTGGTATGTTCCTTGTATGAAGAGAAATTTGATGAGATTAGGCCAGCTCATTGAAAAAGGTTTCTCAGTAGCTATGAAGAACAATCTCTTGAAGTTGTATGACTCTGATCAGAAGCTGGTTACACAATCTGAGAAGGGAAGCAACAAAACATTCAAGGTTAATATGGAGACAACTAGAACTAAATTTCTTAGTGCATAAGGTGACACTAAGTTGTGTCATAAGAGATTGGGGAATCTTAACTTCAGAACTTTACGACATCTGAATTATAAGAATTTAAAATATGTAATTCCTAAGATTGTGAAGCCTAAGAAGTCATGTGAGATATGAATGGAAATTAAGCAAGCTAGATTTCCATTTGCATCACAAGTGGCTCCAGGAGCAAATCATGCTTTAGGAGAAGAGTATTATAATGTATGTGGATAGTTTGAAGTACTTTCACTTAGAGGAAACAAGTACTTTGTGTCTTTTGTGTCATCACATCTCTAACAAAATACAAAAAAAAAAATAGTTGTGTGTTTTCTCGTTGTGTCAAGCATGTTGAATTAAAAAAATTCCATCAGTACAAGTCTTGACTAAATTAGGGTTTTGATTAAAGAAAGTGAATCATTGATCTTTGGCTCAGTGCATAATCTATTGGCTTGAAGAACGGTCCCAACTAACTCAAATTTAACGTCTTGAACTAATTGTATGACTCAAGACATTTTCAAGGATACAATGGGTTGATAGTGGAAGAATTGGATTGACTAATGAAAAGTCAATTGTCACACAAAAGTTAAACTTGGACTTTTTGTTCAACCTTGAACTTCAAAATTCAAGAATTATCAAGGAATTCAAATTTGTCAACATTGGTCATCAAGAATCAAGAGAATCAAAAAATTAAACAAAAGTCAAAGTGGAGGACTTTCCAACACTTAGAAAAATTCAAGTGCTTTTGTGTTAAAAAAACCCTAACTTCATGAACAAGTTTCACCAATATAAAGGCTGATTCAAAGAAAACTTTCATGATCAAAGTTGTCGAGAATGAAAAGTTCTACAACCTTTTCAATGAGGGTTGATCTTCAATAAATGCTTAAAAAAAGATATGAGTCCATGAAGTTGTGATACTTTTCTAACACTTAGAAAAAATACCAAACAATTTTTTAACTTAAAAAGTGACCCACTTATGGCTAATTTTCACTATGATCCAGTTTGATTCAAGAAAAGTGTTCAACATGCAAGTTGTAGATATGGTTGCAAGCTTTCTAATATGTCCAAGAGCATGAATTTACCTTACTTGAGTTGGAAGTTTTGAATTTTTGAAGATGGGTGATCAAGGTTGGATTACAAGTCATTGTTTGAGATAGCTTAATGAACAAATCTTTAAGCCATGCTATGTGATCTAATTTTTTAGGCCATAGTACCTATAAATCTTTCCAAGATTAGAATGTTACACAAGGGATACAAGCCATTATCCATAAAACCTTCCATTTTTGGAAGAAAGTCACCAATACCATTTTGGGTTAGCAAACTTTTTGTACAAAGCTTGTCTTGAGCCCATGCCTCTACTTGTTTCTGATCACACTCCACCATGAATCAAGGAAACAATGTCTCTTCACAAATTCACTCCTTGTACTATGCATTGGGACCATGGAAGTTTCATGTAACTTAGTCTTTAAACTTCAACAAAATCATAACTCTTAAATTTTAAAAATTGAAGTTCTCATTCCCTCCAACCTTTACCTATAAATATAGGTCAACCCTCACTGCATTAGAGTCCAATTCACAACTCTCAACACCCTCAAGCTCTCTCAAATTTTGAAATTGCTCAAAAACTCCATCACAGCTCCAAAAAACCATTTCTTCAAAATTCTCTAATCTTGCAAGTTTAGTGCAATCTAACCATCCAAACACTTCATAAACATCATATAGAAGCTATCCAAACCTTTTTTACACTTTTGTAACACCATCATCATCATTCTCCATTTTCACTTTGGCCATTTGCAACTTGAGTTCGTTAGAGTGATTCAGAATGTTTCAAAGCAAAGTAGTTATACCATTAGTTTAACTACGGTCCAAGGAAGCTCATTGCATCCTTATTAATCACCTGAAAGTCGTGGAAGGGGCATTGTAATCTTTTCCAATTTGTAAGTGTTATACCCCAAAATTTTCCTTCCTATTTTTCAGGTCAAGATACATCTCCATACCCAAGAATTCCTCAAGGGTTGATCAAACAAACCTTCTGCTATGCAATCAACCCACAACTAGGGTTTTGTTTCTCTCAAGTCAAAAATGGTTTCTATTGTCTCAAGTGATCATCAGGACTCCTCTTATGTTTCAAAGAATCACCATGTCAAGTTTCAAGCCCCATAGCTCAAGTTTGCTCATTCAATTGTGATCAGGTAGAAGACATCCATCACCTGTTCATAAACTGTTTCTTCTCTAAAAGGCTGTGGAGATTAATCTATTCATGGCTGGATTTGGAACCGGTGATGGAATTTTTTACTGTCAACCATTTCCTTTGCATGATCGAGGCACTGAAATGAGAAGGTTCAGCCAGAAGAGCAGCGAGAATATGGATGACAGCTTGCTGGTGTATTTGGAAACATCGGAATGACGTAATTTTTAATAATGCAGTGCCTGATATTGAGGAAATTCTGCATAATATCAAAGTGTATTCATGGTGGTGGCTGGAAATTAGAAATAAGAAAAAATGATGTGTAGTTTTTATGACTGGAGGCATAGGCCATTGGATTTCTGTAACTAGTGTTTTTGTACAATTATAGTTCTGTTTTCTGTAATCTGAGTATAGTTTGTACTCTTTGAGTACTATAATTCATTGTTTATCAAAAAAAAAATTGCTCAGATATTTGAAAATCAGTTGTATTGAACAAAAACTCAACTGTGGCCAACATACAGTCAAACTTAATCATTTTTGGTCAACATCAAGATTTTGAAGTCACACTCATCATTTGATCAAGGGTTGATCATGATTCATCAAGAAAATTCAAAGAATGATCAAAAGTCAAAAGTTTCTAAATTAGGGTTTCCTAAGGGAAAGTCAACAAAACTTTGACCAAGCATAACTTTCACATAATATTTTTCTTATTTCTCTTATTTTCTAACCAATTTAATTTCTTTTCACAAATTAATTTCTCACACATAAAAACCCTAAAAAAATGTTTTAATTTTAGATTTAGGTTTTAAAAACCTTTATTTAATTTTTGACATAAGAACATTTGATTTTTCTTCACATTTAAATTATTTTTCTTAATTAAACACTAATTAATTAGGGTTTTTCTACATTAAAGTCGATTTCTAAAAACACAAAAATATTTTCTTATAGTAATTAGGTTTCTAACATTTTCCTAACACTTAGAATATTTTTTTCATTATCTATTTATTTATTTCACATTTTAAATTCTAGTAATCGATGTATAGGTCGCAAGGATATTTTTGTAATAACGTAGATTTACTTTGCTCGCATATTTACTTTTTCGCACCTCCTATTATGTAACTGCCCCGAAGCCATGTAATAGCTTAGGATTTACTTTTCCCGTTTTACTTTTTGTACCCTCTATAACTATATATAACTGCTTAGATGTATGGCTAATAGGATTGTATGGAAAGACTAATCAATCGTTAGATAACAATAAGACAAGGCAAAATATCTAAAATCAACACATTTTTCACACTTGTACCCTCTAGGGTAATCTCTCTTGTTACCTTCGGAAAAATGGTCATGTCCCTTGAACGTAGGGGTACCATTAGAAAAAGTCCCCCGATTCAAAAATCATCACAAAGATCATAGTCCCTCGATGACCCTCGATGTTACCTACGAATATATGATCTCGTCCCTCGGTTGTTGCCTACGAATAACTGATGATCGTCCCTTCGAATTACTAAGGTATCCTTACAATGTTTCCTTCAATGACCATTCGATGTCCCTACGCCTGTCCCTTCACATCCAACAGATAGGGTTACCTACCAATTAATGGTATGTGTTTGATCCCAAATTTTCCCCCTAAGATTCACTCATACTTCATACCATTGCATGGCACAAAGATCACAATTTGAATCTACCTCTCTCTCCTATCTTTGGCTTTGCCCTTAGGAGATCACCAAGCACCTTGTGTATGTTTTTATTTCTTGTGTGTGATGATTGATACTTGGCTAACAATAATGTGTGTATACTTCACTCTCTAAATGTTATAGGTGAATGGTGCACAAGTCTCTTATTCAAGGAGTCAATAGGTTCATGTGTGTTATTTCCATGCCTTGTCTCCTCAATTCTCAATATTTTGAAATTATCGTCTCTCATTGAAGACTTCTATTTTCATCAACCATGGCCTCTTATCTTGAATGTACGCTTCATGTTTGAAATAGATCATCAAATTTAAATAATTCTCCTTTCTATGGCCATCTATCCTGAAATTAGGGTTTTGGATGTATAAGGATCATATCTTGGTGTTTGTATGAAATTTGTGGATGTTTTCAAAGTCATTTTATTCTTAATAGGACTTATAATATGAATATGCTTGGATCCAAGGAGTTTTATTGATGAAAATATTGTTTTAAAGGTCTATGGTTGCCCACTCTCTAGGTTGATGCTTCATCTATCTTGTATGACTTCAAAGGATCATAACTTGGTCATCCCTTGTCTCCTTGAGCTTATTTTTATTTCAAAATGAACCTAAGGATGTCTAATACAACTTAGTTCAATTGGTGAGAAGAGAAAATGCTTGGAAACTTGCCTTTGAAGTCAAAACATTACAAGTCCTTGATGAGTTTCTCAATTGTTGGTTAATCAACTTCAAAAGATCATATCTTGATCATCACTTATCACCTTGAGGTCATTTTTTTGAACAACAATCTTGAATATGTGAGATCTATCTCCATATAAGTTTTGAATATTGAAAGTGTGTGGAAATTACTTGGAGAAGTCAAAAGAGTATAGGTCATTTCATGAAATTTCATCAACTTCACAAGACCATAAATTGCTCAATTTTTGGACTTTTTGGTTGGTTCTTTTTGCAAAATTCTCTTTGAGAGGTCTACTTCATTTCATCTTTGAAAATAAAGAGAAAATTTTTAATGGAAGGCCATGTTTGAATTAAAAACATTATAGGTCAT
Organism: Vicia sativa; assembly: GCA_021764765.1. Taxonomy (NCBI): domain Eukaryota; kingdom Viridiplantae; phylum Streptophyta; class Magnoliopsida; order Fabales; family Fabaceae; genus Vicia; species Vicia sativa. Next base: position 18,487,786 of record CM038793.1, on the reverse strand, counting down.
TTTTTGTCAAACTTATAAAAAATTTTAAGTGTGAAAAAATCAGTTTGTTTTTGGTGATTTCAAATTATCATAACTTTTAGCTCAAGATGCCAAATGGTACATTTCAAAGTGCATTGTAAACCTTGCAACCTCAGCTTTCTATATAGCCCAGGGTTGTATCATAAAGGTCCTTGAGTGAGGAGAACCATGGTTGCAAAGAAGGTGCCTTGAAACCGAAGTTTTCATCGAAGCTAGATTTTGTTTTCAATAATGTGGCTTCTAATGATCAAATTGATGCATGTTTTTGGTTTAAACATGATTAGAAAAGTTGCCAAGCTTGATTAGAGGGATAAAACGCACGATTTGACTGAGTTTTGATAATTTGCAAGTCACACTTTTCTCATGATGCAGGTGTGCGCGATTTTGCTCCAAATTGCATCATACACCTTCTCTTTTGATCCCATTCACTTCTCCTATAAATAAGCAAGTCATTCCACTCATTTCCTCAAACTTTGATAGCCAGAAAACTCCTGCCAAACTCTCTCCCGAATCAAATTTTCTGCAACTTCGTTTTCACTTTCAAAGCCATTGCAGTTTGAAATTAACCATTCATTTTTCTTCCTTGAACCTCACTGAAGCTAACAGAACAAGAATCGAGCCTTGAGGCTTCCTGAATCGCGCTATCCAAGTCAAGTTTCAGAGCTCTGAAAGTGAACTTCGTTCAGGTAGGAATCTCCATCAAACCTTGTAAAATAAAGCATCATTGTACTCTCCTCATCTCCCTGATCCTTGTGATCTTCACCATTTGCATTTTCATCAAGTATTGACTGAGAATTTCTGGAAACAAGTGCTCGTTATTATTTCTAATTTTTCCAAATTGTTCATGGTACAAGTGAAATAAATTCTTCGTGAGGGTACCATTAGAATCGTCTTGAAGAGACGAAGCGAATGACACCGATCTAAAGAATGTATTTCACAATTTGAGAATCGAGCATGGATGATGGCTGGAGGTTGAAGATGACCTACATGCCTGTCTTCAACCAATGAGGGTCTGGCATGTAATTTTTTTGAATTCAATCTGGTGTGTTTGCTTCACCGTGCGCCCATTATAAGAGCCCTTAGATCTGATTACTTTTATTAGTCAGACTCGATCCAACGCGTGACATTATTTTTTATTTTGTTTTTAAAAGCTTAATTTAAATTGTAATTCGGTGTGAAAACCAAGGATGACCATATCAAGCACAACACGCCACATCCATTGGATGTGATTACTAACGCGTTTTAACTATGATCAGATGGTCCACATTTTTTTGGCTTTTATTTTATTTTTTGATTTTATATTTTAAATGTTTTAAACTTTAAAAAATCATATAAAATTCATTTATGACTCAAAAATTATGAAAAAATTCACAAAACTATTTTGAAATATTATCTTTCTGAATTTTATTTTTTTCATAATTTTATTTTCAGATTTGATATTTTTTATGATTTTTCACTTTTATTTTAAGTTTTTAATTCTTTTAAAATACTTTCTAAAATTTTAAAATTCTGAAAAAATTATGGAAGGATCCAATGGTCATTTGACAAATATTGGTGACCTCATTTTATTTTTATTTTTGATTTTACTATTTTTTGCCATTTTTAGTTTATTTCACCTTTTATTTTATTTTCTAAAAATATTTTTTGACTTTAAAAAAATCTTAAAAAATTTGTCAACACTTGTTGACCTCTGTTTGACTTTGGGTAATTTTATTGGAATTTTATTATGATGAAAAAAAATACTATTTATGTATTTCATCAATAAAGCTCAATTAAATAACCAAATTTCAAAATCATTTTTAATCCTTTTATTTGATTTTTGTTTTCATTTTATTTTGCTGACTTTTGAATTTATTTTAGAGTCACAAATTTCCTCAACATCAATGAAATTTGGGTGTTGATAGGTCTTTTGACCAAATCCACCAAGAGAGTTCATTGATTATGACGAAGTAAGACCGAAATAAATTCATCTAATGCAAAATAAAATTGAAAATCATTTCTTCCTCTTCATCTTATTTTTTTCTTTGTCCCAATTTAGAGAAAGTGATCAATTGGTGGCATGAACTTTAATCAAGTGATGTGATAATTCAAAAACCGGTGATATACTTGACAAAAAGCAATTGAAACTTGTCGTGTGGTCGCGTTGATTCTATCAAGCTTCTGACAAGTCTCCATGCGTAAGTTTCAAGATGGTCACCTTGCCGACGGTTAACAATTAACAATTCGATGATATACTTGACAAGTTTCAAGATATCTTGCTAACTTTTATTAATTGCTTTTTATTTTTCGCGCTTTACTTTCCGCATTTACTTTTATGCTCTTTATTTTTCCGCATTTTATTTTCTTGTCATTTTTCCTTTACTCAATTGAGAATTTTATTTTCTTGTTATTTTGAATTTACTCACTTGAGCTTTATTTTTCTTTTCTAAAACACTTAATAATTCAACCTAAACATAAAAAAAAACTTTTAATTGGACTTGGTTACTATCCTTGCGCTTGGAGCTTGATCTTTGGACTTAGGATTAGGACCTCTACCTCAGCTTGGAGATTTTTGTACCCTTGGTATTACTCTGTCTTGTTTGGTTATCATCTTTGTATGCAGGTTATTTCATTATACTCGATTAAGAGTGAATTTCCTCCAAATACAATCGTTACTCTGCCCGTTTCTCTTAAGACAAGAGCTCATTTGAGGCATTGATTTATCTGAAACTTGGTTTTTTTTTCTAGTTATTTGTTTGTGTGTGTGGTAATCCAAAGGATGGGATATGGTATTGGCTCTTGATGTCAGGTACTAGTTTTCTCACCCGGTTAGATCTTTCTTTATCCTTACTTATTACTTTATGTACTTAGGTTAGCCTTTTCATCTCCTCCCACTTCTTTAATTTTCAAAATCTTCCCTCTTTTTTAAAGGATTCTTGGTTTCAAAACTCGAACCGCTTTCATAAAAAAAAACTTGGACTTAGGTCCATGAGTTTTCAAACTTGTTTTCTTAATAAATTTTCAATTTATTTAATAATACTTTGACTTTTCTTTTCATAAGACTAAAAAACACCTAACCTCATTCAAACTTTTTGAGCTCTTTGTAGCTTTTCTAAACTAACATTTTCTTAAAATCAACCAACACACAATTTGGTTTTTTAGCAGAACTACTTGGTTTTGATTTCAATATTGCACATTGTTGGTATATAGGCCTAGAACTCATTGGAAGTTCTATCAAACTAAATATTATAAAAAATACTTCTTTTCTCCCCTCACCATCCATTTTGTACATATACTTTTTTTAGCACACATATACAAATTTTCAAAAAGGTTCATGCGGAGTACCGTAGATGCTTTGGGTGCCTAACACCTCCCTTTGCATAACTAACCACCGGTCCCAGATATCTGATATTTCTTTGTTAGGATTTTATTCGCTCTTTTTCCTAGTCCTTTGGATAAAATAAAAGTGCGGTGGTGCCTCTTTTGTTATTTTTTGAGTTAAGTCAATTCAATGGCTTATACTCACAGTTTAAAGCTGCTACAGTATGGATAGCGCTATCCTAAAGGAGAAGGAAAATAATAAGAATGACCCTTTCTTAGTAGGTAATAAGACTCTAAATTTCTGACTCCAATCAAAAATACTTTTCACACCTCACACTCTTTTTCAAAATTACTTTCAAAAACACTTTGTATACATTCATACGAGAATCATTACAAAGTTAAACTTTCGAAATATTTTCAAACACTTCATATACATTCTTGAGGACTGATACAAGAATCATTACAAAGTAAAAAAAAATACTTCTTTTCAAATCACACACACACACAAAGCGAGTTTTCAAAAGGTGAGCTAAATCAATTACGATCCCGTAGATAACTACGGATGGAAAGGGTGCTAATACCTTCCCTTTTCATAATGACCTCTTGAACTCAGAATTTATCAAAGGTCTTTCATGTTCTTTTCACCTTTACTTTATTGGATAAAAGAAAAGTCGATGGCGACTCTTGGATTTATGCTTTCTATGAGATATTCATTACGTATTCTCATATGTTTTGGATTTGTATGTTGAGATACTATATTGATGTGGCCTTGGTGCCAATATATGAATTTATATGACTTGATTATGTTATGGATTCATTATTAACTCATCCAATGGTTATAGTATGGGATGTAATCATTGATAGTATCTAAGAAAATGAAATACTCCGTATGTGTTATGATTATGACCAGGTGTATGTTAATATTTGTTTTGTATGGTTTTCCTTATGTGTGGAAAATAATATGTCACCCTTTATATGCGTGTATTTTATTTTACTCTGATTTATGCCATGATTATTTGGGGTTAGAAAATGGGTGTTACAAAGACTTAATGTGAAGCAACCCTAGTTGCTGTCAACATATAAAAGGTTGTTGACCCTATTTACAGAGTTGGCCATTCCAAAAGAAGATTGAACGTACTATTTTAAGTTTTAGGTTGTAAGCCTTTGTTGGTTGTTAATTATGAGCCACCCTTATATTGTTAAATACTTGAGGTTGACGTTAGTTGAGTTGTAATTTGTTAATCATCAATAAGCTTTGAAATAACGATGATTATGTGTCTTTGAAGTGTGTCTTCAAGTTTTGTGTTATTTTTAATCGTCACTGTGTGTAACTGAGGAGAGTGAGAGAGATTTATCATATCTAATAAGGTCTTAGGTAGAAGGGTCATTGGGTAGTGATTAAGTGAGGGGTGTAAACGGGGAATTTTAACTCCAAAATAATACTGCTAATAGTGTACTTCATCCTTGGCTTGGTAGCCTCCAGACGTAGGTGTGTAGCACCAAACTGGATAAACAATTCACTGTGTTATTTAGCGTTCTACATTTAGTTTTTGTGATGTTATTTGTTCATCAAAATATATATTAGTGTCGTGACATCACCTTCGACATCTCATATCTGATACCAGAATTTTATTATGACTAAAGCTACCAAGACTGGACACTTTATTCATTTGAGGGATGAATTTTGTATTATTGATTTTAATTAGCTCAATATAAATTAAGGAATAATGTTAGATATAATTTATATTCAGTTTCATTTTGTATTTCATTTTGTTTTGCATTTGAGTTTCATTTCTCCGGCCGTTAGTATATAAACCCAAAGTAAATTTAATTTGTAATTGAATTCACAATTTCAATTTTAAAATAAAAATTAATTACACTAACTCTTATTTCTCTTCTTCCATCTTCATCTTCATTTTCAATTTTATACACCAACTAATTTTGTACCCAAAGAGAGGTTACCTTAGGGCTATAGATCACTTTTTATCGCTTTTTGTTTACTTTGTTTGCTTTACTTTTAAGGATTGCTTGGGTATTATATTTGTGGAGGATCCTACACCTGGATATAGGTTTCCTTAGGTAAGTAGTAATAGATCATCGCAACTGTCTGGCGTAGACCGAAGGGATTAAAATAATGGCTACTGTTAATACGACACTTTGGATGTCCTGATGTTCCTCATGTTTAGTTGAGGAAATATTTGGCATCTACGTGGTGTCATCAAGCACTAACTAAACTTTTAGAATCCTAATTGACCTATCTTAGCCATTAGAATTTAGGGAGATAGTCGGCTTCGGTGCAGACTGAGGTTGGTTGATACTAGATGCTACGTTCATTGAGATTCGACTTTCGGGATGTTTCGGTCGACCATTTGATAGCCATACTGAAATAAAGCCTGCGAAAAAGATCTATGATATGAGATTCCTAGAACCCGATTACTATTGTAGGACAGGTTGAACCAACTTAAACTCCGGTAGGATAGACACTTATACCCCATGAAAGCCTTAAACCTAGGGCTATTGGGTGAATTGCTTGTGTGTGCTATTTAAACATGACATCATGACATCATAACATCATAACATTTCTAACCATTTCAAGGACCTAGGGATTTACTTTTTCTTTGTGTTGTAGGGTTTTGGCTTCCAGGAAGACTATCCGAATCAACATTGTGGGTATACCTTCTGAACTCAAGGAGTTAGTCTCACAAGTTCCAGATCACGCCCAGTTCATCAAGAGGCATGGTTATCTACTCGACTTGACTACCTCCGATTTTGAAGAAGATATGATGAGTGTCGTATTTCAGTTCTTTGATCCGAAGCATCATTGCTTTACTTTCCCAGACTTTCCGTTGGTACCCTACAATGGAAGAATTCTCTAAGCTACTTGGGATGCCCATCCTTGATCAGATATCTTTCACCGGTTTAGAAAAAAGTTCTTAGGTTTGAAGACATTGCAGCAGCCTTACATCTAAAGCGGTCAGACATTGAAGTTAATTGGGAAACAAGAAGTGGAGTTAAGGATTTGCTTGCTAAATTTCTGATAAAAAAGGCTCGAGAATTCTTAAAGGCTTTATGAGTTTCCACCTTTTCGAAGACATTTTGGCCTTGCTAATCTATGGTTTGGTGCTATTTCTTAATTCGGATCAATTCATAGACGTGAACGTCATCAAAATATTTCTCACTCATAATCCTGTGCCTATTTTACTGAGAGATATTCTGCATTCTCTTCACACTCGTACTATGAAAAGACAAGGGACTCTCATTTAATCTAATTAATTTAAGGATTAAAGGAGTTGAATTTGTTTGGTTATTGTTGGTGATGTCAATAGATTTAAGGTTAATTTGTTCACTTTTTTAAAAATGATTTATAATATTATATATTTTATTTAATTTTTTTTATAGTTTTTTAAAACCTTCAAATAAAATATTAGTTAAAATAATTATTTGTAAAATGTTATTTTTAGTATTTTATTCTTTTATAATAGTTTTTTATATCAAAATTTCCAAAAATTATTTAAATTCAAAGTTATTTAGAATATTAAAATTAAACTTTTTATTTATTATAAATGAATTTAATTTTTTAAAAAATGTTTTATAAAAAATGTTTTATAAAAAAAATTAAGAAAATTAAATTTTAAAGCTAAAACAATGTGCCACATAAAAACCATTTTAAGGAATCCTTAACCAATTTAGAGTTAATTTATAAGTCTAGCATGTGATGCCATGGGATTGTGCTCATTAATCATAATTACCCTGCAAATGAGTTCACAGTAAAGATCGGGACCACATAATTATGGTTTCGAAAATAAAGGAAGCAAGTTGAGCTACTTACAGCAGCCATAATAGCATCCATTTGTTTAAAGTTCTTAGATATGATCAATAGCTAGAAAAGTTACTAATTTAATGTGTTCACTCATCTATTACCTAACTAAGAATGGAAGATGCTTAAGCACTTCCATTCTTACCTTTAATTAAAAAATTAATTTATACTAACAAATATTCTTTTTAGTAATTTAATATATACAATAATTTATTAAAAAAATTATCTCCTCTTGTCAAGTGTCACAATCCTTTTCAAAAAGAAAAGAAGAGAAACTTTTGCTTGGATAATAGGACGTCCTCGGATAATAACGAGTTTCAACATACTACATCTTTTATTCACATTTTATTATATTCCTCTAAAAAGAAAAATATCTTCCTCTTTCTCTCATCTTTGCATTCGTTTCTTTTTCTTCTACAACTCTCTCTTCTCCATTTCAATCATGTAAATTTCATCTTCTTCTACAACTCCCTTATCTTCGTTTCAACTATGTAATAATGTTGGATTTTTACATCACCGTCTTTTCGTCTCTCGTCTTTGTCTTCATTTTTATTGTAACACTTTCTTTCTTTGATTCATTTATTTGCACTTTACACCACCGTATCAACACTGGTTCTTTGCAACCATCTTATGACTTTGAATACATTTTTTTGTTTATTTTTCTCACTTTTCATAATGTTATTTATGGGTTTAATGTTTATGGGTATGATGCAACCATCGACGCGAGCACTGGATTATTAGAGTAAAAGAATTTTTAGTGTAAAAAATGGAATGGTAATTGGTAAAAGAATTTTTAATGTAAGAAATGAAATGAATTAGTAGGTGAATTATTGGGCCCGTTTATTTCATCTTTAAAAAATGAATTTTTTCTTTATATTTTTGAAAATAGATTTTATAAAATCATTTTTCAAAATATTAAAATTTTTTATATTAATTTTTTCTAGATTGTAACACTAATTTTGACATCGTATAACATAAACATACATTATTGAAGACTAAAACATAGTCAAAATCATAACTTTTAAAAAAAATTGTATTTCAAAGATGATTTTTACGAAAATCTATTTGAAATAGCTTCAAAATTAAGTGATTTTTTGAAATTTTAATATCCAAAAAAAGTTTTAATAAGAAAATAAAATATTTAAAATAACATTTTAAGAACAAATATTCAACTCAAATTTTCTTTTAAAATTTTTATAAAAATTTCTTCATAAATTCATTTTACCCAAGATTATGGGCCAGTTTATTTCAGCTTTAAAAAAATGGATTTTTTCTTTGTATTTTCAAAAATAGATTTTATGAAACCGTTTTTAAAAATATTATAAGTTTTTTTTTATATTTGTTTTTTTAAAATTGTGAGACTAATTTTGACATTTAAAAATATAAACATACATTATTGAAAATCATAACATAGTCAAATTCACAATTTTTTAAAAAATTGTATTTTAAAAATGATTTTTTTTTGAAAAGCTATTTGAAATAGCTTCAAAATTAAGTGTTTTTTAAAATTTTGATGTCAATTTTTTTTTTCTGCTAAAATAACGAATCATCTAAAATAATATTTTAAGAATAACTATTCAAACAAAAATTTTATTTGGAGCTTTTATAAAAAGTTTCTTTGTATAAAGTGTAAAAATAGGGAATGTGATAGCAGACCTATCCGAATTAAAAGCAAGCCCAAATATCTAGAGGACTTTGTTTTTTATTAAGCCTTTTTATTTATTTCATATGGATATTTTTATTTGTTCCTTCAAGTGGGCCTGACCCAGTGCTGTTAACCCAATAGGGTTTTGTTTGTATTTAAGCTTTAGTGATGTTGGGAATAGAGGTAGAAAATTATTGTGAACTTTAATTCTTTTCGTTTCTTCTTGTTTCATGCATATTTTTATGGTCGATCCCTAGATCTAAAAAATAGTTTCTTTAACCTCTTTATCAAATTGGTGCTTTCATCTTCCTTCCTCATGGCTCCTCCCAAACCTCCCAACCCCTCTTCTAAAGAAATAATTGAAGAGGTTGTTCAAATCGTCGGCCTCCATTTGAACAACGCAATGCAAGAAAACCAAACCCAAATGGATGAACGTTTTGCTATTGTTTCTACAGATCTGGGCCAGCTCAATAGTCAAATGATCAAAGACCGACAGATGGGTGACTCTCGTTATGACTCTATGATGTCCATTCTTACACGGCTGATGCAACAATCGGAACAACGCACATCATCTGCTAGTTCGTCGGCAGCTGTTTCAGCTACCCAAGCTACCTTATCTTTCTTAGGTATTCCAAAATCTATACCTCCTTCCTTTGGCCTTTCTGCAACCCCCACAATGACACTCACCAGCACCTACATCCACACACCTCAACAGCCCACACCCTCTCTTGCTCATTCCCTCATACATTTCACCATCTCCACCGCCAATCAAGTTACTGGCCCAACACAACCACCATCCTTTACCCCAACCGCCCAAACATCTCAAACTTTGCCCATATTCCAGAATTACCCTTTCACTTCTTATACAACAAGTTTTGCCTCTAACCAGTATCCTAATCCACACCTACACATACCCCTGACCCGACAATTTCCTTTGCCCCATAACCCCCAACCCACTCCATTACCGCAATTTCGTTCCCCTAAGCTATAATTAACTATGTTTGATGGCTCAAATCCCTTGGAATGGCTTTTTCAAGCTGAGCAGTATTTTGATTTCTATCAACTACCACCTGAGAGCAGATTGGCTATGATGTCTTTTTATATGAAAGGGGAGGCCTTATGTTGGTTCAAATGAATGTACCAAAATCACCAACTTTTAGATTGGACTTCTTTTACTAGAGCTTCGGAACTTCGTTTTGACCAATCAACTTATGCAAACCATCAAGCCGAATTATTTAAATTGAGACAAATTGGGTTAGTCGTTGAAAACCAAGTTGCATTTGAGAAATTGGGCAATCAAGTGATAGGACTTTCCCACGAGGCAATACTAAATTGTTTTATTTTAGATTTAGCTACTAAAATCCAAAATGAGCTTGCAATTCATAAACCTACTTCCATTTCACAAGCCATTGGACTTGCCAAGTTAATTGAATCAAAAATTCAGGATGCCAAACCCAAATCAACAAAAGCTTTTTCAACCTATACACCCAGGACTGCCCAACCAAACAATACAACAAATTCATTTAACACGCCCAAAAAAATCCCCATTCCTAACCAATTCCCCAAACCAAACACCCAAAATCTCTACAGCTACCCAACCTACAAAATTCCCCATCCAACGATTAACTAATACTCAACTTCAAGAGCGACGCGTTCAAGGTTTGTGTTTTAATTGTGACGATAAGTTTATTTCGGGCCATAAATGTGCTACTGGGAAATCATTATTATTATTGGTGGATGATGAAGATTCAAATGTTTTACCTAAACAAGAAACTGAATCTGAAGTAACTACTGCTACAACCAATGAAGAGACTTATTTTCAATTATCCCCACAAGTGGTTATTGGTCAATTCTCTCCGAAAACACTTAAGTTTAAGGGGTTAATTAGTGGTTTATCGGTTACTGTTTTGATTGATACGGGCAGTACTCATAATATCTTGCAATCACAGATCGTCCAACACCTACGAATTCCTACTACCCCTATCCTAAATTTCACCGTTATGGTGGGAAATGGATCCAAACTTTCCTGCTCCGAACTCTTCCCTCAAGTCCCAATTACCTTGCAAAATAATTTTGATCTTAATTCATTTTCACCTACTTCCTATTGAAGGTGCAAATGTTGTTCTAGGAATTGAATGGTTGAGAACACTTGGCCCACTAATGGATGATTTTTCAATTCCTAAGATATTTTTTACCTACAACAATGTTGGAATCTCCACTATCGGTGACCCAAAATCCCTTCCCTCCCCATCTTCCTTCCACCAATTTTGCCATCTTTTACATACAGATTCTATTGCATCCACCCACCTTATCCTTTTTCAACCCTCCCAAGAACCTACTTTGGCATCTACTAGCCCTCCCACCCCAAACCCAAATTTCTCCAAACCCAATCTTCTCTAACCCATCCACAACCTTTTAACCACCTATACTAAAATCTTCCAAAATCCCCCAGGTTTACCTTAAACGTCCTCATGATCATCATATTCCCCTTCTCCTGTTAAACCCTACAGATACCCACACTCCCAAAAGGAGGCCATGACCGATATTATCCAAGAAATGCTTACGAATGGCATCATTAAACCTAGTAACAACCCTTTTCTCCCCTATGCTGCTGGTTCAAAAAAAAAGATGGTTCATGGCATTTTTGTGTAAACTACTGAGCCGTTAACGCGGTTACTATACGCGATCGTTTCCCCATTCCCACTATTGATGAGTTTTTTGATGAATTGGGTAAAGAAACTATTTTCTCTAAAATTGATCTCCGTTCCGATTATCATCAGATTAGAATTGTCCCCCGAAGATAAGCATAAAATAGCCTTTAGAACATTTGATGGACACTACGAATTTTTAGTGATGCCATTCGGCTTAACTAATGCTCCTAGTTCATTTCAGTCTGCCATGAATGATTTTCTTCGATTGTATTTACACCGTTTTGTCCTATTTTTTTTAATGACATTCTTATTTATAGTTCTTCCTTATTTGACCATGTTCAACATTTACAGTTGATTTTAGATTTATTATTGTCTAACCATTTTTATGCCAAGTTTTCGAAAATATGTGTTTTTTTGTGCCTACTATTGATTACCTAGGTCATATTATTTATCGTGGAGGTGTAACCCCTGATCCTACGAAGATTCAAGCAATGCTAGACTGGTCGCAACCATGATCACTCATGTCTCTAAGGGGTTTTTAGGCCTTACCGAATTCTATAGGTGATTTGTTCGCAACTACGCCACTCTTGTAGCTCCCCTCACAGACCTACTTCGCTCCACTAAATTTAAATGGAGTACAAATGCTAAGACAATGTTTACAATTTTAAAACAAAAAATGACTGAAACTCCTGTGCTGCAACTCACAGATTTTTCTCAGATCTTTGTCTTGGAAACAGATGCTTCTACTATTGTTGTGGGTGCGGTGTTATCTCAGTAGGGCCATCCCTTAGCTTTCTTCAGTAAGAAACTTTGTGCTTACCTTCAATCTGATGCTGTATACATGAGGGAGATGTATGCGATCACTGAGGCAACTAAGAAATGGTGTCAGTACTTGATACAGATACATTTTCATATATATATTGACTAAAAAATTTTAAGGAACCTATTGGTGCAAACTAGGGATGACAACGGGTACCCATAAGTACGGGTAGTAGTCTTCCGCTACCCGCCCCATTTAATAAATATGATATCCGTATCCTCCACATATCCGTGCGGCTACCCGTTAGACGGGTATCCGTGAAATTTGAGATATCCGCGGGTATTAACGGGTATCCATGGATACTATTATTTAAATATATTTTAAAAATATATACATTTAAATAATTATTTTTTAATTTCTTTTAAAATAAAATAAAAATATTTTTAAAGTTAACAAATTATAAACATTAATAAAAATAAATCACTTTCATTTTATTTCTTCTTTTATCCAAATAATAATAATAATAGTAATAATAATATCGTATTTAAGAAAATAACAATAATAATTTTGATGAAACAAATTAACGTTTAAGTATTTTTTTCTAATTATTAACGGATATGGATATCCACGGGTACGGGTACCATCAAATCCATATCCGTATCCGTAAATAATCGGGTAATTAAATATCCGTTTATTTTACCCGTGGATACCCAGTAAACCATCGTATCCATATCCGTGACGGGTTTTACCCGCGGGTATCCACGGGTACGGTTTTTTTTGCCATCCCTAGTGCAAACGATTCAGACTCTTGAGCAGCAAAAGTGGGCTGCAAAACTTCAAGGTTTTCACTTTGAGTTTTTTTACAAACCTGGGAAGCCCAATCAAGTAGCTGATGCTTTAAGCCGCATTCAATTTGAGGATAACTCCCTTTTTCTCTCCCTTTCTTATTCAATCTCAGATATCACCACCCAGCTCCAAAAGTACTATAAACACAACACAAACGGTCAAATGCTAATGTCAAAAGTCCTAAATGATTCTGACACTCAATCCTTGTTCCAAGTTAAACACAAACTTATCTATTACAAAGAAAAAGTGTTTATACCTCCCGTGCTAGAATTACGCCAACAAATCCTAACAGAGTTCCACTCCACACCAACTGCTGGCCACTATGGTCTTCAACCAACCTTGTTGCACCTATGTTCTTCCTTCTGTTGGCCTGGTATTTACAAAGACACAAAAATATTTATTCAGCAATGTAGTGTGTGTCAACAAAATAAATATATAACAAAAAAGAAGCAGGGCTTATTGTAACCTCTTCCCACTCCTCGATTGGTATGGGAAGATCTCACCATGGATTTTATCACCCATTTGCCTCCTTCCTTTGGCCACACCGTCATTTGTGTCATTGTTGACAGACTCACGAAATTCTGCCATTTCATCGGGTTACCCAGCAAATTCAGGGCTAAGGATCTGGATCTCTGTTTCTCCGTAGAAATTTATCGTCTGCACGGGATTCCAAAGTTCATAATCTCCGATAGAGACCCTCTTTTTCTGAGCACCTTTTGGAAATAAATCTTCAGAGCTTAGGGCACGATTCTGAAGTACAACATTGTATACCATGCTGAAATAGACAGACAAATAGAAGTAGTTAATAGATGCCTCAAAGCTTACTTGCGATGTTTTGCTAGCGACCAACCAAAAACTTGGTACAAGTACTTACACTTAGCTGAATTCTGGCACAGCACAATGTTCCATAACTTTATTAAAATGACTTCGTTTGAAGCTCTTTACAGCCGCTCCCCTTCATCTCTTCTCCAATACATGTCGAGTTCTTCCTCTCAGTTCGAAGTTGACTTTTCCTTGCAACAAAGGGAAACATTACTATCACAACTTAAACATAATCTGGCTCGTAATAGACAATCAATGGAAACACAACATTACAAAAAATGACAACCTTGTACCTTTAAGAAGGGTGATTTAGTCTGGCTCCGTTTTTAACATTATCGGCAGAAATCTGTTCATCATCGAGTCTCCAACAAGCTTACAAAACGCTTCTATGGCCCCTTTCAGATAAAGAGAAAGATTGGACAAGTTGATTTTCTGTTGATTCTTCCTCCTTCCTCAAAGATCCATCCAGTTTTCTACGCGTCTCAGGTCCACCGTTACCACGGTCCAGCTCCCACTTCCCATGTCCGATCGCTTCCGTCCGAACTTGAAGATCTATCTGCTCTCACTGATCTTCAACGAAACCGCCATGCAAGAACACCACATGATGAATCTATTCTTCCTTCTTCTCACTTAGATCTGAGAAAACCACGTGTTACGAGCCCCCTAGATCCATCGGAGCTGATAGATCATGAGGAAGTTCCTAAGGACATGCAAGAGAAATTTAGAAAAGCAAAGTTTGTAAGTTGGGCGAAAGATGAAAGTAAAGAGGGAAGCGTACAGAGAGACTTAAACAAACTGAATTGTACTTATGATGTGAATTCTTTCCTCGAGCCAAGGTATGCTATAACACGTGTTCCAAAACTATCATCAAGCCGTTCAAATTCTATAACTCCAACGAATCTACAATCTCCACCGTTCGTTCAGTCCACCTTGATTAACTCAACTTCACGTGATATCACTGTTTCCCAATGCCAACCTGCTCCCCACTATAAAAAAAAACCCTCACACCTGGCACGCGGGCAACAACCCTTCCAAATACTTCCACACGCGTCCCCACTCCTTCACACGCTACTTCCAACGTTCCAATTTCTCCATCCCATGGATCTTTCCATTGGGCTTCATCTTTTTGGACCAAAAAAACTTCACTTAAGCCCAACCTTGAGGACAAGGTTGTTATTGAGCCTGATAGTAGTGATAACAGGCCTATCCAAATTAAAAGCAAGCCCAAGTACCTAGAGGACTTTGTTCTTAATTAAGCCTTTTTATTTATTTCTTATGAATATTTTTATTTGTTCATTCAAGTGGGCCTGGCCCAATGCTGTTAACCCAATAGGGTTTTGTTTGTATTTAAGCTTTAGTGTTGTTGGAATAGAAGCAGAAAATTATTGTGAACTTAAATTCTTTTCATTTCTTGTTTCATGCGTATTATTTTGGCCAATCCCTAAATCTATAAAATAGTTTATTTAACCTCCTTATCAGAATGAATTCTCCATTGAAAGAGATGTTTGAATCAAAGTTAGGTTGTAGAGCGTTCAACTCTCGCAACCTACAATTATTACAAAATCATCCGTAGAAAAACAAGTCATTTATTTGCAAGAACAAGTTGCAGATCCTTTAATATATATTTTCTTTTTGCAAGAACAGAGTACAAAGTAAGAAAACAAGTCTTTAATTCAATTACGAAAGTAGAATTTCAATTCAAAAATTATTTTGTACTATTCCAAATTATTATATATTTATTACTTAACGGCAAATATTTTAATGTTTTTTTCTAAAATGAACTTAATTTTAAATAAAGAAGTTGATGATTTCTGATGAAAGATCTACAATGAGAGAAAACTGTTAAGAAGATTGATATATAAAAATAATTTGACGAGCATATACTTTGTCAAAAATGTTTTTGAACCATTTCATAGAAAATAGAAGGGAGTAAAAAGAAGAAAAAAGAAGGCAAAAATTCTCTTTGTCAATAGTTTATTGTGAACTATTTCAAAAATATATGTGTTTATTCTTAATTTTATTTCATTCTTATTTTTAATAAGTTATGTATTTTTTTTATTCAAACATTTTTAAATCAAGTAAAGAGAAGTTGTCTCAAAAAAGATTTAAAAATTATTTTTAAATATCAGTTTGATTCGAGTGAAGGAAAGAGAGGATAGGGATTTCAATAAGGGAGGGGGAGGAAAAGAGTTTTTTTTAATCAAATAAATGTTTGATTCAAAAGAGAGGAAGAAAGGGGAAGAGAGTGATTTTAGTTTAAAATATGTTTGGTTCAAGAGTGGAGGAGATATATTTTATTAATAATTTATAATTTTATCCTTATAATTTTTTATAAGTGATATGATAATCAAAGGTGAAAAATTTATACATATATTTTTATAATAAAATTTTTAATATTGAGTGACTAAAAAAGTTATAATATTAAAAATTTATTTGAATTATAACTCTCCAACACAAATTAAATTATATGCTGATAATATTTTTAAATCGTGATGAAACATTTAGTAAAGTAAATACATAAAACAATTTATTATTAAATATTAATAGTTTAAATTTTTTAATAAAATAAATAACAAAAAATGAATGGTTTAAAAATTAATATACAAGAAAATATGCTAGGATACATAGTAAAATTAGAAGGAAAAATGAATATAAATATATTTAAAAAATGGAAATTTTTTATTAGTACAAAAGTGTGAAAGCAAGAAAGATAAGAATTAAATCTCAATCATTCATTATTATAAGTATTCCATAATTCCTATTCAAAAGAAAATTGAATTTTAAATTAATTTAAAATTATCCTCTAAAACAATGAAAAGTATACCCTCTTGTTTTTCTTATTCAAATGATTCTTACTATATAGCATTAATGTTGAAAAATTATTTAAAAACAAAAAGTGTAATGATTATAATTTATATTAAGTAGAAAATTTTTAAAATAATTTGAAGGTGGATAACAATTATAATAAATTGATATAAGCAATCGAGAAAAATCACACAAAATAAAAGCAATAACAAGTAAGAAAATGAATAATTTAGAAATACTAGAATTAAACAAAACATATTTTTAGTAGATATAATAATTTCATACATATCAAAATTCATATTCTCTCCCTTCCCCTCCAAATCCCCCCAATTCAAAGGGACGCAAAAGTGTGTTTTGGAGGGACTTTGCTTCCCTCCGAAAATTTGAACCAATCATATGTAATTAAAATTTTCCCTTACCATTTCCTCTTTGCCCCTCCATCCACCTCAATGCAGACAGACCATAAATGGTTAAGAAAATTCAAACTTTTCTTTCTTATGTCTTGAAGTACCTTCAATTGGTATAAGATTTTTGTCTCTTGAATGAGAGTTTTACTGTGTTAGAGTAAAACTTAACCTAGGAACACTTATGTTAGTTGAGTTTACCCGTCTTATGTTTTTTTGGCAAATCAGTAAGTCTTGTATTGATTTGGCTAGTCGGTAATTCTCTGGGTGTAGCGGTGAAAAATTAAGATTAAAATATTGATTAACTTAACTCACAAAGCAAGAGTCGCCATCAAACTTTATTGTTTCCAAAGGAATGAGAAAAGAGTGAATAAAATCCAAAGAAGTTTTAAAAACAAAACTAATAAAACAAAGAGAACAAGGTTTGGGGGTTGATTATGCAAAGGGAATGTGTTAGCACCCTAAAATCTATGTGTTTGGCTAAAATAGGTTGTTTGCAAAACATTTATGGAGATGAGAAAATAAATGGATTTTTATGATTTTTATTTAAAAAAACTTCAAGAGTTGTGTGCCTACGTATCTTCAATGTGCAATGAAGAAATCAGAACCTCATTCTTCTAAAAAAGAATCAAGTTGTTTGTTGGTTGATTTTAAATAAAGAGACATGTTTTCATATTAAGAATAATACTCAACTAATCATTCATAAAACCTGAGAAAGATGAATATTTTCATCACAATGAAAGAAGGGCTACAACTTGGATAGAAATTAATAAATATGAAGCGGACTCATGTCTAATATTGAGAAATATTTTAAAATGAAAAGCCAAAATGGCAAAAGGATTTGAATGCGTTTATGCATTTTCAAGTCATTTGAAATTGTTATATATGCTTAAATGTTTTTGTTGGTTCTATTGATTGGCAGAAATTTTGGTAAAACATTATGCTAAGAAATGTGTTGAAGTTTCCTGAAGTAGCAGATGTCACAGCAGATGTCGTGACATGCGTAACTGACTTAAGTGCAGAATTTTTAGGAAGTCAGTTTGTTATTATTTGTGTGCTTCGATTAAGGAAGCTGGTGAAACGTCTTCAACTATATCTTTGGAGTTTTAATATCCAGGTTTCATGGAGAGAAGATAGGAGGCGCTGAAGACTTGTGAGTAAAGAAACCCTAGTTACTGTCACTTTATTTAAAGGGTTGCAATTCTTATTTTTTAGTTGGCCGTTCTAGTTTAGGGAGTTTTAGTTTTTACTTTTGATTGTTCATTGTTTTGATTGTTAGTTGTTTAATGTGAGCCTCTCTTGTTAGTTACTTGAGAAGGACGATTTTAAGTTGTTAGTTTTCAATCACCATAAACTTTGAAGCAAGCGTTATTGTGTGTATTTGAAGAGTATCTTCAGTCTTTAGTTCTTTTTAGTATCACGGGTTATGGTACTGAGGGAGTGAGCGGAGGATTCTCATATCTAAGTGTGGTATCTTAGGTAGAAGGATCATTGGGTAGTTTGATTAAGTGAAGAGGTGTAAACGGGGAAGGTTTAGCTCCGAATTAGTACTACTAATAGTGAACTTCATCCCTGGCTTGGAAGCCCCCAGACGTAGGTTAGTTAGGGCCGAACTGGGTTATCAATTCTCTATTTTTTATTGCTTTCTGCACCGTTATAGTCTGTTCTATTTAACTGTGTTCTAAGTAGATATAAGTGTCGTGACATTACCTTCGACGTCTCATATCTGATACCAGAATTTCAATTGGTATCAGAGCAGATATCCTGCTCTGTCACTGGGTGAGATCTAGGGAACATACTTTCTGGTAATATGGACAAGGAGGCAATATATTTGAATAAACCACCCATCCTGGATGGCTCTAACTATGATCTATGGAAGCCTCGTATGGCAGCTTATATAAATTCCTTGGACAACAGGGCTTGGAAGGCTATTCTAAAAGGATGGACACATCCTGTGATTATTGGAGCTGATAATCAACCTACTGGTGAGCTGAAACCTAAAGAAAATTGGTCAAAGGAAGATGATGAACTAGCTCTTGCAAATTCAAAGGCTTTGAATGCTATATTCGGTGGAGTTGACAAAAAAATCTTCAGATTAATCAATACTTGTGAAGTAGACAAAAATGCTTGGGAAATACTCAAGACCACTTATGAAGGAACCTCCAAGGTTAAAATGTCAAAGTTGCAGCTGCTCACATCTAAATTTGAAAATTTGAGAATGAAGGAAGAGGAAAGCATTCAAGAATTTCATATGAATGTCCTTGAAATTGTTGGAGGTTGCAATGCCTTGGGTGAGAAGATACCAGAAGAAAAGCTGGTAAGGAAGATGTCCTTGAAAAATGAGCGTCTCGGTGGACTGAAAACCTAAAAAGGCAGTCCAGGAAAAAGTTAGAGACAATAAACAGAAATTTATCCTGATAGATTGAAAACCTGAAAAGGCAATCTAGGCAAAAATTAAGGATCAAAATGACAAAGTAACTGCATTAGTATGTACTTCGTCAATCTGAAGAATCTTCCATCAGCGGATCTTCAATCAAATCTTCTAAAGCAACAAGCACAGTTAGAATTCAAAGTTTTTAGGGAGAATAACGGTTATTGCTTTTAATGTAGCATTTTCCTAATATATTATCATTTCCAAAAATTTTAAATAGTCAATGGAATCACGCCTTTGGCTGATTACCATTCTATCAATAAAATTTGAGCCTTGTGCCCATTTGTTTGCGATTCTTGCTTTATTCTATTTTGCAACATAACGCTTTTTCTTGTGAAAATCACTTTTGAAACTAAAAAAAAAGAGTTTTAAATGAATTTTTACTTCATAAATTTTGAAATAAAAGAGAAATCTTCCTTCGAAGTATGAACACAGAAGGAATGTCAACAGTTATCTCCATGAGTGTTTCGACCTCTAAAAGGTAAACAAATGCTGAGAAGTTTTCTCTTCCCAGAAAGAGATCATCAAAGACGGTATTCTTATCCAAAAAGAATCTCCAACAAGGTTGCTAGTAAAAATGTTTTTTCTCCCCAGAGAAATTTAAACATGTAACACTGATTCATCACTAGTAATATCTACACCATTGCTAAAGATTTTGTTGAGTATTCAATTGAACTGTGACGTAGTCCTTTTCCAAATACGTCTTTATTGTCTTGTCAAGTATCGTCAGCATACATATGACATTCATGACATTCATCATTCATACATAATTGCATCATTAATGCATTCTTGCATGTTTGCTTCAATATCACTTGTTTAGGTTGCATTTATTCCCAAAAACAAGTATGGGTGTGTCATCTCTCCAGTAGATTATCCCCAAGCAGAAAGAATACATTCTTTTCTTCAGTTCCCCAATCGAGATCATTCCTCATTGGGTACAAAATCTTGATTGACCGTTTCTTTCCAGTTCATTCCTGGATAGAACCTCATCTCTAATCAATTCAGGTCTAGATTTCACAAAAAAATCTACTGGAAAACAATAAGCAATAGCCTCATTATCCGATCCACTTATTTCCTTTTCATCTTTGAACTTATCATAAAACAATTGGTCTTCTTAACAAGTCCAATCACGAAAGTTCAAGAAATCCCCGCAGGTGTCTTTCTCTCTGAAAAAACTTGTATCTTTACAATCAAATTTCCCGCATCTTCTCAAAAAGATCCCCGACACAATTGTAATTGTGAAAATAGAAACTCATTTAAGATCTGTTTCCATCACTGTCTGTTATTCACAAGGCTGAATACGTAGTAAAATTCTCTCAAGAATTACCTTGTTATAGTTATCACTTTGCTGATAATTGGTAATATCTTCAGAACTCATATCATTTACCATCACAAGGCTGATAATCAGGAAATGAGTCTTCATTTCAAATTACCATAAACTATCACTAGGCTGATAATTGGTAGTGTCATCTTTAATTAGCTTAAATATTGTCACAAGGCTGATAGAAGGTAATCTCCTCGTTTCCCAAAGCGAAACAGATATTCACTTCCTATGTGAATCTATTTTCCCAGTGAAACATATACTTGTTTCCCAACAAACAAGATTCTTCTTTCTTAGACAGATTGCGGCATCCTCGCAATTGTCTTTCTTCCCCAGCATGATACTCCTTGGTACTTTCTGGGTAAACTTTATGCAATCACTTTGCATCATTCACATTTTTTGGTATCTTAGGTCCAAAATTTGTGTATTATGATATTTAAGTCTCTTCACACCTCTCGAGACGAAGATTTTCATCTTCATATCTCAGGTTGAAGAAACTTAAATAGGGACATCTGTCATACCCCAATTTTTTACCTAAGATATCATTTCATATCACCACAAATGCATCACTAATAATTCCAGCACATGATAGATCGTGTGTGTGCTCCTTGAGCCAAATTAGGGTTTTTATCAAAATTTTCATCTGTTCAAGATATGATCAATTAGGGTTTGAGTCTACACTGACCTCAAATGACCTATCTTCATCAATCATCAACATTTGATCTTCAAATTCCCATCATTTCCTCAAGATCTATCTTGAATAGACCAATTAGGGTTTTGATCGAGGATGGTGTATCATTGACTTTTAGCTCAATGAATGACCTAATTGTTTGGATTTTGATCTTAAAATCATCAATGCAACATCTTGACATAATTTCTTGGTTCAAAATATTCCAAATATCATGATTGATTCTCAGAGAAATTCTGAATCATCTGGTGAAAATTCAATTGTTCAGAAAAGTCAAACTTTGACTTTTTGGTCAACTTTTTCAAATCCAAATTTTTTCAATCATGAAATAATTTAAAATTATCCATCATGATCATAAAAAATCAAAATGTGTGAAAAAGTCAACAAAAAGTCAAGATTAAAAAAATTTCTAACACTTAGAAAAATTTTCAAGTGTTAAAAACATGGTTTTCATCACTTTCATGGCCATTTTTCACCTAGATCCATTTTGATTCAAGAAAAAATCAAAACATGAAAGTTTTAGATCTTGTTACAAGCTTTCCAAAATGTCAAAGAACTTGGAAAAAATTTTGTGTAGCTAGGGTTTTGAAATTGAAACATAATGGTCCATAACCATGATTTTAGGTCATTTTTCCAAGTTTATAGGTCATTTTCTTTGCAAATTTCTTCTTCTAGAAGCCTTGTCACCAAAATAGATAGGATTCAAGGAGGAAATATCTGATGAGCTTGGATTATAGGAGTATAAAATCACTTGATTATTTTTAACCATGGTTAAAGAAGTTAACCATGTGCATTTAATGCAAAATTTCCTTTCTTACCCTTTAAGGCAAGTTGTTAATTTTCAAGCCAATCCTTGCCCTTGCCATTCGGAATTCTTGGACTATAAATAGAGGTCTCTACTTCACTTCAAATCACACCAAAGCATCATAAACAAGGTTTCCTTCTTTCTTTCTTGTTTTTCAAGTTTCAAGTTTTCAAGTGGGAGAATTTGCAAAGCTCAAAGCCTTGCAATTTCTGAGCAATATTCTTAGGCTTCAAACACTCTCTAAATGTCATTAGAAAGTTGTTAGAATCCTCAAACCATCCCAAAAAACCTCCAAACTTATAAATCATATCCAATCTCCATAAACTTTCAAATTGAGACTTAACATCCAAACTTTCATTCCACTCGTGCAAGCTTCAATCTTCCACTTCAAACATCATCCATATACCTCATAGAAGTGATCCAAACACCTGGAACACATTTGTAGCAGCTCCAATATCAAAATTGAATCACACTTCAAGCTGTGGCAGTTGGACTTGGTGGAACAATCCAGACCATTTCAATTCAAGCTAAGAATTCAAATACCTCCCATAGGGTCCAGTGGTATTGTAGCAATCATCATAACACTTCTGGAAACACTCCTTCAAGGAATTCGATCTCAACTTCAAGAGGTAAGTGACTTGAACTTTGAACTCTATGATTTTCGAATTCCATTTCAAATATTGCTATGCCATCTTGTTTTTGCACCTTCACTGAGTAATAACCCTCAATCAATTGCTTGATTTCTTGTCCATACACGATTTCATACTGATTTGTTAGAATTAGGGTTCTTCGTGTTCTTGCGAAAATTAATCATCTTAGGCTTAAAATAAATGAAATTAAACACCACCATCATGTTCCTGGGTTCAAAACGAGCAAGTTTGATCTTTACTCTTTTAATTTCATCAAGAGTTGAGAGAGATAGGAATCAAAGAAGGATGGAGGTTGAAGAAGAACAATACGCGCATTTTTCTGTTTTTTTTCAAATTAAAATATTTGTTTATAATATAACTATATGGAGTGAGATAAATACACCGATGTATATCCACCCCAATGGTAGCCAACACGCGTTTAAGTCTCTTGCCATGCCATAGGTCCAGGGTTCGAATCCCCTTGAGACCTTTTTGTTTTTTAACTTTCCAAAAACTTCATTTTTCACTCTTTTTTCAAACTGATTTCACAAATCATTTTCAAATATAATCAAATCACAACCTTGTTCTGACAAGCCACGCGTGTGGTCTAGTGGCTAACTTTTTCACCTTTGAGCCTCAGGTCATGAGTACAAACCTCCTTAGGACCAAAATCAAATTTTTATCACTTGTTTTCTTCAAATTTTTATCAAACTTCAGCATTTTCAAAAACCAATCAAAACTTCTCATTTTTAGATGATTTTTGGCACACTTGTCATTTAATATACCTATTTTATGATTATGTCAAAAAAATCAAAAAATATTTTCTTTTTGATATATTTTTATTAGGTAAAAAATAGACGTTTTTTTAAAGTATTTTAAATACTTTTCAAAAATGTTTTCTTTTCGATTTTCAAACCTAATCTTTTTCAAAACCTCTTGTGAATATATTTCACTTTTCAAAATCATTTCAAAACCTTCAAAGCATTCCAATTGACTTACACAGTTCTTTTCCATGATCGATTCAGTTAATCTTTGAAAATACAAACCGAACTAGGTTTTTTCCCGAAATTCTTTTGAATTCAACATCAAATTGATCATGGGCCTCCCTCAAGGTGTAAGTCCAAACCCTCCTATGTACATATTTATTTCATTGTACATATCCATCCTTTTTTGTACATATTCAATTCCTTGTACATATTCAATCATCCTTGCAAATATTCAAGTACAATTAGCTTCATTCCGCTAATTTTTATCCACTTGTTTATACACCGATTTCATTGGTATTAAGAGGAGCATTATTCCCGGTGAAACTGCTCTTAAACCAATGGGCCTCCCTTAAGGTGTAAGTCCCAACTCCTTTGTATATATCCAAGTATACTAGCTTCTCCGCTTGTTTTAAACACTTGTTTATATTTTCACACATCATTTGTATATATTCAAGTTACACTAGCTTTAATTGCTTGTTTTATACACTTGTTTATATATTTCCTTCATAAACTCCTGTGAATGCACACTACACACTTTATTATATATAATTGTTCATATACTTGTTCATTTATAACACAACAACTAGTATAACAACTAGGTTCCCCATAGCCTCCTCTTGGGCTTTGTACAAGATAACTCACCTGTTGAGTTAGCCTCCCTTGGGCTTCGTACAAAAGAACTCCCTTGTTGAGTTAGCCTCCTCTTGGGCTTCGTACTAAAGAACTCCCTCGTTGAGTTTAGCCTTCTCTTGAGCATCATACAAGAAAGAGATCTGGAAATCTCTAACAGCCTCCTATTAGGCTTCCAATACAAAGAATCACCTTCGCTAGGATAGAACCCTAAGAGTATAATTTCTTGGTGAAATCACTCTTGAATCCTAAGAGGATGATTTCCCGGTGAAATCACTCTTAAAGCCAAGCTAGCCATACCCTATAGCCTTCTATTGGGATCACAATACAAGGACCCTCGATGTCCCTCAGAATGCCTCCTCTTGGGCTTTCAATACAAGGACCCACGGGCTTCTTAAAATCATCCCCTAATCAATAATCAATTTCTCTTAGAGATTTAGACATGTATCATCTCTATGGAAGAAGTATCTCATCTATAGCATCACATACAAATCAAAATGATTTCAAATCAATTTTTTTTCAAATCAAACACTTTTTTCAAACAAAACATCTTTTACTTATAAGCGGCAACGCTTGTACACTCAAGAAAAATGCCCAATGCTTACAATGAAATATTCAAACATTTTTCAAACATCTTTCTTAACTTGTAAGTGGTAACGCTTGTACACTCAAGCAAAACAAATAATTCTTACAATGAAAGATTTAAACAATCAAATAAATTTTCAAAATGTATGTGATGAAATAGATTAGATACATTTTTCACTAAGATGACACTTGTCGTTGTCTCTTAACATCATTGCTTCCACTAGCACATAAGTGGGAACTACGATTTCTCTGACTTTCTCAACCTCCCTTTGAGAATACGTAGGCACAAGGTCTCACCCTTGGCAAGCATACTTCTTTCTCCCTCAAACCAAACAAACCCTAGTTCCCTTAGATCCGAGCTACAGATGCTCTGATTCCCACTAGGGGATATGTATGCAGAGGATCCCAATTACCTTTGCGAGCATAATAATTATAACAAAACTTAGGTTTCTGCCTAACCTACCTTTCTTAAATCCCAAAGGAGAAACTTTCCCGAAATAGAGTAGCAAATAAAACACACAAACATACAAAATATGCATAAAAAGTTCCTATAGAAAACTATAGATATATAGGGTGCTAATACCTTCCCTTTATATAACAAACCCCCTTACCCTGGTCTCTCCCCAATGCGTTGCATCTAGTTCACGCTAGTCGCATCGCATATCATATTTAGGGTATTTTAGTTTTCCCCTTTTCCATCTTCCTTTCTTGTTTGGAAACAATAAAGCTTGGTGCTCGCGGCATCTTTTAAAACATAAAAATAAAAAGAGTAAATCGTTTTGAGCCTGAGATTCGAATTCCGATTCGATTCCCTTGTTCGTCACCTTTTCCGCGAACACTACCCTTGATGGATTTCTGAGTAGTATACTAGATATTATATTCCATAAGAATAATTTGCCAACAGGATACTCTTCCCGTGAGAGATGGCTTTTCAAAGATGTACTTGATCAGATCCATTTTAAATATCAACAAAGTGATATGAGTCAACATATATTGTCGTAGTCGACGAGCAACCCAAACCAAAGCACAACAAGTTTCTCGAGCAGCGAGTATTTTGTTTCACAGTCGGTAACTTTTTGCTAAGGTAGTATAATGCATGCTATTTTCGACCAGACTCGTCATGTTGCCCCAACACACACCCCATTAAGCTTTCAAGCACTTTCAAGTACATGATCAAGGGTCTGCCTTCAAATGGAGGAAAAAGGATCGG
The DNA here is from genome assembly GCA_021764765.1 of Vicia sativa. Classification (NCBI taxonomy): domain Eukaryota; kingdom Viridiplantae; phylum Streptophyta; class Magnoliopsida; order Fabales; family Fabaceae; genus Vicia; species Vicia sativa. The sequence continues at coordinate 18,461,433 of CM038793.1, read as the reverse complement.
AGGTTCCTGCAGATACTCTTTGATTTTGTCAAAATCCAATTGATAATTATCATTCCACCTGTCTGTCTAATCTTTTCTTAACAACTTGAATATCAGTTCACAAGTGGTTCTAAGATGAGAGATGAATCTAGCAATGTAGTTCAACCTCCCTAGGAAACCATGAACCCTTTTTTTTTGTTCTCGGCACAGGCATTTATTGTATAGCCTTCACCTTAGCAGGATAAACCTCGATTCCCTTTTCGCTCAATGAAACCCAAAAAAATTCCTGACCTCACCCCGAAGGTGCATTTATTAGGATTCAGCCTCAGCCTGAATTTCCTCAATCTTTCAAATAGCTTCAGAAGATGAACAAGGTGTTCCTCTTCTGTCTGAGATTTTGCAATCATATAATCAACATAAACTTTGATCTCTCTATGCATTATATCATGAAATAGAGTGACCATCGCACGCTGATATGTTGCCCCAACATTCTTCAAACAGAAGGGAACCACTTTGTAACAAAATTTTCCCCAAGGTTTAATGAAAGTAGTTTTCTCCATATCATCTCGCGCCATCTTAATATGTTTATATCCAGAAAATCCATCCATGAAGGAAAACACTTTAGCTTAAGCAGTATTTTCAACCAATATATCAATATGTGGGAGCGGGAAATCGTCTTTAGGGCTTGCTCTGTTCAAGTCCTTGTAATCGACACACATCCTAACCTTGCCATCTTTCTTCGGCACTAGTACAATATTTGCAACCCACGGAGGATAAGAGATAATTTTCAGAAAGCCAGCATCAAGCTGCTTTTGAACTTCCTCTTTAATCTTTTTTGACATCTCGGGGTGAGTTTGATGAAGCTTCTGTTTCACAGGAGGACAATCCTCTATCAAAGGCAACTCATGCACAACAATGTCAGTATCCAGCCCAGGCATGTCTTCATAAGACCAAGCGAAGATGTCAGCATACTCTTGGAGCATCACAATCTTGAATTCTCTCTTGGCCTCCTTGGTACCCAAGTTGATCACTTCTAAAGTCTCTTCATGCGGCTTAATAGATTTCTCTTCTTGCCTCAACAATCTAGCTAACTGTTCAGGAACTTCACATTATCATTGAAATCTTGTAATAATGGGGGACTAGATCTGCATGAATGATTTTATTTCTTTACTTTATATTTAGATTAAAAAATAAAATTAAAGATCACGTTGAATGTGTTATTTGAAAAAATGTAAAATAAAGACAAGGAGCGGAATATTTGAATGCAAAAAAAACGTCCTTTATTGATGATAAACTTTAAAAATTCAAAATATTGGTGTCCCTACAACATGATTCACTACACCTTGGGCAGATTGTAGGAATTATTGCATGATGAAAAACAAAAGAAAATTACTCTTGAAGATGGGTGATGACGGCGACATCTTTAGGAAACTAATTGACAGGCTCTTGACCCAAAATAATAGGATAAATCCAGCGATCCATATAACAATCACTGTCTGTATCATCCCCAATAGCATCAACATCTTCAAATTGAACACCTCGATTGACAAACTTGATGGGCGGAGGAACCTTCGGGGCTGCAGTAAAAGTCATATGGGTCTTATAACCCAAACCTTTCTTGTCATTTTACGTCGGGAGCTCCAAAATTCTACCCCAACCTTCAGGGTGTCCAGCTTCAACAATAGCTCGAGCTTGATGGTAGGACATCATTCAGACCTCATGCATTTTAACCTCAACATGAGGAGTCTTGATAACTTGAATAGTTTCAAACGCCTGAAGAGGAGTCTCCTGAATTTAACCTTCGACTTCCACATAACGGAAAGAGCTCAAACAACTAACAACATAGTCTTCTTTACCATAGATGGTTACCACCCTCCCATTAACCAAGAACTTCAGCTTTTGGTGCAAGGTAGAAGTTACCGCACCTTCCCCATGAATCCAAGGACGACCAAGTAGACAAAATTAAGACAAATTAATATACATAACAATGTAAGTTGTCTTGAAAGTCTGGGGACCTATCTTCACAGGAAACTCCACTTCACCAAACACAGAACTTCTGGAACCATTAAAAGCTTTGACGATCAGATCATTTGGCTTAAGCATAACCCCTTCATAATCAAGCTTCATCATAGCAGATTTTGGAAGCACATTGAGGGACGATCCCGTGTCAACCAGCACACGGGACAAAGTCGTATGGATAGATCATAATCAGTGAAGCCCAATCTGTTGCTTGCAGAGAAGCTATTCACAATACCTTCAAACTAATTAACAGAAATTTCAAATTCATCAACGCGTTCCTGTGTGGCTCAGAATCTCTTAGCAGAGACAGGATAAAAATCTTTGAAGGTGCCAGACTAAGCTGATCAATGATCTTGTAGTCACTTTTCCTGATGTACCTCATGAGCTCAGTCACATCTTTCTCCAGAGCTAGATTTAAGACAGATGTTGGAACTTTTGTGGATAACTCATTACCATTGGTCACAATCCCTTTTCCTTTCGCTTTCGCCCTAGCCTGGGCATCAACACTTGTATCTGGTGGAGGATAAATCTGACTGCTACAGGTTATTCTGCTCTCACCCACAACATTGTCTACCTCAGGCTTGTCCTTGTCAGACGGGGAATCAACATTCAATCTCTTCCCGTTGTGGTAGAACTGAGTACCATAATTCCACATAATAGCTTTCTCATTCAAATATGGTATTAGATCTAGTACAATAATCGTCACAAGAGATTTCTTTGCAGGCACATGAATTGTTATCGGCACTTTCTTTGAGGGAATCGAGATGGTCACAACATCAACCTCATCTACAACATCTTGGGCATTTACTACCGCTCGCTTAAACTGCAAGCTCTTCTTTTCAATCAATATTTTAATTTCCCTCTTCAAGGATTCATAACCCTCAGGCTATGACAGAAAATCCTCGCAATCAGGATCACACTCGGGGAATTCTCCTTGCATCAACCATTTCTCTTTTATCCACATCAGAGGAGTGGTCAGCTCATCAACATTCATAAACAGATCAAGATCCTCGTCATCACAAATGGCATTAACAACACCACCACCATGATTTGGTGATGGCTGTTGAGTGATATTCAGGGTTGGAGGCGGTCCAAAATTTCTTGCCTCAGTATCGAGCAACTCTTGCACTTTGTACTTTAGAGCAATGCAATTCTCAATAGTATGCCCCCGCCCATCAGAATGATAAGCACAATGAGCATTTGCATCAAAATTGTACGGTAGCTTTGCAGGTTCCACCTTCCATGGATGCGACTCAATCATTTTCAGACTTATCAAATAGTTAAAAACCTCAGTATAAGACATGGGCAATGGATCAAACTTCCTAGGAGGTCCCTTTGGCCTTTTTTGATTACCTTGGCGAGGTGCATAAGTTTGCCTCTGAGGAGCAGCAGTAGTGGGAATAGTCATAACAGCAACTTGGTGATCATATTCTTGATACTTCCCTTTACCTTTATTTGCATAGAGAGCACTAGATTCACCCTTTTTCTTCTTATATCCACCAAAAGCTTTATTTGTGCCACTTGACTGGCCTTTATCAACACTGATGTCCTAGATCTTTCCCAATTTGATTTTGACTTCGATTCGTTCGCCAAACATCACCATGTCAGCGAAAGACCCGAACATACTACATCTTGCATAGTACTTCCCTTGTAGAGTACCAACAAACATTTCTACCATTTCACGCTCCACCATAGGAGGCTAAACCTTCGCGGGCATCTCGCGCCACCTGTGCGCATATTCTTTGAATGACTCATTAGCCTTTTGGGATAAATTTTGCAATTGAGTTCTTGTTGGAGCCATGTCCCTATTGTACTGGTATTGCTGCACAAAAGCCTAAACCAGATCTCTCCAAGTTCGAATAAGAGAACTTTCGAGACTCATGTACGAGTCTAAAGGACCACCAACCAAGCTATCTTGAAAGAAGTACATCAGGAGCTTTTCGTCCTTCGAATGAGCAGACATCTTCTGGAAATAAGATCTTATGTGAGTCTTGGGACAAGTATTCCCCTTATACTTAGTCAACTCTGGCACTTTTAATTTGGGAGGGATTTTCACCCCTAGCACAAGCCCTGGATCAGTCATATCGAATCCAACGACTCCTTGGTTTTCAAAAGCTTGCATGCGCTCCTCGAGCATAAGTAACTTCCTGTTAGATTCAGTTTGTTCAACATCGTTAGTATACCAATCTTCCATATCATCCTCCTCCGACTGAGGAATAAGGACCGAAATTCCCCTGTGAATCAATGGCTGCACAACACCTTGTTCAACCTGACGATTCATCACAAGTAGAGGCACAAATCCATTACCATTCTTAACACGCATAGTAGGTTGATTCACCACCTAATTCACTAGACTCGAATGTCGCGCCGCGAAAAAAACACAAAGTCGCCACCGAACTTAATTTATCATGAAGGAAGAGAAAATATTGAGAAAACCCGAAGAGAAATAGATAAGATTGTCTTATGACCAAGAGATGGATTCGGGAGCCGATTATGCAAGGGGAAGGTATTAGCACCCCTCACATTCATCGTACTCGATGGGAACCATTTCGTTCATCTATGTGTAAGGATGTTTTCAAGGAATCATGATTGTTATAAATGCTTCAAAGATGGGTTTAATTAGGGAAAAAAATAAGTTTTTAATTAGCGCGCCCGCCGCAGTTGCGAACCTTTTGTGTCTACGTATCTGTCATACCCCAAAATTTTCCCTCCAACTCCTCAAGGCATTCCATACATCCATACTCAAAGATTCCTCAAGGGTTGATCAGACAAACCCTCTCCTAGACAATCAACCCAAACTAGGATTTGGTAATTCTTAGATCCAGATGGACTTCCAACATCTCCAATGGTCATCATGCCTCCTCATATGCTTCAAGGATTCTCCATGACAAAATTCAAGCCTCACAAGCCAAGTTTGCTCAGACAATTGCTCAGATGGTTGAAAATCAGTTGTATTGGACAAAAAGTCAACTGTGGTCAACATACAGTCAAACTTCATGATTTTTGGTCAACATCCTCATTTTGAAGTTAAATTCATCATTTGGTCAAGGGTTGATCATGATTCATCAAAGAAAACTCAAGATTTGCTCAAAAGTCAAACTTTCTAAATTAGGGTTTTCTAGTGAAAAGTCAACTGAACTTTGACTGAGCATAACTTCTTCATACTTTCTCATAAATTTTTCCACCACCTCTTGTTTTGAAGGAAATTCAATTCTCTACAACTTCATGTCTCACAAAAATGTTCAAAAAATGCTTCATTTGGAAGGTATGGATCAAAACATTACAGGTCTTTTTCAAAGTCAACAAAAAGTCAACATTTTGTTTTGAAGATATATTGAGCATGGAAACTCCAATTGAGATGAAACCAAAGAGGTTGGTTAGAGGACTCTTAGAGCTTTCCAAAAAGTCCAAGAACACTCAAAAATGTGGAAAATTGATCAAAATACACCTTGTGCAAGTTGGGCAATTTTGAAGAAGTGCACAAAGAGAGATGCTTGTAAAAATCAAACATTTTGCAAATGGGCCTAGTTTTTCTTCATTCAAACTTGTTCCTTATACAACTTGGAACATCCAAGCCCAATGCCACGAATTTTTACTTTATTTTTCTATTTAATTTGGATTTTATTCATTTAAATACAAATTAAATTCAAAAATAAGGTATAAAATCAAAATTAATTGCAAAATTGATTTTTCTCTCATCCTTGAGATCTAAGCAACCCAAGAAAGCTGGCAAGTTTCGAAATTTGATTTGATTTGGCAAGAAATTGAAGAAATTGGATCAAATAAGGAAGATTTGATTTTGTACAAAATCAAATATTTTTAACATTGATTAACCATTATTTGTTCCTCAAATCAGCTCAAATTTCATCCAATATAAATATACAAGGCATATCACATGAATGAGAACAGAAAAATTGCTTGGAGGAACCCTAACCTAACTCAAAAAACCCGTGCCTTTCAAGTAACTAGCAACCCTTGTTCCAGCTTGTTTCAATTGGTTTTGAGGATCCAAACACGTTCCTTGACATCCCTTGAAGCATCCCAGACCTTGACATTGTCCAAAAACATCAAGAATCACAAGGACACGATTTCGGCTTGTCACACTTTTTCCAAAATCGATTTCTAATTCTCATGCATTATTAACATGTTTTGTTGTTGTTTTTGTGTTTAGAACGAAGCTTGGAAGCTTTCTGGGCGGTTTGATTGAATTTCCATGGCCTAGAACACGAATTACCATTGCTAGGGTTTTCGGTTTCAAATTAGGGTTTCTTTAAAACGGATAAATTGGACCAAAAGACCACCACCATCGTGTTTAGAATTCAATTTGCAATCGATTCATGTACTCACAATTAATTTATATTACGTGTATGAGATTTTGGAAAATGCAAGGACTATAGCGTCGCATGGAGGCCGACGCAATCTTTTCAAAAATTCAAAACGAAGACGATGAAGGTTGGCGCGTGATCTGGTGCAATCAGGGAGCGACACCCGTTTACAATCTATTCGCTCAGGTTTTCAAACACTTGTGCAAGCCAGCTCAGTTGGTCAAGGCGTGGGTTTGTGAAGGCAATGTCCTGAGTTCGAATGCCAGCCATGGCAAAGCATTTTTTACAAGTTTGCATATTTTTACTATTTTCATATTTTCTTTTAATATTTTCATACAATTTAATTTTTCTTTCATAATTTTTATCATGCATTTAAAAAATACCAAAAATATTTATTTTTTGCATACACATCAGAAAAATGTTTATTTAATTTATAAAATTAAAAATATTATTTTTGTATGCATATTTAATTTAATTTCAATTTTATCATTTAAATCACTTTTAATTGATTTTTAATTATTAAATTAACTCCAAAAAATCCCAAAAAAATTATTTTAGCATATTAATGTTATTTCTAGCATGAAACATTTTGCTCATTCAAAAATTATTATTTTTACTAACATTTTCATCTTATTCGATTTCCTTGTATTTCCCGATTTTTCATCTGTTCACAGGTTATCTCGTTTCGGACACTTTTTTTTTATCATTTTATTTTCATATTATGTAATTGCCTATGGGATGTAATAGTTTAATTAGGACTTTTATTTTCCGCATTTTTTTCAACTATGTATCTGTCCCAAAGCCATGTAATAGCGTAGGATTTATCTTTCCGCACTTTATATTTCCGCAATTTACTTTCCGCACCCTATAAACTGCTAGTAACTAGGCGTGTATGGCAAGATAAAATTGGACATAGACCACTCATAATTCCAAGATAACATATCTGAAATTAACACACTCTTTTCACACATGCACCCCGTAGAGTATTCTCTCTCGTTGCCTTTACGAATTCAAATGGTCAAGTCCCTCGAACGTAGAGGTATTCTAGCACTGTTGCCTTCAAAACAAATCATCATAGTCCCTTCGATACAAAGATCATAGACCCACGATGTCGCCTACGAATACATGATCTTGACCCTCGATTGTCGCCTACGAAAAATGATGATAGTCCCTCCGAATGTGCTAGGATACTTCCTACAAGTTGCTTTCTATGACTATCCGATGTCCCTTCGAATGTCCCGCTTACATCCAACGAATAGAGTTACCTACCAACTAATGGTATGGATAGCACTATCCTAAAAGAACGTAAAATAACACGAAAACGACCAATTCTGAGTAGGTAATAAGACTTTTAGTTGCTTGCTCTATCAAAATACTTTTCACACCTTACACTTTTTTTTTCAAACTCTTTTCAAACGAAACATTTCCGAACACTTTGTATACATTCCTACATGAGTCATTACAAAGTCAAAGCGAAATGCCTTTTCAAAACATTTTTGTCAAACACACAGAAAGCACAATTTTTTAAAGTGATCTAAGAAGCAACTAAGAGCCCGTAGATAACTACGGATGGAAAGGGGTGCTAATACCTTCCCTTTTCATAACCTTCTCCCTTACTCAGAATCTAAATAAGGTCTTTTTCTGTACTTTTTACCTTCCCTTAATTGGATAAAAGAAAAGTCGGTGGCGACTCTTGCTATCCGCACATTTGCGATACAAAAACCTACAAAGTCAGTTTACCGTATTACAGTATCCCTTTCGTGCAATATGGAATCAGGGAGCCGTAGTTCGGATAGAAAATAAGTACGTGTTTGTGTTTTTTATGGGAGATGTTAATGTTCACATCCTAGCATCTGGTATGCGGTTTGAATGGAAATAACATACACCCTTTTTTGAAAGGTTTTGAGTTACGCCCTCAAGGCAAGATGCCACCTTTGATTGGTTGTATTGAATTTAGGGCAGAGATAAGTCCTCGAACAGTAACCTCTGTAGGTAGTAATCGAGTCTTTATGACTCCAAAAATTTTCTTGTGAAAGATATGTGGTAAGTATGGTCACGTTCCTCGTATTGGAAGACAAGTACTTAGACCACACACTCTACAGTGAGGATCAAGCACTCGAAAGAGGGTTGAGTCTGCACTCGACCTTCTTTTTTAGTCCAATACGTGGAGGACTTTACTTGTATTGAAGAATTATTTTATTTTGGAAGGCAAGTGTTTAGACAACAACCTCTACAGGTAGTATCAAACCCTTAAGATAGGAGAAGACCTTCACCTAACCAATCCATGACCATTCCAAGTTTATTGAGAAAACGTTTTGAAAAAGATCACTTGGTACAAGTACCAAGGTTTTAACTTTAAGTTGTTTTATGAATGATATGCATGGAGAGACGTGAAGGGAGGTGGATTGGGTAAAGTTAGGTCGATAGTGACGTGGCTGAGCATATCGACTTATGGACGAGAACACACAAGGCGTGCTTAGTTGGCTTATGATGTTGGAGTAGTGATGAATATTTGTTGGAGGTCAATGGTTAATATGAGAAGATATATGAATAAGAATGCCTAGAGGAGAGAGGTGAAAGAAAGAACTTCAATTAATTGTTTTTTGAAAATAAACTTGGCGTTGGACCAAGCTTTTCCCTTTTGTTTATTTTTTGAAATTGTTTTCTATTTTTGTTGATTTTATCTTGTTAACATACTTCACATACAAGCAATCAAACATACAAAACAATAAATCATACGCTATTACATCGTTTCGTGGAGGGGGTTTCACTTTAATACAATTGTCCAAGCAAAATTATAAAGCGAAATTTAAATGACTTAAAGCACAAAAAATTATATTGTCCAAGGTAAGTGATCCAAGGCTTCCAAAATGTACCTCAAAACAATAACAAACGATTAGTGATAATGCACAAAATGATGCATGAGATGAAATAGAATCATGAACAAATATTGATAAAAATTAACATGTAAAATCCTAAAATCCTTACGAGCACCCAAAAAAAGATTCAAATGCGTTTCCTTGGTATTTATATGAACAAAATCAAAATATAATAAAATAAGTAAATAAAATAAACAAAAAAAATCCAGGATCATGGTCAATGTCAACACATGTTATCATATTTTTTAAAATATGTAAAAAGAAAATATTAAACAAAAATGATGTAAAAAAGCCTTCAGGGGTGTATGGATCAGGAGCATGTATAAACAGAATTTCTAATGGACTAGGCCCAGTTCACTCATAGCCTAAGCCCATACCTAACCATCCTTTTTTATTAATTCTAAATTAAATTTAAAATTTATAAAATAAGGAAAAAAGAAGATGAGAGAATATGGCTGATAGTTATTTTTCTGTTATGATCCATTATTGAGCTGGCATTGCAAACTGTTTTGAGATTTGATTTTGAATGGATATCTAGACAACATAATATGTTTCCTCTGAATATTCTCATTTCATCGGTTTCACCTTTCCATCTTTATGTGTTATCCTGATTCTTCCTCTTGTTTCTGTTATTTAATTTGTGCTGCAGGGAATTTTGGATGCAGTTTAAACTAGTTTATTTCGACCACGTAATAACTGAACTCGACAAAGTCATGGCGTTTCTGTGATGATATAACTGCTTTTGTTGATCAAGAACACCCGTTTGTTGAAGTATGGAACCCGGTGTCTGAAGTTTTTGTTGCATATCTCATTGCAAAGAACTTGGCTGCTGCTGCAAACCCATTTGCTGCTGCATCTGTGCAGGCTGACTGTGAAACTTGTACGAATACTTTACCCAATGAATTCAATTCAATCCTCAAATAAAGATTCCAATAGCAAATCCCCATCATCAAGCATCAAACGAACGAGTGAAACAATAATTGTGATCATACTAGCTCTTTTGCATCATATCTTTGTACTTTAATCCACAAAATTATCTCAATTTAATGAACAATCATGATGACAATGCCTTGACGAAGCCTTTGATGAAAACAAGACTTAAGAGATGCTCCAAATAACCATAAATTGCAACTTTAATCTCTGATCAAATGAACTTCAATTGAAATACTCCTTGTACAATAGACCCTGATGTCATGATCATCTATCTGAATGCCAAAACTTATCGTTAATGAACGATGCATGTTAGATGAACTAATGGAAGGTATGTACATGATGATTACGAGACTCCTAAGCCAGATGATTCTTATTAAAGGATAAGTCAAATTTGAGGTATGGCAACTGCTCTTATTTAATCGTCTTAAAACTCGAAGGTAAGATTGGTGCGTGCCTTTCGAACTTTCGAGGTAGAAGATAATTAAATACAAATGCCAGAAATTTGTCCTGAAAAGATGGTGTGATTAGGTTATTTGTTTTTTGTATTATCTGTTGGGGATGGAATCTGTTTTTTTGATGAAAAGATTTACGGGTAGATGTGGTGAACACTTGTAACGTAGCGACAATGCCGATACAAGGAAGGGTAATGCTTGTAACGTAGCAACGGCTAATACAAGGTTCTCATAGAGGAGTGGTTGTTATACGAAATGGTATTTGAAAGACTTGGTAAAAGTTTAACACGGACGAACTTTTAGATTGATACGGACGAGTATCTAAGATATCTTTAACACAAACGAGTGTTAAGATCGATACAGACGAGTATCGGAAAAAAGATACGGACGAGCATCAAAATACGGACGAGTATCAAAAGAAGATTTAACACAAACGATTGTTGAGATCGATATAGACGAGTATCGAAAGATGATACGGATGAACATCAAGAGAAGATACGGACGAGGATTAAAAGAATATTTAACACGGACGGGTGTTGATACCGATAAGGACGAGCATCAGAGAAATGTTTAACATGGATAAGTATTAAGATTGATACGGACGAGTATCGAAGAGATCTTTAACACGTACGAGTGTTAAGATCGATATAGACGAGTATTGAAAGAAGATACAGATGAGCATCAAGAGAAGATACGGACGAGTATCAAAAGAATATTAAACACAAACGAGTGTTGATACCGATAAGGACGAGCATCAGAGAAATGTTTAATACGAACGAGTATTAAGATTGATACGAACGAGTATCCAAGAGATCTTTAACACAGACGAGTGTTAAGATCGATACAGACGAGCATCGAAAGAAGATGCGGACGAGCATCAAAAGAAGATACAAAAGAGTATCAAAAGAAGATACGGATGAGTATCAAAAGAATATTTAACACAGACGAGTGTTGATACCGATATGGACGAGTATCAGAGAAATGTTTAATATGGACGAGTATTAAGATTGATACGGACGAGTATTAGAGAAATGTTTAACACAGACAGGTGTTACGATCGATACGGACGAGCATCGAAAGACGATACGAACGAGTATCAGAGAAATGTTTAACACGGACGGCTGTTTGGAAGTACAAGGTATTGGCACTGTTAGTTGGGGATCTTGAGGTAATATTCTTTGTGGGGATGTATCACCATTTTAAATGATTAAGGCCTTCTGTGCAAAGAACTCAATCTGGCTTATGCTTCGTATGCATGTTTGAATTCTTTTGTGGCATAATGATCCATTTTATTGGATATGCTACGCATTTTGAGGATGCAATAATATGCAATGACAACTATATGCAAAGTGCAGAGAAATAAACTCTGCGGGGATAAGAACAGGCTCATTGGGACCCATTTTTCGTTGCTTGGAGATACCAATACGGGTTGGCGTTGAAAGCTTGAGGCGCCAAAGATTATTGGTAACTTCGTTGGGGAGAAGAATTGTAGCTTGCCAGAGATGAAAGTAATCCGATCTGACTTCTCTACATCCTTGATTGTTGGAGATCTAATCAATCTGCTGGGGAGTAGATGCTACACGCCACTCGTATCTCTTCAAATACCCCGATTTTGACCATGCTAGAGAAGAATAATTTGGTGCTCGGGGATTAAGATGGACACAAATCTCCTCAACTGCCCCGATTTACTTCTCTGCTGGAGATTGACAACTGTTGTCTATAGGGATTGCATGTTGAACCCACATAACACTCATTGAGTGCCCCAAGTTACTCTACTAGGGAGAAATGCGGTGTATACACGTGTTGAACCACACAAAATTCTTAATTGCCCCAAGTTTATACTGCTGCTGGGGGAACTATGATGGATGCTTGTGCCAGGTCATGAAACAATTTGAATGCCCCAAGCTTATTCTACCGCTGGGGAGTATGCTCGGAACATCTGTAGGGGATGGAGACGGCTTTATCACGCTGGCTGGATCGAGATGACCGCCACAGATTACTGCCCACACAGAAGAACAACGCTAGAAATACTATGGCATCCTTTAGGATGGTTTTTCATCAATGTAGGATCGTATTTCAGTTTAGCTTAAAAATATTATTCCCCAATATTTCTCAATGCAATGTTCAATAACGAACTAAAACACATTTCGCATACAAAAATTCAAGCATAGACGATAAAAATTAGTTTTTCGGGCGAAACAATTTTATTAATTGAAATTGGCCTGAAAGTAGGCGTTTTACAAGGAAGCAACTCCTAAATGAGGTAGTTGCACAAAAGAAAAATAAGAGTACAACAGGTGGAATGGGAATAGGAAACACTCAAATTTCCATTAAAACCGGTGTTGTTACAATTCCCATATCCAAGGTAGTCCCAATGCCTTGCTTCAAAAGAATAGAAAATGGATCGGTCCGTTAACCGCCAAGGTGCCGAAGATGCACAAAGTTGCCTGTGAAGAATATTCGAATTTTCATGCGTAATATTTTTTGACCGCATGGAATTGACCGGAAGTGGAACGTCTTCCCCATCCATATCTGTCAGGATTAGAGCACCTCCTACAAAATGTTTTCTTCATGACATATAGTCCCTCGTAGTTTGGAGTCCATTTGCCTCTTGGATCAGAATGGCTTTGTACAATGATTCTCCTCACGACCAGATCACCGGGATAAAACTTTTGAAGACGGATTTTCTTGTCGAACACTTTCTTCATTCTTTTCTGATACAAATGGCCATGGCAGATGGCTGCTAAACGTTATTCATGAATTAGGTTGAGCTGGCCCAATCTTGTCTAAACCCATTCTACTTCATCAAGCTTAGTCTCCATTAGAACCCTTAGCGAAGGTATCTCTACCTCGACCGGGAGCACCGCGTCCGTGCCATAGACAAGAGAAAAGGGAGTTGCCCTTTTTGAAGTACACACAGAAGTTCTATAACCATGTAAGGTGAGGGGAAACATCTCATGCCAATCCTTATATGTCCTCACCATCTTCTGGACAATCTTCTTTATGTTTTTATTAGCAGCTTCGACTGCACCATTCATCTTAGGCCTTTTCCTTTCCTATCATTCACATTCTTGTAGTAAGAAGCACTCTCCCTACTATCCTCATCATAAATTCTACTCTTGTTCACCAATTCAGCAAAACAAGTAATCTGTTGATACCCAATAGCCTTCTTGATATCAGGCCTCAAACCATTCACAAACTTCAGACACTTAGATCTCTCAGCATTCATAGTATTGTAATGAGGACAATACTTAATCAGCTCTTGAAATCTTGCAGCATACTCAGCCATGGTTCCATTACCCTACTTCAGTTCAAGAAATTCCACCTCTTTCTTACCACGCACATCTTCTGGAAAATAGTTCTCCAAAAATGCATCACGGAAAAGAGCCCAAGAAACTTCAACACCTTCCTCATCAAATCTCTGAACAGTGTTGCTCCACCAATCTTCAGCTTCCTTCTCCAACATATGAGTACCAAACTTCACCTTTTGCGCATCGGTACAATTCATAACTCTGAAGATCTTCTCAATCGCCTCCAGCCATGCTTGAGCCTTATAAGGTTCATGCTCACCCTCAAAGATAGGAGGATTGTTCCTCTAAAAATTTCCCAAAGCACGGAACTCATCTTCCTCACCTTAGTGTCCAGCATTCGCCTGTGGAATTTGCCTAAGAGATACAACCAACAATCTCAAGGAATCAGCAATAGCATCATCATTCCTTCCTGCAACCATCTACAACCTTCCTAGGACAATGGTATCAATTGTGTCAGATACACAGATCAAATACAACAGGAATTAAATCAATTAATAACCTGGCCAAATAAATCTGACCGACCATTGCTCTGATACCACTAATGTAACACCACTTTTCTATCCCCAAATAATCATGGTATAAATCAAAGTAAAATAAAATGCATGCATGCAAAGGGTGTCACATGTTATTTTCCATACTTAGGAAAATCAACAAACAACCATTAACATGCACCTGGTCATACTCATAACACATATTTGAATTTCATGCTTTAAAATAAAACTATGCATTTCACAGCGGAGTATTTAATATCTTAGATACTATCAATGATTACATCCCATAATATAATCATTGGATGAAATAACAATGAATCATAACATAATCAAGTCATAAAGATTCATACATCGGCACCACGGCCACATCAACATAGTATCTCAACATACGAATACAAAATATATGAGAATACATAACAAACATCTCATAAAAGCAGAAATCCAGATAATCCCCGTGTTACATGACCAGAGCAATGACTAACTACCTAGTATAATGAATAAATAGATAAACTCATCAACTAGTCTCGTGCAAAGCACCACTATCCTCGGAACCTGCACGTTACCCACATAGAGGCAACATCATAATGAAGGTATAGAAACAACATATATTCATCAATTCCACACACTTCAAGTGATATTCCAACATAATATGATTATACAAATATTCCAAGTATAACATATTCTAATTTATTACAATTAGCTCAATTATCATCAATCCAAACAATCCAATTGTTCACATAATCAAGTATCACAATGCCAATACACATAATTCATATTCATCAATGACTCATGTAACAACAATGCAATGTGACTAAATATGCATGTGGTACCATTGGGAACATTTCGTTCACCCCATTTCTGATTCATTAACTTAGAACCAAAGTCACGCTTCTGATCTGGACAAGACCACAACCACCATTGTGAACTCACTGTTTCACCGCTACTTATCCATTCAAGAATCGAGCAAAATGTGAACCCAAAGTTTCACCACCTCAATTTTCAAGGTCAACCAATGTATGCATGTGCAATTCATCAAGTAAAATATGCAAAATTAAGATTATCCGCCAACCTCAATTATTCAAGCATATCACCATAACTCAACTCACGTGAATTATCCGCCAATTACATAACATCATGTTTCATCAACAACAAACAATGCACATAGAATGTACTATCATCACACATCACAAATAACATATATTATTCAAGCCAACACATGTTATTCTCAACAATCCATCCAAAACATAACATACATACACTAATTCAAGTAGCATGTATTCATCGAAATCGCATCCAAACATGATCCAAAACTCATCAAAACCATTATTAGAAATCATGTAAATTAAGGATAAATCATAAGCAAGCAATCCCATAAGCCAAAACATTCAAAATTAGAATAATCATTTTTCTGCACACAGTGAGTTGCGTTCAGCGCCACCCCGCGCGCTCAGCTCCCTTCACGTTATGCAGAAAAATCTACTACGTGACAGCTTCTGCCCAGCCACGAAAATCCATCCCAAACTAGTTTTTATGCTTATTAAACCTCATATAAACATCATCTAACATGTATACACTATAGGGAACCTATTCATATCATCAAATCTAGTTTTATTCATCAAAATCCCCAAATTACAACTTCAATTTGAGAATAAAAAACCTAGAATTAGAGATACCCAATCCTATAGCATGTTACTAATCACTACCCAACAACATAAAAATGCATAATAATGAAGATTCTCCCCCTTACCTCTTGAAGATTTGACTTCCTAGGGTTTCACCTTCTTTTCTCTTCTTCTTCTCTTCTCTTCTCTTCTTCTTCTTCTTCTTCTTCTTCTTCTTCTTCTTCTTCTTCTTCTTTCTTTTTCTCTTTTCTCCAAATGGCAACACTAATTATCTTTTTACCTCTAACCTTTACTAACTAGTAATGTCTTTCTTATTGGGATTAATACTTAACACCTCCATGTTACTTCTATTCTTAATATTAGGCCTAAAAGCAAATAACCAAAATTCTACTCATAAAACCCAATTAATTAAATAACACACATATTCAATTAATTCAATTGTTCATTTAAATCACCCAATTAAATTAATTATCACATAATATAATATATATAATAATAATTAATAATTAGCCATTAAAAAATCGGATGTTATACTATGCATACACATAGATGAACTAATATCAAGAATATCAGTCAAGGTCTATCAAATTCCCTTTTTATGTTTCTTCAAAACCTACAAAAACTTATTTTCTTGATCAAAATCAAGGTTAGACGAAATTGTAACCAGAGATTTTTCATTCCTCTCCAAATAAGCATAACTCATATTTTCAAGAAGTGGCTTCATATCTAGAGAATGTGTTTGCTCAATGGACCGTATGTTGGGGGCAATGGGGATTTCAATAGCTTCATCTACATGAACAACTTCATTTGCAACCTCATGTGCAGTAAGTTTCTCAACTTGCAAGATAACCTTAATTTCATCATAACTAGAGCAAATTTTAGTTTCAATACAAACATCACAAGAGTAAATATCATCAAAATCAAACAATGATGGAAAATCTGCTGCAAACAAATCAGTACAAGTATCATCAATAATCTCAGAAGGCAAAT
This sequence comes from Vicia sativa, assembly GCA_021764765.1. Classification (NCBI taxonomy): domain Eukaryota; kingdom Viridiplantae; phylum Streptophyta; class Magnoliopsida; order Fabales; family Fabaceae; genus Vicia; species Vicia sativa. Next base: position 18,444,432 of record CM038793.1, on the reverse strand, counting down.
TTATTGGAAAAACAAAATTCTCTTCCAAGGGTTGTTGGTTAGATCCTTGAGTTTGTTGCATGGCATTCATCAGAGAGGCAAGTTGTCCAATCTGTGTTTGCAAAGTATGCAAAGTATAATCTATTTTTTGTTGATACTGAAGATTATTTGCAGCCATTTTTTTGACAATGTCCTCTAGTGAAGGTCCAGAAGGTGTAGAGCACACAACTTGAAATTCCTTCAAATGCTTATGTGGATCCTCACATGCAAGACTGTTGTACCCAAATTTTTTCCCCTAAGATTCACTCATACTTCATACCATTGCATCACACAAAGATCAAATGGTCTCTCTCTCTCTCTCTCTCTCTCTCTCTCATCTTTGGGTTTGCCTTTGGGAGATCACCAAAAACCATTGAATGTATGTGATCATTGATGTTTGACTAACAATAATGTGTGTATACTTCACTCTCCAAATGTTATAGGTGAATGGTGCACAAGTCTCTTATTCAAGGAGTCAATAGGTTCATGTGTTTATTTCCCTGCCTTCCCTTCTCAATTCTCAAGATTTTTTGAAAGTATTGTCTCTCATTGAATATTTCTCTTGTCATCATCTATGGTCTCTCATCTTAAGTATATGCTTCATTTTTGAAATATATCATCAAATTCAAAGAATTCACCATTCTATGGTCATCTACCTTGAATTAGGGTTTTGGACTTCTGAGGATCATATCTTGGCATTTGTGTGAAATTTGTGGATGATTTCAAAGTAATTTTATTCTCAAGAGGACTTCTAATATGAATATGCTTGGATCCAAGGAGTTTGATTGACAAGAAGATTATTTAGAAGTCTATGATTGCCCACTCTCTCTATTGATGCTTCATTTATCTTATATGACTTCAAAGGATCATAACTTGGTCATACCTTGTCCCATTGATATCATTTTTGTTTCATAATGAACCTAAGGATGTCTAATACAACTTAGTTCAATTGGTAAGAAGATAAAATTCTTAGAAATTTGCCTATGAAGTCAAAATATTACAAGTCCTTGATGAATTTCTCAATGGTTGGTCAATCAACTTCAAGAGATCATATCTTGATCATCACTTATCACCTTGAGGTCGTTCTTTTTGCACAAAAATCTTGAAGACATGAAATTTATCTCCATACAAGCTTTGAAGATTGAAAGTGTTTGGAAGTTGCTTGAAGAAATCAAAAGATTATAGGTCACTTCATGAAATTTCATCAATTTCACAAGGCCATAACTTGCTCAATTTTTGGAGTTTTTGGTTGGTTCTTTTTGCAAAATTCTATTTGAGAGATCTACTTCATTTAATCTTTGAAAATCAAGAGCAAATTTTGAATGGAAGGCCATGTTTGGATTGAAAACATTATAGGTCATTTTTTGCCAAACTTAGAAATTTTTCTATGTGTGAAAAAGTCAGTTTATTTTTGGTGATTTCAAAGGATCACAACTTCCATCTCAAGATGTCAAATGTTATCTTTCCAAGTACATTGTAAACCTTGTAATCTCAGCTTTCCAAAGAGCCCAAGGTTGTGCCATAAAGGTCCCTAAGCAATGAGTTATACATATTTGAAGGAGGCTCCATGTCATCCATTTTTGCTTCGAGTATGAAAATTTACAACATGTAAACTTGGATTACAAGAAAAATTACTCAAAGTTTAGATGCTAAACATGTTTAACTAATTTCCCAGATGAGTTTTGATGCAAATTACACTTGAAATGAGGTCGTTTTGATGCCCTTGGAGTCACACGTTTTGCATGATTTCAGCCAGCTCGTTTTGCACGAATTCACCACAATTCCTTCTCATTTTCATCACCAATCACCCTCCTATAAATAGAGGATTATTCCTCACTCATTTCCTCAAGCTTTGATAGCCAGAAAACCCCTGCCAAACTCTCTCTCGAACCATATTTTCTGCAATTTCGTTTTCACTCTCGAAGTTATTCCAGTTTGAAATTAACCATTCATTCTTCTTCCTTGAACCTCATTGAAGCTAACAGAACAAGAATTGTGCCTTGAAGCTTCCTAAATCGTGCTATCCAAGTCCAGTTTCAGAGCTCTGAAGTGAACTTCGTTCAGGTAGGAATCTCCACCAAACCTTGTAAGATAAAGCATCATTGCACTCTCCTCATCTCCCTGATCCTTGTGATCTTCACCATTTGCATTTTCATCAAGTATTGACTGAGAATTTATGGAAATAAGTGCTCGTTATTATTTATGATTTTTCCAAATTGTTCATGGTACAAGTGGAATAAATTATTCGCTAGGGTACCATTAGAATCGTCTTGAAGAGACGAAGCGAATGGCACCGGTCTGAAGAATTTATTTCACAGTTTGAGGAACTCCAATTTTGGAGTGGCTGGAGGTTGAAGACGATGACATGTCTCGTCTCAACCAATGAGAGCACGCCAGGTTATTTTTTTAAATTGGATTCTGTGATAGCGCTTTACCATCCGCGCGTTATAGGAGCCCTTGGATCTGATTACTTTTATTAGTCAGCATCGATCCAATGCGTGACATTATTTCTTGTTTTATTTTTAATTTTGCAATCAGGTGTGAAAACCAAGGGGGTCCATATCAAGCACAGCGCTCCATGTCCATTGGATGTGATTACTAACGCGTTTTGACTATGATCAGATGGTCCACATTTTTTTGACTTTTATTTTATTTTCTGATTTTATATTTTAAATGTTTTAAACTTCAAAAAAATCATATAAAATTCATTTATGACTCAAAAATTATTAAAAAATTCACAAAAATATTTTGAAATATTATCTTTCAGAATTTTATTTTTTCATGATTTTATTTTCAGATTTGATATCTTTTATGATTTTTCTCTTTTATTTGATGTTTTTAATTGTTTTAAAATACTTTTTGATATTTTAAAATTCTGGAAAAATAATGGAAGGATCCAATGGTCAAATGACAAATATTGATGACCTCATTTTATTTTTATTTTTGATTTTACTATTTTTTTTTCATTTTTGGTTTATTTCAACTTTTATTTTATTTTCTAAAAATATTTTCTAACTTTAAAATATTCTTAAAAAAATTTGTCAACACTTGTTGACCTCTGTTTCACTTTGGGTAATTTTCTTGGAATTTTATTTTGATGAGAAAATACTATTTATGTATTTCGTCAATAAACTCCAATAAAATAACCTAATTTCAAAATTACTTTTAATCCTTTTATTTGATTTTACTTTCATTTTTATCTTGTTGACTTTTGAATTTATTTTGGGTGTTGATAGGTCTCTTGACCAAATCCACCAAGAAAGTTGATTGATTTTGACGAAGTTAGACCGAACAAATTCATCTGATGCAAAATAAACTTGGAAATTATTTCTTCCTCTTCATCTTATTTTTCTTTTATCCCGATTCGGAGAAAGTGGTCAATTGGTGGCATGAACTTTAATGTTCTAACATAAGCACCAAAATATGACTTGAGCTTTGATCTTGGTTCAACACCTGTGGCGCTTGTCGTGTGGTCGCGTTGATTTCTAATCAAGCTTCTGGAAAGTTTCCACTAACCTTGTCCATTTGAAATTCTCAATCATCTTTGATCGAGTGATGTGATAATTTCAAAACCGGTGATATACTTGACAAAAAACAATTGAAATTTGTCGTGTGGTCGCGTTGATTCTATCAAGCTTCTGGCATGTTTTCATGCGTAAGTTTCAAGATGGTCACCTTGTTGACGACTAACAACTAACAATTCCATGATATACTTGACAAGTTTCAAGATGGTCATCTTGCTAACCTTTATAAATTACTTTTTATTTTTCATTCTTCTTTCCGCATTTACTTTTATGCTCTTTATTTTTATGCACCTTTAATTTTAACATTTACATTTCATGTCATTTTCTATGTCATTTTTCCTTTGCTCACTTGAGCATTTTATTTTCTTATTATTTTGAATTTGCTCACTTGAGCTTTGTTTTTCCTTTTCTGAAACACTTAATAATTCAACCTAAACATAAAAAACTTTTAATTGGACTTGTTTAGTATCCATGTGCATGGAGCTTGATATTTGGACTTAGGATTAGGACATTTACCTCAGCTTGGAGATCTCAGTGCCCTTGGTGTTATTCTGTCTTGTCTGGTTATTATCTTTGTATGCAGGTTATTCCGTTATACTCGATTAAAAGTGGATTTTCTCCAAAATATAGTCGTTACTCTGACCGTTTTTCTCAAGACAAGAGTTCACCTAAAAGCATTGATTTATCTGAAACTTAGTTTTTTTGTCTGGTTATTTGTTGCTTATGTCGTAATCCAAAGGATGGGATATGGTATTGACTCTTGATGTCAAGTACTAGTCTTCTCACCCGGTTAGATCTTTCTTTACCCTTACCTTTTACTTTATGCACTTAGGTTAGCCTCTTCATCTCCTCCCCATTCTTTAATTTTCAAGATCTTCCCTCTTTTTCAAAGGATTCTTGTTTTCAAAACTCGAACCGCTTTCATAAAAAAACTTGGACTTAGGTCCATGCATTTTCAAAATTTCTTTTTCTTAATAAACTTTCAATCCATTTAATAATACTTTAACTTTTATTTTCATAAGACTAAAAAACACCTAACTTCACTTAAATATTTTGAGTCATTTGTGGCTTTTCTAACAAACATTTTCTTAAAATCAACCAACACACAATTTTGGTCTTTTTTAGCCGAACTAATTGGTTTTGATTTCAACATTGCACATTGTTGGTATGTAGGCCTGAAACTCATTGGAAGTTCTATCAAACCAAAAATTATAAAAAATACTTCTTTTCTCCCTCCACCATCCATTTTGTACATATACTTTTTAGCTCACATATAAAATTTTTCAAAAAGGTTCCTGCGGAGTACCGTAGATGCTTTAGGTACCTAACACATTCCCTTTGCATAACTAACCCCCGGTCCCAGATCTCTGATCTTCTTTTTTAGGATTTTATTCGCTCTTTTTTCTAGTCCTTTGGATAAAATAAAAGCACGGTGGCGACTCTTTTGTTACTTTTTTGAGTTAAGTCAATTCAATGGCTTATACTCGTAGTTTTGCCGCTACAAAGACCATTAAACTTTGGCAACAAGCTTATTAAACCAGATTTTAATTTAAAAGGTGCATCAGTTGCAGGATAATTAATAGATAAATCATTATAGTTCATATCAGGGGCATCCAATTGTATCAAAGTTCTTTGTTCAACCATGTTATCAACAAACACAGAGAAATACTAACTATGTCCCAAACAGGCAGAAACAAATAGAAAGAAGGAAAACAGTTAAGTTAAATTTTAAAAAAAATACAAAAACACTAAATTTAATCTAATGAACTGAAATAAGAATTTTTTGAATTTTTTTGAATTTTTTCGACACTATAAAAATAGTAAAAAATTAATTAAAAATAGTAAAAAGACGAATTTGGGATTTTGAGGGTCGAATTCTTTTAGAATTAATTCTAGAAAAGTACTGTTCACCGATTTTTTCCTAACTTACACAAAAGATTTCGGATCAATTCGAAATAGTAGCTTGCAAACTTACATGATAGGCTAGAATATTTACCACTGTACTGCAACTCGTACGGCAACCCTGAAAACAACAAACACAACAAAAAACAAGAAAAAAAGCAAGAACACTATACCTAAGACTCTAAAAATAGTTAATAATAACAAAAATCCCCGGCAATGGCGCCAATTTGATTCGCTGTCGCACAGATAAACAAAATGAGTTATTTTGAAAGTATAGTTATGGTAACGACAACTCGAGTATCGTATCTCAAGGATTCTTGTATTATTATTAACCAAATGAAATCAAATTGGGGGTTTTGTGGTTTTATGATCGATTTATAAAACTGAGAAAATAAGTAATTATAAAATAAGTGATTATAATAGGTTAATCTACCAGTTCTACTTCCAACTTATCATTGGTCAATACAATTCCAATTTCCTAAGCGGTTCCAATTCCTATTCGATTGCAATATTGAAGAAACAAGCGTCGACAATGCTACACGAGTTATGTTCCTAATCACCAAATTAAAAAAATGGTTCACCGAATTAAGCAAACGGTTAAAGATACGAAAAAGCTAAGTTAAATGCGATTAAAGTGAGGAACATACATCAGTCAAATTAAACCCAATCTATTCTATAAAAAAGGAATTAAGCAAATGAATATTATAGAACAAATTAGAAAGGAACTTAATTAAATTGAAATTGATAAAAATCTCAAAGTCTTGTGGAATTCGAATTCGGTAGATTGCCCTTAGGATTAGTTCTCTATGAACCATTTGTCTAAAGCAAAATTTCTATCGTCAAAAGAAAGTTATGAATAGTACCACAGATGCCCCTCTAAAAAAAACAAGGGTTTCAAATTATAACTCAACTGGGTCAAAAACAAGAAAAACCTGACCCAAAACTGGTCCAAAACTAATGACTTATTATGACTGAAACTTCAACGACTTTTCCGAGGCACCTGCAGTCCGATTTAGCTTCTGGCTTAAAAATGAAAGTTGTAGCTCTAATTCTTAGCTTTCTAAAAAATATTAGAATTCCTCAATCCGAGCCCCGAAGCTCTAATTACGACCTTTTCTGTGAAAGCTGCTAAAACTGAAAATTAAATACGAAAATCAAATTAAACCAATAATAAACTAAATTAGAAAAACATTATAAAACATAAAAATAAACAAAGAAAAACATAGAAATGTTTAATTACAAACATGGATGAATGTTCATCAAAATGCACTGATCACCCATTCACGAAGCAAGCAAAGAGTGTAAATGGTTAAGATCAGTGACTCAGCATATCCAAGGAGCATCTGTGTTAACAACAGGTAAAAATTCAACAATTTTATATGAAGACTGTAACGCCCTGTTTTAATTAATATTATATTATATTAATATTTTCGTGTTACCGACCGATATTTATTTTGCGACGAGAATATTTATATTAATCAATATATCTATTAATATATTTGGCGACGTTTCGTTCGGTCCGGTTTTTATTCCGTTCGACTCAATAAAATATTATTCAAACCGATATTTAATTCCCCAGAGTTATTTTAATTAATTGAGTTAATAATATTATTAGATATTATTAAGGTATTAATTAATAAGAATAGATAGGGGTGTGAGGAGTAATTGAAGAGAATTGGGTATACACCCTTGGTTGCTAGTAAGAATACATTATAAACCATTTTTCCTCTTTTCTTTCCATTTTCAACACAAAGCCTAACTTAGAAACTTAGAGAGAAATAGAGGGTTTTGGAAGGAGGAGAAGAAGAAGAGCAAGAGCAAGAGCAAGCTTGAGGGTTGGATTTGTTGAATCATCAAGAATCATCCATGCACTTGAGGTAAGCGGTTTGATTTTCCACTTCCTATAGTTAGGGTTTGATAGATATGTTGTGGATTTGAGATGAAAATTGATGTTGTGGGTTATGAGTTATGTGTGTGATTATTGAAATAAATTAGGAAAGTTGAGTTATGAGTATTGATCTAGGTGTTCTATTACCAAGGCTAATAGGATTGAGTTGCTAGAAGAAGAAAATGTATAAACTGTGAAAAACCAGAAAAGAAATTACATTGTCTGCATATTAAACCGTGGAGAAGAAGATGGATCGGAAGACTTGTGGCATGGGAGGCGCCCACCCCAGCTTGGAGGGCGACCGTCCCAGCCTAGAAGGCGCCCGCCCCCTAGCCTTCACCCCCCCTGGGATGTGCGTCCCTTAACCATGGAAGAGGAAACAGATTATGTGTTTTTCTGTTTTCCCATTTTCTGGTTTTCTGTTTCTGCAACATCTGTTTACCTGCATAATTTTCCAATAGCTTCTGTTTCTTTCAATCCCCTTAAATTCTTTTACTACTTGTTAGTATTAATAAAATATAATTAGGACATAAATTAGCCGATTAAATTTGGAACCCGATTATGTCCCGATTTTCCGATTTCGGTAATACAGCGACGGAGCAAGTTGCTCCGAATTCAATGAAAATTGACGTGCTAGCTAAGTTCGACGTGTAGAACGTAGTGGTGAGGTTAGTTTTTTGAAATTACGAGTTTTTACGAAACGACCCGAAATAGGCCAAATTACGGTTAAATTGAATCGGATTGCGTTTTAGTCGATTTAAGACACGTATGGTAAATCCGATTGCGATGTTGAAGATTATGATTAATGCCGGTTATTAGGAATGACTTTCGCAAAGATTATCGATGTTTGACTATTTTTTCGTATTTGAAATTTGGTGAATAAATTGATAATGATGTGGTGTGATTAAACATGATGTTTGCGACAGTGTATTTATTAACGAATACTTGATGATATGTGATGCGATGATATGTTTATCTTGTTATGGATGAATATGGCGACGTGGACTTTATGTCAATTTTGATGAGCGATGATGATGCTTTTGTTGTGTTGTTTTTATTGTCGAGTCACATACATTGCATTGGCGACGAGGGCTTTTATGCCAAGCGACGATGGGCTTTATGCCAAATGTTCCTAATTATGGACAAAGCGACGGGTACCACATGCATAACATAGTCGTGTCTCATGGAGTCGGTTATGTTTATGATTGAGTTGTTTGGCGTTGGGTTTTAATTGATGGATTATATGGAATTGCGATGATATATGATGTTTTGTTTGGTGATAATTTTTATGATGAACATGAAATGAATATGACGTGATAATTTCATGATAACTATGCGATGAATATAAATGATGAGTTTTGCGATGATTTGACTTTATTGAAATGCTTAATGCAAATATGATGTGATGATGTTTGTGACGATGGGCTTTTATGCCAAAAGCGACGATGGGCTTTAGCCAATTTGTGATGGTTTTATTTATGTTGTGTTGTTATATTTGATTGGCCTGAAAACTATGGTAACCAGGACGGCCTTGATGGCAACCATGATGGGAGTTATACTCCAACGTTTTGTTGCTTAGGTTATTAGCATTGTTTGATGTTGTTGTTTGATGTTGTTGTTTATGATTGTCGTGTTGATTAGTGACGTATTGTCTTGTGATGATTTCGTGGTGATGAAAGTCTATGTGTTATTGTGATGATTTATGTCGATGAGGTTATGGCGATAAAGGGTTGATTAGACACATTAGAATGACGATCAAAGTGAGTGAGATTTGGATATGTGTTGGAATGCACTTATTAACCTATATCTTTTATGATTCCAAAACTATATATATATATATATATATATATATATATATATATATATATATGTTATCATGCCTTTAATTATATGTTTTGGAGTATCTCACCCTTTACTTGTTTCGTCGTTACCTTTATACTAGTAACATGCAGGTTATGAAGACTGAGATTATAGCTGCTATTAGTCGAGTCGGTGTCGCTCTGATACGTAGCACTCGGGGGGAATATTTATGTTGTCTTGTTGTTGTTCTTTTGTTGTTATTCCTTTTGTGAATAAGAATCATACTTTATGAAATTATAATTTGATGATGAGGTTTAATAAAGAAGGTGTTTTTTTTAGTTCTAAGATTCAATTTATGATTTCCGAGGATACTATGTATCCGAAATTTATACTTTAAAGCAAAATGTTTAAAGTGATTTGGTTTTGAAGGTGTAACGCCTCAGTATTGAATTTATGAAATTTTAAATTACTCTTATTTTACTTATAAAACCTTGGGTAATATTGGGGTGTTACATTAGTGGTATCAGAGCAGGTCAGTCTGTCGGTCAGGTTATTAATGTGTTTAACCCTGTTGTATGCGACATGTGTGTGATACACTGTCGTTACTTGCTTGTTTCTAACTGTTTGTCTGCAGAGATGAGTGTGAAACAAGTGGGGAGAAGTTTTACTTCTTGGTGGAGCTTGTGGTTTAAGATGGAGCCTCAAGCAGTGTTACGCTTTGGTAACTTGAAGTGTAAGTTTGAAGATGTTGTTGTAGTTTGGTAAAGATGGTTTATGTCACCATCATGATTGTCGACTGTCTATTGACAAATTGAGGAACTGGTCACCCTTAATCTCTTGTTGATAGTAGTCGGGATTTGTGTTGGATGGGATAGACTTGTCTTGCCAACTTAATAGGGTATGAAGCAGATGAGTTAGCACAGGGTGGTGCATGGCTACTTGAGTTGTGGTTGATTTTGGATTTTGGTGAGAAACAAGATTTTGGCAAGCGAACTTCTTGTTGTGACTTTTCTGAAGCATATTGTGAAGATGTGAGTGAATTACTGCCGTAGTGCGAAGTGACGTTTTGATGGATTTAGTTTCTGGAACTAGTTGTGATTCGAAGTATCCTTAAGGGATGTTTGTTTCTGAGTTAGAGTTGAAGAGTCAACTTGAGGATTGGTTTGAGCAGAGTTTGTTTATTCGAGCGGGTCACCGTGGAGTGCTCCAGTTGTGTTGTTCGAGAAGAACAAAAGTCGCTTAAGTTGGTGTGTCGTTTTCAGACAAAAGAACGAAGTGGATGTTGAGGACAAGTATCTACTTCCAAGGACTGATGTTGGATAAATCAGTCATTTGGAGCTTATGTGTTTAGTGAGTTCGATGTGAAGTCTGGCTGTCTACGGGTTAGTGTGAGAGCTGAAGATGTTTAGACAATGATTTTCAAGATAGTGTATGGTCCTGGCGAGTATTTGTTGATGTCATTAGTGTGACTAATGCGTCAGGTATGATTTTGGAATGTTCAGACAGTACTCTCATGAGTAGCTGTAAGAGTTATTTCGTGTTCATGGATATTATTTGGTTCACATCAATTTAAGGAAATTGTAGCAAGCATCCGAGCTTTGCGTTATCAGTAGTGAAGTTAGATCAGTGCATGTCGAGTATTCTAAAGATAGAGCTTTGAACTGTTGGACGTGAGTGCCTTAAGTAGGCAACTTAGACGGTAATTTTGGACAGTTCCGCGAAGATTTACTTTGTATCTTGTAGAAGACTTCAAGGGATTATTTCAGAGCTTAGAAGTTCCCTTGTTTTGGATGGTTAGATTTGTGAGTTTGATGGAAGATCTTTTTATAAGTTGGTATTGATCGTGGGTACTTTGACTTGAGATGCTTGAGTCGCTATTTGGACTTCGCAATGGGAAGCGAATTAGTTTGAGCCAGTGAAAAGTTTAGCGAATGCTTTGATTTTGGTCTTGTTTAGTACTAAAGAACCTTGTGCGGTGTATTGTGATATTTCATTTTGGACTTAAGATGTATTTCGACATAGAGTTGGAAAAGTGTACTGCTACCTTGGAACGATTTGATTTTCATAAGGAAAAATTGTCGGACGCGTGAGTTAGAGTTTGATGCGGTTGTGCTCATTTGAAATCTTAAAGGTGCAGATGTTAATAACGAGAAGATTAGAATTTTTGAAGACAATTCAAGTTTGAGTACGATCTATAAAGAGACTTCGTCTAGTGTTAAGTTTAGTATGTTGATATCGCGGATGACACAAGAATATCTGATTTGAGGATTTGTTATTTTGAAGAATGATCCACGATTGTTTGGAGACACTTGTTGAAATTTAAAGTTTAGAAGGTTGTCGAGGATTTGTTCACTACTATCATATGGATTTTATTGGAAACTAATATCCGTGGTGGATTATTAGATTGCAACTAAGATAAGTCTTGACAGTAAAGAATTTTGAGATGGTTTAGTAGCCACAGGTACCTTAAGATGATTGATGTTTTATAAAGGAAAGTGTTCTATTTGTGACTGAAGTCAGTCGCGACGGTGTTCATGTTGGATTCCATAAAATTTATGTTATGATTCTAAGTCCAACCTGTTTTGTAGTTACAGTAGTATGAGACGACGTTGATGGGTGGAGTTCTTGAGAGAGTGTTTTGGTTTGAATTACCACTTTGGAAGATTGAAAGTTATGAAAGGTGTTTCGAATAAGAAACCAGTGTATTGATCGTTGCAACGGTGCGAGGATGGTGATTACTTAATACAAATTTTGGGAATTGAATTGTTATAAGGGAAGACTTCGTTGAAGTCAAGTGTATACGTCGAAGTTTCACAAGTGAATATTTGGACAATATTTGAAAAGGTCAAACTATGTCGTGTATTTTAGGGGATCAATGGACGTGGATCAATCAAGAATGAAAGAGTGATTTTTCGAGTTGATGAGACTGATGTTACGAGGTGTCCTGATAGGTGTACGCTTCGAACGTATCCATTCTGAGTAATTGTGAAGTTGAGGATTAACCAAGTTGTTTTACGGTTGGTATCAAATGCGTAAAAGTGGTGCAGCATGGTTTAGATATCGAGCATTGAATTTTTAGCGAGTATGCGAGATTGTTGGATTTGGACTAGTGAGTTATAGTCGCAAGTCGTCAGTATACGCCCTAGAATGAGTAGTGTATCGCAGTTCGGTTATGTTTGAGTAACTTGTTATTGTTCAAGGGTTGTACGTTGGTAATCTACAAGGACGATGTGACCTTGTGATTTTCTGGAATGAAAGCGATAACTGCAAGTGTAATTCTTGAGTTCGTGCTTATGCGTGAATGAAGGCACCTTTTTCGTGTTTACGTAGCATGCGTGGTACTATCCTATTCTGATTGTTTCAGTTTCGGTTTGTATAACCATTTTGTTGTTTTCGTTTTAGCGATGGAGTCGGTGTTGTGTCGTAGGACTTTATGTTCCTATCTTTGATGACTCGTTTCCGAGGTGTCGGTTTGAGTGTGTGACTAATTCTATGGTTGAGGCGTTAGAATGGTATCGATCTTAATTATTTAGTTCTCGAGTGAACCGGTGTGTCTGCGACTTGTTTGGTTGCTGGGTGATTAGTTGGTTTTCGAGTGCATTGTATGGGCTTTGCATCTCGGCATGGTTGTTCTTGACTGGACGTTGTGGTTAGGGAGATACCCTTGTTTTTGGTGTCTGTTGTATGTTGTTTAATTGACGCGAGGATTGAGTGGACGAATGCGTAGGCATGTCCCAAATTGTTCGTTTTGGTCGTAATTTCGAGGACGAAAAGTTTATAAGTGGGGGAGAGTTGTAACGCCCCGTTTTAATTAATATTATATTATATTAATATTTTTGAGTTACCGATCGATATTTATTTTGCGACGAGAATATTTATATTAATCAATATATCTATTAATATATTTGGCGACGTTTCGTTCGGTCCGGTTTTTATTCCGTTCGACTCAATAAAATATTATTCAAACCGATATTTAATTCCCCAGAGTTATTTTAATTAATTGAGTTAATAATATTATTAGATATTATTAAGGTGTTAATTAATAAGAATAGATAGGGGTGTGAGGAGTAATTGAAGAGAATTGGGTATACACCCTTGGTTGCTAGTAAGAATACATCATAAACCATTTTTCCTCTTTTCTTTCCATTTTCAACACAAAGCCTAACTTAGAAACTTAGAGAGAAATAGAGGGTTTTGGAAGGAGGAGAAGAAGAAGAGCAAGAGCAAGAGCAATCTTGAGGGTTGGATTGGTTGAATCATCAAGAATCATCCAATCACTTGAGGTAAGGGGTTTGATTTTTCACATCCTATAGTTAGGGTTTGATAGATATGTTGTGGATTTGAGATGAAAATTGATGTTGTGGGTTATGAGTTGTGTGTGTGATTATTGAAATAAATTAGGAAAGTTGAGTTATGAGTATTGATCTAGGTGTTCTATTACCATGGCTAATAGGATTGAGTTGCTAGAAGAAGAAAATGTATAAACTGTGAAAAACCAGAAAAGAAATTACACTGTCTGCATATTAAACCGTGGAGAAGAAGATGGATTGGAAGACTTGTGGCATGGGAGGCGCCCATCCCAGCTTGGAGGGCGACCGTCCCACCCTAGAAGACGCCCGCCCCCTAACCTTCACCCCCCTGGGACGTGCGTCCCTTAACCATGGAAGAGGAAACGGATTATGTGTTTTTCTGTTTTCCCATTTTCTGGTTTTCTGTTTCTGCAATATCTGTTTACCTGCATAATTTTCCAATAGCTTCTGTTTCTTTCAATCCCCTTAAATCCTTATACTACTAGTTAGTATTAATAAAATATAATTATGACATAAGTTAGCCGATTAAATTTGGAACCCGATTATGTCCCGATTTTCCAATTTCGGTAATTTCGGCGATGGAGCAAGTTGCTCCGAATTCAACGAAAATTGACGTGCTAGCTAAGTTCGACGTGTAGAACGTAGTGGCGAGGTTAGTTTTTCGAAATTATGAGTTTTTACGAAACGACCCGAAATAGGCCAAATTACGGTTAAATTGAATTGGATTGCGTTTTAGTCAATTTAAGACATTTATGGACAATCCGATTGCGATGTTGACGATTATGATTAATGCCGGTTATTAGAAATGACTTTCGCGACGATTATCGATGTTTGACTATTTTTCCGTATTTGGAATTTGGTGAATAAATTGATAATGATGTGGTGTGATTAAACATGATGTTTGCGACGATGTATTTATTAACGAATACATGATGATATGCGATGCGATGATATATTTATCTTGATGTGGATGAATATGGCGATGTGGACTTTATGTCAATTTTGATGAGCGATGATGATGTTTTTGTTGTGTTGTTTTTATTGTCGAGTCACATACATTGCATTGGCGACGAGGGCTTTTATGCAAAGCGGCGAGGGCTTTTATGCCAAGCGACGATGGGCTTTATGCCAAATGTTCCTAATTATGGACAAAGCGACGGGTACCACATGTATAACATAGTCGTGTCTCATGGAATCGGTTATGTTTATGATTGAGTTGTTTGGCGTTGGGTTTTAATTGATGGATTATATGGAATTGCGATGATATATGATGTTTTGTTGGGTGATAATCTTTATGATGAACATGAAATGAATATGACGTGATAATTTTATGATAACTATGCGATGAATATAAATGATGAGTTTTGCGATGATTTGACTTTACTGAAATGCTTAATGCAAATATGATGTGATGATGTTTGTGACGATGGGCTTTTATGCCAAAAGCGGCGATGGACTTTAGCTAATTTGTGATGGTTTTATTTATGTTGTGTTGTTATATTTGATTGGCCTGAAAACTATGGTAACCAGGACGGCCTTGATGGCAACCATGATGGGAGTTATACTCCAAAGTTTTGTTGCTTATGTTATTAGCATTGTTTGATGTTGTTGTTTGATGTTGTTGTTTATGATTGTCGTGTTGATTAGTGACGTATTGTCTTGTGATGATTTCGTGATGATGAAAGTCTATGTGTTGTTGTGATGATTTATGATGATTTATGTCGACACATTAGAATGACGATCAAAGTAAGTGAGATTTGGATATGTGTTGGAATGCACTTATTAACCTATATATTTTATGATTCCAAAACTATATATATATATATATATATATATATATATATATGTGTGTGTGTGTGTGTGTGTGTGTGTGTGTTATCATGCCTTTAATTATATGTTTTGGAGTATCTCACCCTTTACTTGTTTCGTCGTTACCTTTATACTGGTAACGTGCAGGTTATGAAGACGGAGATTATAGCTGCTATTAGTCGAGTCGGTGTTGCTCTGATACGTAGCACTCGGGGGGGATATTTATGTTGTCTTATTGTTGTTCTTTTGTTGTTATTCCTTTTGTGAATAAGAATCATACTTTATGAAATTATGATTTGATGAGGAGGTTTAATAAAGAAGGTTTTTTTTTAATTTCTAATATTCAATTTATGATTTATGAGGATGCTATGTATCCGAGATTTATACTTTAAAGCAAACTGTTTAAAGTGATTTGGTTTTGAAGGTGTGACGCCTCAGTATTGAATTTATGAAATTTTAAATTACTCTAATTTTACTTATAAAACCTTGGGTAATATTGGGGTATTACAAAGACAATGTTGCATGTGTTACTCAGATGAAAGAAGGTTACATCAAAACTGATAGAACCAAACACATCCCTCCAAAGTTCTTCTCATTCACACAAGAACTCGAAAGAAACAAAGAGGTTGATATTCGATACATTCGCTCGAGTGATAATATGGAAGATCACTTCACAAAGGCTCTTTCCACATCAGTTTTCATAGAGCACTTACAAAATATTAGAATGTGGCACCTTCGATATGTTTGAAGAAGAACTAATGTGTTCTATTGAGGAAGAGCATAATATTGTACTCATTTTTCTTTATGAAAGTTTTTATTTCAATGGATTTTTTTCTAATTAAGATTTTTAACAAGACAACGGACATTCTCATAACTATCTTCAACAAGACTTCAACAAAATACCGTGACAAATATTTCAAAAGAAAATATCCTAATAATAAATAATTATTATTATTACTATTTTAAAATACTTGTAAATAATAAATATCTAACGTGTATTATTTCTTTCAGCAATAGTAAGAATTTCAACACTATAAATATCACACCTTATTATATGTAAATAGACACATTGAAATTTCAAAGGCAAATAATAGTCTCTTCTTCACTATTTTTTATATTTTCTTAATTTATTTCAAATATTCACCTTTCTTTAACAATTTTTTAATTAAATTTTCATTGTTGTAGGCACTATAGAGATGGCAGACCACACATAGCAGGAGAGGATGTTGTTCCTTTTATTGAGCACTACTATTTTGACACATTTATTAAGTGTCTAGAAAGTATCCAAGAAAATAGAACTTTTTACTAATGTACCACTATTATAGAAGAAATTCCGACCTACCATTGAAATGTATATTAAATATTAAAATGTCATGTTTTCAGGAGAAAAAAATATTGTAATATTGTAGAAACTATCTAATTTAAAGTACGTTGAAGAAAACGTATGTGCTTAATACTACCAAGTACCAACTTGTAGAATAGATGACAAACTAATCTATATATCTGTTCTTTTTTTTAGCCGCCACAATTTTTCGTTGAATTCTGAACGTACAATTCTACGCGCATTGTTGAAAGATTGAAATGCAAAACACGTATTCTTACATTGATTTTAACAAAAAGCAAAGAACACGTGTTTTTGAAATCAAGAACTACCGACATTAAGAAAATATTTCCAGCCACATACGAAATGTTCTCATATATGTAATCAAAACATGAAATGTTTCATGTTTCAACGTTACCATTCATTTCCATTTTCCATAATATAATATACAAACTAAATAATCAAATACATGAATGCTAGTCACTACTAACTCAAAGCCACGTTAACTACATCCTCAGATTCTACAATTATCATGACCTGCAAAATAAGAACATCAAAACACATTGTAAGTAAATGTTATGCACATTATAATCATCATGTTAAAGAACATCTGTAGGACATTGATGATACTCACTTGGATTAACATTAGTAACAACACCAGAGCGAGCGAAGTCGCAATTGAAATCATGTTTTCCATTAGCCTGATAGTAAGCATTCATGGCATAAGTGGCGAGTGCCTTAACATTGTTGGCAGCATAGCAAACTCCTCCCGGTTGGATTGGCCTACAATCAATTCCTTGGCTGCAAACGTAGTTTATATTAGATTGTAACGCTCCTGCACTCGCATCCGCCTTTGGCACACACCATTTCTGCCCTCCAACTACTGGACGCGGCGTTGGCGTTTGTCCTCCTCCTTTTACAGGTGCTACTGGTTTCTGCATAGTTCATTCAAAATCAAAACACTCTCAACATATTGTACATTACGCGATAAAAGTCAGAAAGAAAGAAAAAAGAACAAAACCTGTCCATTGCGCAAGAGTCCAGCATCATAAACAGAAGAGAAGTCAGGTCCAAAGAGTCCCCAATTACGTTCAGCAATAGGACCAGGTTTCTGATTCTCATTAAACAAAGCGAAAATAAAAGTCTCGAATTGCCGATTCGGCATCAACGGCGTCCCTTTCCCTTCCGCCAAATGCCTAATCAACTGAGCATTATAACTCTGCGCATTAGCCACACTACAAGCATCCCAACCATCACAAACAGAAGGCCAGCCCGTTTCACCAACAGCAATATCAACATCACCATATCCAAGAGCCTTCATCGCCGAATGAACCGCATCCATTAACGCGTCGAACTGGTTTGTGTATCTTAGGTTGGTGTTCCTGTCGAGTAAGCCACGGTTTGGTCTGAATAATGCGAAGTTGGCGTTTTTTGGATTGTAACCGAAATATGGGTATGGGTTTACCATAAATGGTGTTTTTGTTTGTCTTAGGAATTTCAACATTGGTCCTAGAAAGTATTTTGCGAATCCTGGTCTGAATTGGCCTGCACTTGGTGGTAACGATTGTCTCATTATTGCTAACGAGTGTGCTGTAGTGACCTGAAAATTTGTAAAAAAAAAAACAATTCAGCTAAATATTTCATAATATACTTATTTTTATTTATTTTTTCTCATATCTTAATTTTTACCCAACACTTGAATTTGTCTACTTCCAACGCAATTATAACACCTCATTTTCATCACTTTGTTTTTCTTTCACACACTTCATTAAATTTAAGCTATCCTTTTTCCAATTGTGCGGTTTTTTAATTCAAAATTTTCTCAATATTAAATATAATAATAATTTTCTCGAAAACCGAGCCTCTTCTTTTTCTCCAAAAAAATCTACATTACCACCTTCACGATCTAAAACCTTGCCTAGATCTCTTTTTCTATTAATCTATTTATTCATATTTATATTTATAAAATTGTAAGAAACGTGTTATAAAGTTGATAATGATAATAATAGATATAACTAAAAAGCTAAAAATAGTTATAATTTACCTTAATGTCGGAAATACCCTCAGCAAGAAGAGCAGCATGAAGCGTTCTCATAGCAGGAACAAGGTTGCGAATCATAGCACTATCACCCCAATGAAGAACTTCACTTCCAACAAGAATATAATTAATCTTCGTCTGAGGATGAAAAGGCTTAACATGCGTGACAACCCATTGCCTCGCCGTATCAATATTCGCCAACTCCGCGATATCGCCGTTCGGCGCGGTGATGGTGACGGAGATCCCGGTGTTGGCAAAGGCCTGAAGGATCTGAGGACTCACGTCGAAGATCTTGACACGGTCGATGATTGTGTTTGTTTTTAGGAAGTTTGCTACGGCGTTTGGTGGTGGGAGGTTGTCTGCGAGGGTGCCGTAGTTGACGCCGATGGAGGTGACTGTGACGGAGGTAACGGCGAGGTGGAAGAGAAGGAGGAGGAGGAGAGAGGGAGGTGAAAAGGTTGAGGTAGCCATCCTCCCATGGAGGTTTTTGTGACGTTTGAGATAGAAAGGAAAGTCGGAAAGATATAAAACGGTCTTATCTTAGGTTTGTGTTTATTTTATACACGTTTGACGGTTTGAGGGTTTTTTGAGTTGAGAACAGTTGGAACTTTTTTTAGGACTTTGGTAAATTATATTTGAGTTAGTTTGAGGTGTTGTATTTTTTTCAAACCGCGTAACGATTTCTTTTTGTTACATCAACCGCGTAACAAAACTAACACCTAAACATTCTCTTTGCATCAACGGAATTCCATTTTTTTTTTTATTGGATGCCTTTGTTTTGTGCTTTGTTGTTTATAGAATATCAGTATTTGGATTTGAAATAAATGCATGCCCGTTATTTGAAACCAAACAAAAAACCATTGTGTTTTGCATGTGATGATGACGAGAGAAGATGCCATCACAATGTCTTCTAGTACAAAAATATTTGGTAATGTCTTGAGAGCTTAAAATAAGTACTATTTGGTAACATACAAATACAAGATGTAAACAAGATTAGTGCTAGATAGCTATAGAATAAAATTGCCTTTAGTAAGATTGATTTAATAAAAAATATTTGAAGTAAATAATAATTCAAATGTAGTTAATAAGCTAGTGAAGGCTGATTGGAGGGTTCAGTTTATCAAATAAATATTTTTAAAAGTTAAATTGTTGAAAATCCATCAAAGTCTATGATTAATTTTTATTAATTTTGTTGAATAAGATTGATATCACCACACAATGACAATGAAAAAAGATAAAAGAAAGAAAGAAGAACAATGATTTTCTATAGAGTAACTCTCTGTCCATAAAATGTGAAAAACTTTTATTATTCACTTTACAACTGTAAAATATTGTGAATGACTTGATTACAAAAATTAGGGGTTACTTCCTCTATTTATAGATTTTAGGTTAGGTAAACCCAAAACTATAAAAACCCAAAATACCTATTTTGGAACTAAATCAAATTTATCTATTTTAGACCTAAACCATATATTATTTATTTTAGATCTAAAATAAATTTGTGTATAACAAACTGTTTCCACCCTCCTAAATCAAATCAAGGAATTACTTTCAACACACCATCTAATTCATTGTGTCTAAGCTATCTATATTCGTCATAGTTGTTAGTCTTCTGAATACTTCAACCTGTACATCCTTCGTTATGATATATGCAATTTGATTCTCAGTTTTGCAGTGTTTTAAGTTCATCTTCCCATCAGCTACCTGCTCTCGAAGATAGTGGAATCTCATTTCGATGTGCTTGCTTCGACCGTGTGTTATCAGGTTCTTTGTGAGGTTGATAGTTGACATGTTGTCGATCTTCATGCTAATTGCTCCATGATATTTACTTGTGATTTCTTCGACCAAGTTCACCATCCATGTTGCTTGACATGTACAAAGAGAAACAGCTATGTATTCTTTTTAACATGATGATAATGCGACAACTAGTTCCTTTTTCGAACTCTAAGCAACAGGTACGCCACCTAACATAAACACATATCCTGCTGTGAATTTTTTATCCTCAACATCAATACACTAACTTTAATCGGTGTATTCCACTAACTTGCACTCTTTTCTTTTACCAACTGCAGTAAACAAAATATCGTAGTCGAGATTTCCTTTCAGATACCTCAATATCCTCTTCACCGCTACTAGGTGTGATACCTTTGGCTTCTACATGATTCTACTTACCATATCTACATTGTATGCTAAGTCATGCCTTGTGTGACAAAGGTATCTTAAAGACCCAATAAGTCTTATGTATTGGGTTGGGTCGACATCATCTTCTTTTGAGTCTTTCGATAGTTGCAGTCTTTGTTCTACATGTGTCGAAGTTGAATTGCATTCTCCCATCTCAAATCTCTTGAGAATTTCTCCTACATATCTTCTTTGATGCATCATCAAACCTCTACTAGTCTTGTAGAATTAGATGCTAAGGAAATATGAAATGCCACCCAGCTCAGACATTTCGAATTCCTTACTGAGATCACCTTTGAAGTAATCGATCTTCATTTTTCAGCTACCTGTTATCAACAAGTCATCGATATAGAGACATAGTATAAGCAATGCATGATTACCTCTTCTTACATATACTCCATGTTCAGTTGCGCACTTCAAAAATTCCTTCCCCTTTAGAAAAATATCAATCTTCTTATTCCAAGATCTTGGAGCTTGTTTCAATCTATACAGAGCTTTTTGAAGCATGTACACCTTTCTTTCTTCGTCATGTTTCACAAACCCAACTGGTTGTTTAACATAAAATTCTTCGTCTAAGGGGTCATTCAGGAATGCACACTTCACGTCCATTTGACATATGTGACAATTACTTATTTTTGTTAAACCAACAACTAACCTAATTATTTTGATTCTAGCCATGGGTGCAAAAACCTCATTGAAGTAAATTTATTCTTTCTGTAGAAATCCCTTCGCCATGAGCCTTGCTTTGTGTCGAGTTACTTCCCCTTTGGGATTCATCTTCACTTGAGATTAATTGTATTCTTTCCTTGAGCAATTCGACAAGTGACCAAGTGTTGTTGTCTTCGATGGATTTCACTTCTTCGTTCATTACTTTCACCCACTTTGAATCCTTCAATGCCTGCATTTACAGGTTCGACATCTGCATATAAAGCATAGTGTACAAGTTCACCTTTTTGATCAATCACAGCATCTGATGTAACCATCCAATCTTGAAATCTTGCAGGCATGCATATTGTTCTCTGAGGTATGTATGTACTTGTACTTGGTTGATCTATAATTGTCGGTTCCTCTTTCGACTTGAGTTTCTAGTTCTTCAAGTAAAAATCTCATTGAACCTTTTTTGTCATTTGATTCAAATCCCAATCTTTAAGCTCATTTGTGATCACGTCCTTGCTGATCACAATATTCTTATTCATTGGGTCGAACAACTTGTAACCTCCTATTGAATGATATTCAACTAGAATCACATGGCTCAACTTGTCATCAAGTTTTCTTCTCAATTTATCTGGTACATGCCTATGTTTAATAGATCCAAATACCTTCAGATGGCTTAAATTAGGTTTTACACCAAACCAATATTCTTTTGGAGTAATTCCTTCTAGCTTCTTCATTGGACATCTGTTTAAAATATAATTTGCATTAGACACAGTTTTACCCCAAAACTCTTTAGGTAAATTCTTGTCTTTCAACATACTTCAAACCATATTCATGATGGTTTGATTCTTCCTTTCTCCAGTCCCATTATGTTGTGGAGTATATAGTAGCACCACCTCATGCACAATCCCTTCCTTTTCACATAACATGTTGAAATATTTCGACAAATACTCTCCACCACCATCAATTCTCAAAACTTTGGGCTTTCGACCACTTTGTGTTTCGACTATAGACTTAAACTTGGAAAATACCTCGATCACTTCACTTTTCTTCTTGATCAGGTAAGTCCACAGTTTTCTACTGAAATCATCTAAGAATGTGACAAAGCATTTATTACCTTCAAACTAATCCACATGAGTTGTTCCACATACATAAGAGTATATGACTTCGAGAATAGCCTTCGACTTACTTCCTGCATCCTTGTTGAAGTTATTCTTGTGTTGCTTCACTTGTACAGATTCCTCATACACTTCATTTGGAATGTCAATTTTCCGAAATCCTTAAACCATATTATTTCTCTTCAAATCTTTGATGTCTCTAAAGTTGAGATGGCCTAGTCGATAGTTCCATATTCATTCGTCTCTACTAGCTGCAGTCGAAAGGCACTGGTGCTCCATAACATTGATAACCCAAAAATGTATTGAATATTTGCATCAATTTACATGAATTTTATCCGCATTTTAATTAATTAAATTACTCTTTATTCGTATTATGCCGTTATTTTCTATGTTTTCAGGAATTTGATGTTTGCAAGGCATGTACGAAGAAAGTCGGGAAAAGTCAAGCAAATCGTACTTAAAATCCAATAAAGAAGAGAAATTTTGCAATTGTGGGGTGTATGGCAAAATATGGTGCATTACAAGTAAAAGTCTTTGGAAAATAAAGAATTAAGAAGAGCAACGAAGCAGTCCTCTCCAAGCAACATGTGACGACCGTCACACTCTCTTCAACGATCCGTAGCAATCGCTATAGAGGCGAATCCGGAGGAGGAAAAATCTCAACGTCCTATTTTTCAAGCGAGCTCCAAGTCTATAAATAGGGCTGCCATACTTCATTTTTGACACACTTTCTTTTTCACTTACCTTACTGTTACTCTGCCGGATTTTCTCAGTACCATTTATTTTTCAGTTTTATTTTACCGATTCCAGTTTAGGTTATTTAGTAGTTTCTGCTTCTATTTTCTCGTAGTAATTTCCACATCGGGGATTGCTGCGAACCTTTGCTGATTCTAACCTTACGTTAGAATCATATTTTTTGTTTTTCTTCATCGCATTTATTTTTTGGAACAACAAAGTGCAGATCTCACTGACCTGTGGGAGACACCTGAAGTTAGCCAAATATTCTGCAATATTTTTTTAAGGTTTAATTTAATTTTTTTTATTTACTAATGCCAAAATTGTCTGAAATGCTTGGGTTATTTAAATTGTCTGATGTTGTTTATTTCTGTTGCGCTATTATTGAATCGTATAACATGCTAGGCTAAATTTATTTATCGGTATCTAAGGTCATATAGCCGACGGGGTTTAGCAACACCATTTGATCTGTTCCTTTTAAAAGAATAATTTTCTGGTATCAATTACTAGTTTTAAATATTAATTGTTTTGTTACGAGAGCAAAATACAGATAGAAGTTAGGATCAATAAAACGAGAGTTTGAGATAATAACTGGACAGTAGTAATTGTGCATCAACTCAAAATACAAAAATATCGCTTTTAAGTTGATTAGGTCTTATTTGCTTTCAAAAACTATTTTTAAACTCCAATTGACATAGCGAGAGCACTCACTTAGGTTTGATTGTAGGAAATGAATCAATAAACACGAGAGTGTGAGAAGAGGATTTTCAAACAAATATTTTCTACTGAAAACTATTTTAATAATCCGAGTTGAGTCAATGAGTTGCTAAATTCCCGAAGTCCGACCATTACATACCGATATTCCCCCTTGAATCTAAACTAGATTATAATCAATTAGGTTCCCTAACCCCAAATCAATTACATTACTAGCCTTAGATTTACATAGTAACCTAAGATAGTGATAGGTCGACATTTAGTCCCTTGGGATTCGATAGTCTTTAAAGCTATATATGATAGGAATGTATACTTGCGATCTAGATTCTTTAAGACATACAAAGTCGCGATCAAACATTAAGTTCGATCTTGAAGGTTCTATTATGGGACATAAGGGCCTTCAAGATTAATCTTCCATTCGCGTCGACGACTCTCATCATCTTGTCTTTGACAGTCACTTTGTAATTCTTTTCGACCAACTTTCTTATGCTAAGCAAGTTGCTCTTCATGCTTGGAATGTATAACACATTCGAAATTCTTGACCTTTTGCCATCTTTCCTCGTGATCATAACATCTCCAATACCTTCAACTGCTAGAGTATTATCACTTTCAAATTTCACCATGTTCTTCATTGAGGGTTTTAGATTGACAAACCAATCTTTCCTTCCAGACATGTGTGATGAACATCCTGAATCCAAGTACCATTGATCCTTGAATTTTTCTTCATCTCTTGTTGTGACCACCAGCAACATCACTTCTTCTTCATATGTTGCAAAGATTGCATCACTTTCTTGATTCTTTCTCTTCTCTGGAAAAGCATTCAAATAGTTACCATACTTCTGACAATTGTAACATTAAATGTGACTCTTGTCAGGATTTCGACCACCACATCTTCCTCTATTTGTGACACAACCTTTTTGGTTGCCTTGGTATGGTCTTCTCTGGTTCAACACGTTTTCTTTATGTTGGTTTCCTCTACCAGTCGAAGTATGAGTTAAGTCAATTCAATGGCTTATACTCGCAGTTTTTGCCCCTACAAAGACCATTAAACTTTGGCAACAAGCTTATTAAACTAGATTTTAATTTAAAAGGTGCATCAGTTGCAGGATAATCAATAGATAAATCATTATAGTTTATATCAGGGGCATCCAACTGTATCAAAGTTCTTTGTTCAGCCATGTTATCAACAAACACAGAAATACTAACTATGTCCCAAACAGGCAGAAACAAATAGAAAGAAGGAAAACAGTTAAATTTTAAATTAAAAAAAAATACAAAAACACTAAATTTAATCTAATGAACTGAAATAAGTATTTTGAGAATTTTTTTAGATTTTTTCGACACTATGAAAATAGTAAAAAAGACGAATTTGGGATTTTGAGGATCAAATTCTTTTAGAATTAATTCTAGAAAAGTACTATTCGTCGATTTTTTCCTGATTTACACAAAACATTTCGGATCAATTCGAAATAGTAGCTTGCAAACTTACATGATAGGCTAGAATATTTACCACTGTACGACAACTCGTACGACAACCTTGAAAACAACAAACACAACAAAAAAACAAGAAAAAAACAAGAAAAAAGAAGCAAGAACACTATACCTATGACTCTAAAAATAGTTAATAATAACAAGAATCCCCAACAACGACGCCAATTTGATTCGATGTCGCACTGATAAAAAAAAGAGTTATTTTGAAAGTATAGTTATGGTAACGACAACTCGAGTATCGTATCTTAAGGATTCTTGTATTATTATTAATCAACTGAAATCAAATTGGTGGTTTGTGGTTTTATGATCGATTTATAAAACTGAGAAAATTAGTAATTAAATTTTCATTGTTGTAGGCACTGTAGAGATGGCAGACCACACATAGCTGGAGAGGATGTTGTTCCTTTTATTGAGCACTACTATTTTGACACATTTATTAAGTGTCTAGAAAGTATCCAAGAAAATAGAACTTTTTACTAATGTACCACTTTTATAGAAGAAATTCCGACCTACCATTGAAATGTATATTAAATATTAAAATGTCATGTTTTCAGAAGAAAAAAATATTGTAATATTGTAGAAAATATCTAATTTAAGGTACGTTGAAGAAAACGTATGTGCTTAATACTACCAAGTACCAACTTGTAGAATAGATGACAAACTAATCTATCTGTTCTTTTTTTTAGCCGCCACAATTTGTCGTTGAATTCTGAACGTACAATTCTACGCGCATTGTTGAAACGTTGAAATGCAAAACACGTATTCTAATCTTTTGTTTTCTTAAATACATTGATTTTAACAAAAAGCAAAGAACACGTGTTTTTGAAATCAAGAACTACCGACATTGATTAAGAAAATATTTCCAGCCACATACGAAATGTTCTCATATATGTAATCAAAACATGAAATGTTTCATGTTTCAACGTTAACATTCATTTTCATTTTCCATAATATAATATACAAACTAAATAATCAAATACACGAATGCTAGTCACTACTAACTCAAAGCCACGTTAACTACATCCTCAGATTCTACAATTATCATGACCTGCAAAATAAGAACATCAAAACACATTGTAAGTAAATGTTATGCACATTATAATCATCATGTTAAAGAACATCTGTAGGACATTGATGATACTCACTTGGATTAACATTAGTAACAACACCGGAGTGAGCGAAGTCGCAATTGAAATCATGTTTTCCATTAGCCTGATAGTAAGCATTCATGGCATAAGTGGCGAGTGCCTTAACATTGTTGGCAGCATAGCAAACTCCTCCCGGTTGGATTGGCCTACAATCAATTCCTTGGCTGCAAACATAGTTTATATTAGATTGTAACGCTCCTGCACTCGCATCCGCCTTTGGCACACACCATTTCTGCCCTCCAACTACTGGACGCGGCGTTGGCGTTTGTCCTCCTCCTTTTACAGGTGCTACTGGTTTCTGCATAGTTCATTCAAAATCAAAACACTCTCAACATATTGTACATTACGCGATAAAAGTCAGAAAGAAAGAAAAAAGAACAAAACCTGTCCATTGCGCAAGAGTCCAGCATCATAAACAGAAGAGAAGTCAGGTCGAAAGAGTCCCCAATTACGTTCAGCAATAGGACCAGGTTTCTGATTCTCATTAAACAAAGCGAAAATAAAAGTCTCGAATCGCCGATTCGGCATCAACGGCGTCCCTTTCCCTTCCGCCAAATGCCTAATCAACTGAGCATTATAACTCTGAGCATTAGCCACACTACAAGCATCCCAACCATCACAAACAGAAGGCCAACCCGTTTCACCAACAGCAATATCAACATCACCATATCCAAGAGCCTTCATCGCCGAATGAACCGCATCCATTAACGCGTCGAACTGGTTTGTGTATCTTAGGTTGGTGTTCCTGTCGAGTAAGCCACGGTTTGGTCTGAATAATGCGAAGTTGGCGTTTTTTGGATTGTAACCGAAATATGGGTATGGGTTTACCATAAATGGTGTTTTTGTTTGTCTTAGGAATTTCAACATTGGTCCTAGAAAGTATTTTGCGAATCCTGGTCTGAATTGGCCTGCACTTGGTGGTAACGATTGTCTCATTATTGCTAACGAGTGTGCTGTAGTGACCTGAAAATTTGTAAAAAAAAAAACAATTCAGCTAAATATTTCATATTTCCTAATCCAATTTTTTTTACAAACATTTAGAATTTTACAATTAATAAATTTTGAACTGAAAAAAAAAAATCATTTAAATAATTTTTGAAAACAGATTCCATTCAGTAGTCACATTTTTCCACAATCAGGCCGTTACAACATCTATCACTGTCTAACTTAGATTTAATAGTCCAAAAAAAAATACTTAATTAATACTACTATTTTATATTATTGAAAATAGAAAATGACACTTTGATTAAGATCAAACAGTTCAGGTTTTAATTCAAAATTTAAAATTTTAAAAATATGTAGATCATTAGATCTTGATCCAATGGACACTAATCTTTCAAATGTGTACGAAGAAAAAAAATAATATACTTATTTTTATTTATTTTTTCTCATATCTTAATTTTTACCCAACACTTGAATTTGTCTACTTCCAACGCAATTATAACACCTCATTTTCATCACTTTCTTTTTCTTTCATACACTTCATTAAATTTAAGCTATCCTTTTTCCAATTGTGCGGTTTTTTAATTCAAAATTTTCTCAATATTAATTATAATAATAATTTTCTCGAAAACCGAGCCTCTTCTTTTTCTCCAAAAAATCTACATTACCACCTTCACGATCTAAAACCTTGCCTAGATCTCTTTTTCTATTAATCTATTTATTCATATTTATATTTATAAATTGTAAGAAACGTGTTATAATTTATAAACATTGAAGTTAAAGTTGATAATGATAATAATAGATATAACTAAAAGAGCTAAAAATAGTTATAATTTACCTTAATGTCGGAAATACCCTCAGCAAGAAGAGCAGCATGAAGCGTTCTCATAGCAGGAACAAGGTTGCGAATCATAGCACTATCACCCCAATGAAGAACTTCACTTCCAACAAGAATATAATTAATCTTCGTCTGAGGATGAAAAGGCTTAACATGCGTGACAACCCATTGCCTCGCCGTATCAATATTCGCCAACGCCGCGATATCGCCGTTCGGCGCGGTGATGGTGACGGAGATCCCGGTGTTGGCAAAGGCCTGCAGGATCTGAGGACTCACGTCGAAGATCTTGACACGGTCGATGATTGTGTTTGTTTTTAGGAAGTTTGCTACGGCGTTTGGTGGTGGGAGGTTGTCTCCGAGGGTGCCGTAGTTGACGCCGATGGAGGTGACGGTGACGAAGGTAACGGCGAGGTGGAAGAGAAGGAGGAGGAGGAGAGAGGGAGGTGAAAAGGTTGAGGTAGCCATTGGTGTTTTTGTGACGTTTGAGATAGAAAGGAAAGTGGGAAAGATATAAAACGGTCTTATCTTAGGTTTGTGTTTATTTATAGGTGGATGGGAGACAAATAATACACGTTTGAGGGTTTTTTGAGTTGAGAACAGTTGGACTTTTTTTAGGACTTTGGTCAAAATAGACATGTTTATTACTATAAAATTATAATAGTTAGTTTGAGGTGTTGTATTTGTTATATTTGTTATAAATAATTATTTTTAAAATTTTTAAAATTAAACAAATTTAAGGTTTTGTATGAACTAAATTCAATTGTATTTTTCATGTTGAGATACAGTAATAATTATTAGAAATTTATATAGAATATAAACTTTAAGATTTCATATCAATTTAAGCATATCAATTTCAGTCAGTTGAATTAAGATTTATTAAGATATTATTTATTTATTTAGTGTTTATAATGAATACTGTTAACATGTTTTAATATTTTTTTTATTAATTTTTAATATTTTTTATAAAATAAAAAATATGTAATTAATAAATATTTATAATTTGTTTACATATATAAAGTATCTCAATAATCTCATCTAATAGTTTACATTCATAACTCAATTAACACATTATTCATCCTTTTCTTTTTAATATTATTTATTACAATATTCAATATTTTAATTTATTATTTTCCTATAAATTATTGATCTCTTTTTCTATATTTATTCTTTTTCAAATAAATATTGTTGCTTTTTCTTTTTATAAAGTTGATTAACATTGTGTGATTTTGAAGATTGTTCATGTTATTTTAGCTGGACAGAATATTGTTGGTAAAGGTTATCACTTTAAAACCAGGAGTTATTAATTGTATTTGAGATCATCTGTCATTTGAACACATTTTTTGTTTTTGAGATGTTTGGTTTATTTTTAATAATATAAAAGTGATTTTAGCATAGCTAATTTTTTAAATTAAAATGATTTTTATTTTTAAAATCATTTATACTTAAAATTATAAATTAAAAATTATACCAATTTAAAAATACTAATTTTTTATTTTAATATATTATTTAACTTATTTTTATATTAAAAATGTTTAAATTGGCAATGAATAATGTTATTTTTAATTAAAATTAATTTACTTTTAATTAATTTTAATCACTATATATTAAATCTACACTGTTTAACTTATATTTCCATAATATTTAAACATAAATTATCTTACGTATAATTCACTTTTTAGTATAATAAATATATTTTTTAAAAAACTAAATTGCTTAAAATTAATTTTTTTCAAACCGCGTAACGATTTCTTTTTGTTACATCAACCGCGTAACAAAACTAACACCTAAACATGCTCTTTGCATCAACGGAATTCCTTTTTTTTTAATTTATTGGATGCCTTTGTTTTGTGCTTTGTTGTTTATAGAATATCAGTATTTGGATTTGAAATAAATGCATGCCCGTTATTTGAAACCAAACAAAAAACCATTGTGTTTTGCATGTGATGATGATGAGAGAAGATGCCATCACAATGTCTTCTAGTACAAAAATATTTGGTAACGTCTTGAGAGCTTAAAATAAGTACTATTTGGTAACATACAAATACAAGATGTAAACAAGATTAGTGCTAGATAGCTATAGAATAAAATTGCCTTTAGTAAGATTGATCATTTAATAAACAAATATTTGAAGTAAATAATAATTCGAAAGTATTTAATAAGCTAGTGAATGTTGATTGGAGGGTTTACTTTATCAAATAAATATTTTTAAAAGTTAAATTGTTGAAAATCCATCAAAATCTATGATTAATTTCTACTAATTTTGTTGAATAAGATTGATATCACTACACAATGACAATGAAAAAAGATAAAAGAAAGAAAGAAGAACAATGATTTTCTACAGAGTAACTTTCTGTCCACAAAATATGGAAAACTTTTATTATTCACTTTACAACTGCAAAATATTGTGAATGACTTGATTACAAAAATTAAGGGTTACGTCCTCTATTTATAGATTTTAGGTTAGGTATACCCAAAACTATAAAAACTCAAAATACCTATTTTGGAACTAAATCAAATCTATCTATTTTAGACCTAAATCATATATTATTTATTTTAGATCTAAAATAAATTTGTGTATAACAAAATGTTTCCACACTCCTAAATCAAATCAAATCAAATTTTTTTGATACAAGGAATTACTTTCAACACACCACCTAATTTATTGTGTTTAAACTATCTATATTCATCATAGCTCTTAGTCTTATGAATACTTCGACCTGTACACCCTTCGTCATGATATATATGCAATTTGATTCTCAGTTCTACAGTGTTTTAAGTTCATCTTCCCATCAGCTACCTGCTCTCGAAGATAGTGGAACCTCATTTCGATGTGCTTGCTTCGACCGTGTTCTATCAGGTTCTTTGTCAGGTTGATAGTTGACATGTTGTCGATCTTCATGTCAATTGTTCCATGATCTTTACTTGTGATTTCTTCGACCAAGTTTACCATCCATGTTGCTTGACATGTACAAAGAGAAGCATCTATGTATTCTTTTTAACATGATGATAATGCCACAACTGGTTCCTTTTTCGAACTCTAAGCAACAAGTGCACCACCTAACATAAACACATATCCTACTATGAATTTTTGATCCTCAACATCAATACACTAACTTGAATCAGTGTATTCCACTAACTTGCACTCTTTTCCTTTATCAGTTGCAGCAAACAAAATGTCATAGTCGAGAGTTCCTTTCAAATACCTCAATATCCTCTTCGTTGCTGCTAGGTGTGATACCTTTGGCTTCTACATGATTCTACTTACCATATCTACATTGTATGCTAAGTCATGCCTTGTGTGACAAAGGTATCTTAAATACCCAATAAATCTTATGTATTGGGTTGGGTAGACATCATCTTCTTTTAAGTCTTTCGATAGTTGCAGTCTTCGTTCTACATGTGTCGAAGTTGAATTGCATTCTTCCATCTCAAATCTCTTGAGAATTTCTCCTGCATATCTTCTTTGATGCATCATCAAACCTCTACTAGTCTTGTAGAATTAGATGTCAAGGAAATATGAAATGCCACCCAGATCATACATTTCGAATTCCTTGCTGAGATCACCTTTGAAGTAATCGATCTCTATTTTGCAGCTACCTGTTATCAACAAGTCATCTATATAGAGACATAGTATAATCAATGCACGATTACTTCTTCTTACATATACTCCATGTTCAGTTGCGCACTTCACAAATTCCTTCCCCTTTAGAAAAATATCAATCTTCTTATTCCAAGCTCTTGGAGCTTGTTTCAATCTATACAGAGCTTTTTGAAGCATGTACACCTTTCTTTCTTCGTCATGTTTCACAAACCCAACTGGTTGTTTAACATAAAATTCTTCGTCTAAGGGGTCATTCAGGAATGCACACTTCACGTCCATTTGACATATGTGTCAACTACTTATTTTTGTTAAACCAACAACTAACCTAATTGTTTTGATTCTAGCCACGGGTGCAAAAACCTCATCGAAGTAAGTTTCTTCTTTCTGTAGAAATCCCTTCACCACGAGCCTTTCTTTGTGTCGAGTTACTTCCCCTTTGGAATTCATCTTCACTTTATATACTCACTTGAAATTAATTGCATTCTTTCCTTGAGCAATTCGACAAGTGATCAAGTATTGTTGCCTTCGATAGATTTCACTTCTTCGTTCATTACTTTCACCCACTTTGAATCCTTCAATGTCCGCATTTACAGGTTCGACATCTGCATATAAAGCATAGTGTACAAGTTCATCTTTTTGATCAATCACATCATCTGATGTAACCACACAATCTTGAAATCTTGCAGGCATGCATATTGTTCTCTGAGGTATGTGTGTACTTGTACTTGGTTGATCTATAATTTTCGATTCCTCTTTCGACTTGAGTTTCTGGTTCTTCAAGTAAAAATCTCATTGAACCTTTCTTGACATTTTGAGTCAAATCCCAATCTTTAAGCTCATTTGTGATCACGTCCCTGCTGATCACAATATGCTTATTCATTGGGTCGAACAACTTGTAACCTCCTATCGAATGATATTCAACTAGAATCACATGGCTCAACTTGTCATCAAGTTTTCTGCTCAATTGATCTGGCACATGTCTATGTTTAATAGATCCAAATACCTTTAGATGACTTAAATTAGGTTTTACACCAAACCAACATTCTTAGGAGTAATTCCTTCTAGCTTCTTCATTGGACATCTGTTTAAAATATAATTTGCATTAGACACAGTTTTACCCCAAAACTCTTTAGGTAAATTCTTGTCTTTCAACATACTTCAAACCATATTCATGATGATTTGATTCTTCCTTTCTACAGTCCCATTATGTTGTGGAGTATATAGTAGAACCACCTCATGCACAATCCCTTCCTTTTCACGTAACATGTCGAAATCTTTTGACAAATACTCTCCACCACCATCAATTCTCAAAACTTTGGGCTTTCGACCACTTTGTGTTTCGACTATAGACTTAAACTTGGAAAATACCTCGATCACTTCACTTTTCTTCTTGATCAGGTAAGTCCACAGTTTTCTAGTGAAATCATCTAAGAATGTGACAAAGCATTTATTACCTTCAAACGAATCCACATGAATTGTTCCACATACATCAGAGTATATGACTTCGAGAATAGCCTTCGACTTGCTTCCTGCATCCTTGTTGAAGTTATTCTTGTGTTGCTTCACTTGTACAGATTCCTCACACACTTCGTTTAGAATGTCAATTTTTGGAAATCCTCAAACCATATTATTTCTCTTCAAATATTCGATGTCTCTAAAGTTGAGATGGCCTAGTCGATAGTTCTATATTCATTCGTCTTTGTTAGCTGCAGTTGAAAGGCACTAGTGCTCCATAACATTGGTAACCCGAAAATATATCGAATATTTGCATCAATTTACATGAATTTTATCCGCATTTTAATTAATTAAATTACTCTTTATTCGTATTATGTTGGTATTTTCTATGTTTTCAAGAATTTGATGTTTACAAGGCATGTGTGAAGAAAGTCGAGAATAGTCAAGCAAATCGTACTTAAAATCCAATAAAGAAGAGCAATTATGCAATTGTGGGGTGTATGGCAAAATAGGGTGCATTACAAGTAAAAAGCTTTGGAAAATAAAGAATTAAGAAGAGCAAGCCCAACCCAAAACGCGCGCACCCAGGAGTTCACAAGGGGTAACGAACGTTACGCCCTTGCCTCGCGTGCCCTAACGGTCGCGACGAAGCAGTCCTCTCGGAGGAGGAAAAATCTCAACGTTCTATTTTTCAAGCGAGCTCCAAGTCTATAAATAGGGCTGCCATACTTCATTTTCAACACACTGTCTTTTTCACTTACCTTACTGTTACTCTGCCAAATTTTCTAAGTACCGTTTATTTTTTAGTTTTATTTTACCGATTCCGATTTAGGTTATTTAGTAGTTTCTGCTTCTATTTTCTCGTAGTAATTTCCTCATCGGGGATTGCTGCGAACCTTTGTTGATTCTAACCTTACGTTAGAATTGTGTTTTTTATTTTTCTTCATCGCATTTATTTTTTGGAACAACAAAGTGCAGATCTCACCGACCTGTGAGAGACACCTGAAGTTAGCCAAATATTCCGCAATATTATTTTCAGGTTTAATTTATTTATTTTTATTTATTAATGCCAAAATTGTCTGAAATGTTTGGGTTATTTAAATTGTTTGATGTTATTTATTTCTGTTGCACTATTATTAAATCGTATAACATGCTAGGCT
Source organism: Vicia sativa (assembly GCA_021764765.1). Lineage (NCBI taxonomy): Eukaryota > Viridiplantae > Streptophyta > Magnoliopsida > Fabales > Fabaceae > Vicia > Vicia sativa. Next base: position 18,409,788 of record CM038793.1, on the reverse strand, counting down.
AAATTTATTTATCGGTATGTAAGGTCATATAGCCGACGAGGTTTAGCAACGCCATTTGATTTGTTCCTTTTAAAAGAATAATTTTCTGGTTTCAATTACTAGTTTTAAATATTAATTGTTTTGTTACTTGAGCAAAATACAGATAGAAGTTAGGATCAATAAAACGAGAGTTTGAGATAATAATTGGACAATAGTAATTGTGCATCAACTTAAAATACAGTGATATCGCTTTTAAGTTGATTAGGTCTTATTTGCTTTCAAAAACTATTTTTAAACTCCAATTGATACAGCGGGAGCACTCACTTAGGTTTGATTGTAGGATCTGAATCAATAAACACGAGAGTGTGAGAAGAGGGTTTTCAAACAAATATTTTCTACTGAAAACTATTTTAATAATCCGAGTTGAGTCAATGAGTTGCTAAATCCCCAAAGTCCGACCATTACATACCGATATTCCCCCTTGAATCTAAACTAGATTATAATCAATTAGGTTCCCTAACCCCAAATTAATTACATTATTAGCCTTAGATTTACGTAGTAACCTAAGATAGCGATAGGTCGACATTTAGTCCCTTGGGATTCAATAATCTTTAAAGCTACATGTGATAGGACTGTATACTTGCGGTCTAGATTCTTTAAGACACACAAAGTCGCAATTAAACATTAAGTTCGATCTTGAAGGTTCTATTCTGGGACATAAGGGCCTTCAAGATTAATCTTCCATTTGCGTCGACGAATCTCATCATCTTGTCTTCGACAGTCACTTTGTAACTCTTTTCGACCAACTTTATTATGCTAAGCAAGTTGCTCTTCATGCTTGGAATGCATAACACATTCGAAATTCTTGACCTTTTGCCATCTTTCCTCATGATCATAACATCTCCAATACCTTCAACTGCTAGAGTATTGTCATTTTCAAGTTTCACCATGTTCTTCATTGCGGGTTTTAGATTGACAAACCAATCTTTCCTTCCAGGCATGTGTGATGAACATCCTGAATCCAAGTAACATTGATCCTTGAATTTTTCTTCATCTCTTGTTGTGACCACCAGCAACATTTCTTCTTCTTCATATGTTTCAAAGTTTGCATCACTTTCTTGATTCTTTCTCTTCTCTGGAAAATCACTCAAGTAGTGACCATACTTCTGACAATTGTAACATTTAATGTGACTCTTGTCAGGATTTTGACCACCACATCTTCCTCTATTTGTGACACAACCTTTTTGGTTTCCTTGGTATGTTCTTCTCTGATTCGACACGTTTTCTTCATGTTGGTTTCCTCTACCAGTCGAATTGTTGTAGCCACCTATACCTTTGTTTTCGAACCAATTTCCTTTTCCTTTCTTGTCTTTTGCTGATTGAGTCTACAAAGCCACTTCACTCTTAGATTTTCCTACAACTCTTTCAGCCATCCTTTGTTCAGGAGATTCAAGAGTCTCTTGAAGATCTTCCTTTGATAGAGTTGACATGTCATTCGATTCTTCTATGGAAACTACCACATGATTGAACTTTGGAGCCAAATATCTCAATATCTTCGAAACAACAGGTCTTGTTGTTAACATCTCTCCACAAGTCTTGATTTGATTCACTAGTATTGTAACCCTAGTGAAGAAATCATACATGCCTTCGCTATCTTCCATCTGAAGCAATTCATACGTTTATTTGTGAGTTTATAATGCCACCTCTTTCACCTTCTCAGAGTCTCCAAACGATTTCTTGAGAATCTCCCATGCTTCGTTTGCAGATTCTACATCACTGACCTTTTTGAAATTGTCTAGGCTAACACATTAGTGAATTATAAAGAGAGCTTTATAATTTTTCTTCTTCAATTTTTTGTATTCTACTTTTTCCACTCCTAAAGCTCTTACATCAAGTGGTTCTACTCCATATTTCACAAAATCCCAAAGATCTTGAAAACCGTATATAACCTTCATCTCTTTGCACCAATTCTCATAGTTATCTCCTTTAAGAATTGGGAGGCTTGCTAAAAAAAATTTGTTAGTTTAATTCATCGCCATCGTGATCTTCTTCGATCGTTCTTCCCTTGAATCACTCAACTGGAGCTCTTCTTCTTCTACTAACATTTTCCTAACACTTAGAATATTTTTCCATTATTTATTTACTTATTTCGCATTTTTAAATTCTAGAAATCGATGTATAGGTCGCAAGGATATTTTTGTAATAGCGTAGATTTACTTTTCTTGCACATTTACTTTACCGCACCTCCTTTCATGTATGTGCCCCAAAGCCATGTAATAGCGTAGGACCTTTACTTTTCCGCTTTTACTTTCCGCACTCTATAACTATATAAACTACTTAGATGTATGGCTAATAGGATTGCATGACAAGACATAAAATCAAACTTAAATCACCCTAATTCAAAGATAAAATATTTGAATTGAACACACTTTTCACACTTGCACCCCCTAGGGTATCCTCTCTTGTTGCCTTACGAATACAATGGTCATGTCCCTCGAATGTAGGGGCACCATTAGCAAAAGTCCCTCGATTCAAAATCATCACAAAGATCATAGTCCCTCGATGACCCTCGATGTTGCCTAAGAATATATGATCTCATCCCTCGGTTGTTGCCTACGAAAAATGATGATCGTCCCTTTGAATTGCTAAGGTATCCTTACATGTTGCCTTCAATGACAATACGATGACCCTACGCATGTCCCTTCACATCCAACAGATAGAGTTACCTACCAACTAATGGTATGGATAGCGATGTCCTAAAGGAGAAGCAAAATAACAAGAACGACCTTCTGAGTAGGTAATAAGACTCTAAATTGCTTGCTCCAATCCAATCAAAAAATGCTTTTCATACCTCACACTCTTTTCAAAAATACTTTCAAACAAACACTTTGTATACATTCATACGAGAATCATTACAAAGTTACATTTTTCAAAACAAATATTTTCAAACACTTCATATAAATTCTTGAGGACTGATACAAGAATCATTACAAAGTCAAAGCAAAATACTTTTAAACACACACACACACACACACACATAAAACGAGTTTTCAAAAAGTGAGCTAAGCAATTAAGAGCCCGTAGATAACTACGGATGGAAAGGGTGCTAATATCTTTCCTTTTCATAATTACCTCCCGTACTCAGAATCGATAAAAGGTATTTCCTATTCTTTTCACCTTTCCTTTATTGGATAAAAGAAAAGTCGGTGGCGACTCTTGCTATCCGTAACATTTACGATATAACTCAAAACAAACCAGTCAGTTCTCCCACCGTGTTACACAATTCAATATATCAATCTTTATGGACATGATACGATATAACCTATATCACCCGGTAAAATAATACTTTACTTTTTTGCTTGCCGCTTTACCGCTTCAACAGTCATCTAGTTTTTTGCGTCATTGCTAGGGATTGTTAATAATTTCAACGAGGAAATATTTGTGCAAAATTTTGAATTTTTATTTTACTTTTTAGTTATATTTAGTTTAATTTTTAATTTTAACTTTTTACTCTTATTGTGTTCGGTTTGGTTCAGTGTTACTAAAGTATTCTTTATTTGTTTATGCGAGGTTTGGATTCGATACTGATACCGATAGACCCAGAAATCGAAAGAACAATGTGCACTATTTGTAAAGTGAAACGAGAAGCACTGCAAGTTATTGAATAACTAAAAGAATAACGAAAAGTGGTGGTAATTTCACCACAATAAACATTGGAGGATAATTGTAGGAGAACTGATGTTGGACATATATCCTTGTGACTTCAACTAGTTAATCCTGTAAGTTTTAATATTAAGATTTATGTATTTTCAGGTTTGAAGGATAACTAATTTGACGGACAAGCAATTTAAGATCCTTTGGAGCATCTTGCTGAATTCTACCAGACATGCTCGATGTGCAAGCTAAATGATGTTACTGACAATCAAGTAAAATTATGTTTGTTTGGTTTTTCTTAGATAGGTCGCACGAATGATTGGTTGTAAGTCATACCAAATGGTACTATCTAGACCTGGAAAGAACTCGAAGACAAACTTCTAGAGAGGTAATACTCAAATGCTCAATTCGTGGAAATAAAATCTACAATTTCCAATTTTGATCAAGATGAGTCTAAGTCATTGTCTGACGAATGAGAGAGGTTCAAGTTGTAATTCCATAAGTGTTTGCATCATAATATGAGTTATATGGAACAGATTATACACTTTATCAGTGGGCTAAAAACACCAACGAGAATTATTCTTGATGCCTCAATTGGAGGAATATTGAGAGTGAAGAATCAAGATGAGGTAATGACACTGATTGAAAACATGTGCCATAATAAGTATCTCTCAAGTGACCGAGCGGTAAAATAAAAGGGTATTCTTACACTTTATTTGAATAAACTTTATCAGCTCAAATGTAGATACTTTATAAACAAATAGATGCGTCTAAACTAGCCTAAGCGAATATGAGTCAAATTCTAACATTAAAGTGTGATTTTTGTGGGAGGGACATGCAAATTGAAACGGTACACTAGAGGTTGAGAGTACTGAAGCTCAATATGCAAAATTTTAAAAAATAATTCATATTCCAACTTCTACAATTTTAAGTGGAGCAACAATTAAACCTTGAATGATAATCAAGAAGTTAAACAGGTACCTCAGGAACCTCAATGGAAAACATCACCTCTAGAGGAAACCTTATCCAACTTCATGAAAGTAAATCAATCAATTTTTGAACAGGTTAGTAAAACTCAAGAAAACATGTCTAAAATTCAGCAGGAGATGGCCTAAAATCAAATCCCCATGAAAAATAATATTGAAGTCTCTATAAAAAATTTGGAAATGAAAATCAGTCAATTGTCTCTACAAATGACAACAAAAGCAAGTTCAAGTGGGGGATTTATCAGTAACACTTTAGATAACACAATAAATGAAAGTTGCAAAGTCATTGAGTTGAGGAACAAAGTGATACTTTAGAATCCAAAGTTGATCGATGAGAAAAAAGAAATAAATGAGGGAAATATAAAGAGTGAGAAAGAGGTAACAATTGAGAGAGAGGTTGAGGAAAAATTAGAGGAAGAAAAAAGCGAGGAGTCAAGCAAAGATGCAATTAAAGGATACATCCTTGATCAATTAATAAACAAAAACTCACCCTTCAAAAGAATCAAGAAGTAAATTTTAAATGAGCCTAACTCTGAATTACCTGACTACATCAAACCACCATACCCTATCTTGAAAAAGAAACTTAAAAAAGAGATGGAAGTGGGTCGGTTCAAAAAGTTTATGGATATATTGACAAAGATGCATGTTAATTTTCCATTTTGCGAAGCTCTCAAATAAATGCATATTTATGATAAATTTAAGAAAGAGCTCTTTATCGAGAAAGTGTGAGTTAAAGCATGATGAAAACATCACTTTAGGGGAATAACATGTCGCTATTATTCAGAGGAAGCTTGACCGAAACTCACTAATCCAATTATATTACCATTTCGTGTTCCTTTGTTTCACTAACTATTTGTTTCACCATATAAATTAGTTAATGGGAAGGCTTTCCACTTACCATTTGAGTTAGAACATAAAGTATATTGGAAAATCAAGTTTTTGAATTTGATGAAAAAACAACATAATGAAAGAAATTGTTGAAGCGAGATGAGTTAAGAGAGATCAGCCTGAGAGAATATGAGAATGTTGTGATCTATAAATAAAGAACCAAAAGGTGTCATAATAAAACTTGGTGAAAAAAGAATTTCAGGCTTGACAGAAAGTTTTGTTGTACAACTCTCTACTGAGGTTGTTTCCTGGAAAGTTGAAATCTAGATGTTCGCGCTCTTTTATGGTGAATAAGGTATTTGCAAATGGTGGTCTAGAAATACAAGATCCGGGAGATTCACACACTTTTACTATAAATGATCAAATGTTAAAAATCTATTCAAGAGGTGAAGTACAATCTAAGAAAGTGCCTCTGATACTTGCAGAGCCTTAGACCGAAAGAATCAAGCTAATAACCTTAAAGAAGCATTTTATAAGAGGCAACATATCAAAATTTTAGTTTTGAGTTTTAGTTTTATTTCAATTTATTTTCCTTTTGATGTTCTTCCCTTGTACTTCGATATGTTTTAATTAATTAATCAATTTATTACTATTGTTTCATTTAGTTATAATTTCTACCTTACTAATACTAATACGAAAAAAGAAAAGCAAAAGTCATCAGAAAAAGAATGAACAAAAGTGGTCGACATTGAAATTTTCTTGCAGATTGATATTTGATGAAAAAAAAGAAAGTCCATTATCTTTACTCAATCTCCAAATATTTTAACTAAAAAGATTTGAATCCAATATTTTAATTGTTTACTTTTCTTTTTTAAAAAGTATTTGCAGTGGCGGAATCTGAAATTTTAGATAATTTGAGCAAAAATATTAACCACGTATGTTTTAGTTTTCGCACTTTATTTTTATTAATTTTATTCATGATTTTGTCTAAAAATCAACTATTAAATTAGAAAAAATACAAAAAAAATAAATAAGAATTGAACCCAGACTTATATCCAAACTCGTTAGGTTATACAACCGCCCTTGAGTATCAGTACATTTGTCATTTTATAAAATTTATATTATATATATATATATATATATATATATATATATATATATATATATATATATATATATATATATATATATATATATATATATATATATATATATATATATATATATATATATATATATATTGTCTATTGCTCTAATAAATATAGACTTAAATAATTATTTGTGTAGTTGTTGGATAGAAAGGAAAGTGAGATACATAATAAACGGTCTTATCTTATGTTTGAGTTTATTAATATTTATAGGTGAATGGAAGACAGATAACACATGTTTGAGAGTTTTGAGTTGAGAACATTTAGAGCTTTTTTAGGACTTTGGTAAAAAAAAAAAGTAGACCCCCATATATTAAAAAATTTGAAATAAATATTAAAATTTTGAAATAAATAGTTTCATGTGTTGGGTATTTTATTATTTTACAAATAAATATTGTTTCTTTTTCTTTATGTGTGGTTTATTATTTTTCAAATAAAATATTGTTTCTTTTTCTTTTTATAAAGTTGATTAACATTTTGTAGTTTTGAAGATTGTTCATGTTTTCTTAGTTGGACAGAATATTGTGTTGCTGAAGGTTATCACTTTAAAAACATTGGAGTTGTTAATTGTATTAGAGATCAAGGGTCTTTAGAAGACATTTTTGTTTTTTAGATGTTTGATTTATTTTTAAAGTAAGAAAGAAATTTAGAAATATAAAATTGATTTTAACATATCTAATTCTTTAATTAAAATGGTTTTTATTTTTAAAATTAATTCAACTTAAAATTAAAAATAATAAATATTAATTCAAAATAAATTTTTATATTAAAGAATTTTAAATTGACATAAATAATTTTATCTTCAATCACTCACATTCAGTTAAAATTAATTTACTATTAGTCAAATATACATTGTTTAACTCATATTTATATGATATTCAAATATAAATTATTTTTACATTTAATTTACTTTTTAGTATAATCAATTTTATAAAATTAAATTACTTAAAATTAATTTTCTCAACCGTATAACTATTTCTTTTTGTTTCATGAACCACGTAACTAAACTAACATTTAAATATTTCTATCCAAAAAAAGAAAAAAAACTAACATTTAAACATTCTCTTTTCATCAACGAAGTCCCATAAACTTTTTGATGCCTATGTTTATTGTTGATAAAATGTTACTGTATAATTTGGTTTTTAAATAAATGCATGCCCGTTATTAGAAACTAAACAAAAAACCATTGTGTTTTCCTGTGACGATGATGAGAGAAGATGCCATCACAATGTCTTCTAGTACAAAAATATTTGGTGGCATCTTGAGAGCTTAAAATAAGTATTTGGTAACATAGAAGATGTAAACAAAATTCGTGCTGGATAGCTATAGAATAAAATTTACCTTTATATATAAAAAGAACAAAATATATTTCAGTGCAATTTTAATAAGATTAATCCCTTGATAAAAAGGACTTCCATTTAAAAATTGGAGTAGTATATTCGTAAATTTAGTTCTCTAATATATTAATGATTAATTGAAGCATATTGTGTTATGAAAAAAAATGTTTTGAAAGCTTCAATTGTACTTTTACATCAAAAAATTGTTGTATATTTATATGGTAAAAGAATTGTATCGTAAATTTTAATATTTACAACACTATAAAATTTTAGTTTTAATTTTTATGAGAAAAGTATTGATTTCATTAGTAAACTTATTATTAAATTTAGGGTTAAATAAGTTTTTGGTCCCTATAAATATTACAGTTTCTTTTTTAGTCTCTCTTGAGTTTTGACATCGATTTTAACTGACTTTGACAACGGATTTTTTTTGTAAAAACTGTTGTCTAAAGGGAAGAAGAGACTAAAAATGAAAACTGCAATATTTATAGTGATAAAAAACTTATTTAAATTTATCATTATCTTTTTATTATTTACTATTTTGTGAAAGCTTGAAAGCGAGGGAGTAAGCCCTAAACACAAAGAAAAACTCTCTTGAAGAGGCTACTACTATCAATGCCTAACAAGGACTCTAAATCAAAAACTCAAAAGTACTTCTTCTCGCATCCTTCCTTTGCTAACACATCAACATACAAATTTGATTATCTGAGAATACGAGCCACTCTAATGATCTTATGTTGATCTAAAAGCCTTTAATTTTTTCTGATCGAAATCAAACACTCTACTTTATTGTTCTTTCTCTCCTCAATAGCTTTCACCACCATATTGGAGTCCACATTGAGCTCCACACCATCTTAATTATCTAAATATATCTAAAAGTTTGATGGTATTTAAAATTTAAAATTTTGACTATTATTTCATTTTAAGGTGTCCAAATTTTCACTGATCCACACATCCATGTATTTTAAAATTTGATTGATCAGACCGCTCAGACCATACACCGAAGGATAGGGAAAGTTAGAAATGTCAAAAGATCGAATATGCAATTAGTTCTCTTAAAATTGATGTGAACCTACCAGTTCATCGATCAAACCAATGATTGGGTGTTTGAATCTGTGAGTTGCACTTTTTTGTACTAAGACATTTTGCAAGGAGTGAAAAAAGTCCAAAATTAAAACATTTTTCCTTTGTGTCTCAAACCAAAATATAAAACTTTCATAATCTTATGTAGGAACAAAATTGGTTTATACCATATCCTTTAGGTTTTAATAATAACAAAGTATTTAAAGAACAATTGGGTAGACTAATATGTGTAAAGTGTGCAGGTACACATATTAATATTTTGATGGAAAGTTAGTTTTGATACTGCATTGAACATCTAAAGAGAATCCCTAAATATGCAGATTCTGAAGATTATACTCTAAAAAATAAACTTCAGATCATGCCATCTTCTGATGATCATAACCTAAAGATTTCAGACTCTGATCAAGTCAACTTTTGAAGATCAAGTCAACCTCTAAAGACTCAGAGTATGAAGGATCATAAGCTGAGAATCTGACTCTGAAGGATCAAAACCTGAAGTCAGTCAAAGCTCAATAACCAAGGAATTTCTTACAAGTCACTATCAGACTCTAAGATCAATTTATCTTCTTTTAGGTCACGTGGAGACTTAGGAGAATTCTGCAGAAGGATGAAGGCACTACTACGAAAAGGAATTTAACAACGGTTGTAGAAGATATATAATCATGTGGGACATGCATTATTATGTAGAGTGTTTTTGTAAATGCGTTACTTACAATCATGATCTTGGAACTGTTGTAGTATACTGGAAAGTTCGTGTGATATCACAATGGTTAGTTAACTTAATCGTTATTGTATGACTTTTAATAAAATAAAAAATAGCAGTAGAACAACAATATTAACAAGAACAACAAAAATAAGAAAAAGAACAACAAAAACAAGATGAAAGAAGAAGAAGTAGTAGAAGAAGATGAAGAATAACAACAACAACAACAACAACCTACAACAACAAGAACAAGAACAAGAACAAGAAGAAGAAGAAGAAGAAGAAGAAGAAGAAGAAGAAGAAGAACAACAACAACAACAACGTACAACAATAAAAAGAAGAAGAACAACAATACCAACAACAACAACAACAACAATAACAAGAACAACAACGAGAAAAATAATAATAAGAACAAGAACAACAATAACTAAAAAAGAACAATAAGAACAACAGTAACTAACGTTTCTAACTCGAATCTATACTTTCCTTGTCTCATTCTAGATGGAGAATAGATGATGGAGTTCTGAAATTTATAAATTTGAGTTTTGCTTATGGAATAAGTGATATTTTTGAGTTTGGTTTAGTGGAGAAATAGAGTGTTGTAAATGAAAGATTATGTTTGAAGGTAGAAGATGAAGTTCGTCTAAGTTTGAAGTTTGTCTAAGTTTTAGGTTTCACTAGGATTGCTAATGGTGGTGTCATGAGCGATGATAGTCACTATAATGGACAATTGAGATTTATTTAAGGATGATGAAGAAACTCAATAAATACGCTACATACAACAATGTTTGTCTTAAATAACTGTTGTGAGATATTAGATCAAACTCTATTGGGTCGAAGGTAGTATCTTGGTTCGACGGTTCGACAAAGTTTAGCATGCAGTCGAAGTTTACTCACATGTTGTTTTCGAAGTGTTACAAGTTGTAGTCGAAGTGTGTTCTAGCTTGTAGTATTGAAGGATGCTAGGATTGATAGCATTGAATTGGGTCTGTTTGTTATGTCCAATTGGTTAAGTTAGCTTGTAATGGGTATTTGTGATAAAAGCCCATTAGTTTAGTATGTTAGGTTTATTATAAATAACATACTAGTCTCTCATCACTGCATACTGCAAATCCTATTTTATGGTGAGAAGGTTATTTGTTATTCTTGTATACTTGTAATATTATTTCAAGAGTAAGGAAATAATAGAATTTAATAACCAATCCTTGTGTTCATCGTGTTGTTCATTCTTTTTCCTACCCTAATTGTTTCTTGATCATTAAGAAACAAGTTTATATTTTGTTACAAGGCATCTGATTCACAACAAATTGGTGTGATGAGCGTGGAGAAGATGCCTTTGACAAAGTATGATATTGAAAAGTTCATCGGAGTGAACGATTTTGGTTTGTGGTGCTTGAAGAAGAAAGCCCTACAGGTTCAACAGGGTTTTTTGGAAGCGTTGAAGGGACAATCATCCATGAACGAAGTGTTAATGGCAACTGAGAAAACGGAAATGATAGAGAAGGCCCACAACAAAATTTTGTTGAGCCTTGGTGATAAGGTTCTTCGACAGATATCAAAGGAGACGACGACGACAGGGTTATGGGTGAAACTTGAAAGTTTGTACATGACCAAATCGTTGGTGAATCGACTCTACTTGAAGCAAGCTTTGTATTCATTCAAGATGATTGAAGACAAAGTGTTGGATGAGTAGTTGGATATGTTCAACAAGCTGATTCTTAATCTTAAAAACATTGATGTGAAGATCGATGATGAAGATCAAGCGATGTTGTTGTTGTGCGCGTTGTCCAGATCACATGCTCACTTTAAAGAAACTCTCTTGTATGGAAGGGAGTCCCTGACCTTTGAAGGAGTTCAATCACCCTTGTATTTGAAGGACTTGAACGAACAAAAGGAGCATAAAACTTTGACGATTGGTGAAGGTTTGGCCATTAAAGGAAAATTCTTGCAAAAGGATAATAAGTTCGACAAGAAGAAAGGTAAAAGTCAATAGAAGTTTTACAATGGTGAAGCATCTGGTATTCGATACTATCATTGTAAGAAGGAGGGTCACACAAGAAAAGTGTACCCTAAACGTCTGAAAGATCATGGAGGAAAGGATAATGGAAATGTAGCTATTGTTCAAGATGATTTCGACTAATTTGATGTTCTTGTGGTTTCGAGCAGCAACCCGTCGAAGGAGTGGATTATGGATTCTGGGTGCACTTGGCACATGACTCCAAACAAAGACTTGTTCGAGGAATTATGTGATCAAGATGGTGGATTTGTATTGCTGGGAAACAACATAGCTTGCAAGATTATAGGTGTTGGATCTGTGATATTCAAACTCCATGATGAGTTAATAAGGTTATTGACTGAAGTTAGGTATGTACCTGATTTGAAGAGAAATTTGATTTCTCTTGGTGAATTCGACAAGAAAGGATGTGTTTTTCAAGGAGATAAAAGTATCCTAAGAGTCATGAAGGGGTCGAAGGAAGTCTTGAGAGGCGTGAAGAAACAAGGCTTGTATACCCTTGAGGCTGAAGTTGTAAGTGGTTCGACAAATGTTGCATCCACGAAACCTTTGTCGAAGACAGAAATTTGACACATGAGATTGGGCCATGTCAGTGAAAGAGGTCTGGTCGAATTGGGGAAACAAAATTTGCTTGGTGGAGACAAAGTCGAAAAGCTGAAGTTTTGTGAACCTTGTGTACTTGGAAAATCTTGCAGAGTGAAGTTCAACAAAGGCAAACAAAGAACACATTGATCCCTTGATTACATCCATGCTGATCTTTGGGGGCCTACAAGGTGCCCATCACATTCAGGAGCAAGGTATTTTCTATCTATAGTAGATGACTATTCCAGAAAGTTACGGGTATTCGTTCAGAAGACTAAGAATGAAACTTTTGAGAATTTCAAAGGGTGGAAAACTTTGGTCAAAAATCAAACTGGCAGAAAGGTCAAGAGGTTGAGAACAGACAACAGACAATGGTCTTGAATTTTTCAATGAGGAATTCAACAGCTTTTGTGATGCCTCTGGTATTGCAAGGCACAAAACTACTGCAAACACTCCACAACAAAATGGTATGGCTGAAAGGTTTAATCGAAGCATCTTGGAGAGAGTCAGATGCATGTTGACTAGTGTTGGGTTAAAGAAGGTGTTTTGGGCTAAGGCTGTTTCGACATCAACATATCCAATAAATAGATGTCCTTCGACTGCGTTATATATGAAGACACCTGAAGAAGTTTGGTCGGAACATCCACCAAATCTCGAAAAACTGAGAGTATTTGGTTGTGTAGCCTATGCTCACATTAGGCAAGACAAGGTCGAACCTAGAGCTCTTAAATGCATGTTCATGGGATACCCTGAAGGAGTCAAAGCTTATAGGCTATGGTGCCTAGATTCAGGTCATAGAAGTATTATCACCATTCGAGATGTTGTTTTCAATGAAGTTGAAATGGCTTTCAAGAAAATGGATGATGTTGGTCGAAGTGCAGAAGTATCTAACGAAGAGCTGGAACAGGTAGAGATTCCTGTTGAGGTGGAGCATGTTGATGCTTAATTGCATATCGCAAATAAAGTCAAAGTAGTAGAGGATGCTGATGAAGTTGAGGAAACTTCCGATGACTATCTATTGGCAAGAGGTAGGAAACTAAGAGTCGTCAAGCCACCTCAAAGATTTGGGTATGCAGATCTTATAGCTTATGCCTTAATCTCTACAAGTGAGTGTTGCACCCCAAATTTTACCCTGCTATTTTTCTACTTGCATTGTATTTATAATTTTAAAAAAAACCAATCATTTACTCATTGCATATGCATCATTTCGTCGTATTTAAACTGATCAAAAGTCAGTCTAAATCGATATTCGCATCATTTTTAGTTATAAAATACCCGTATTTCCACTTCATTTATTTTTACCTCTCTGCCTGTTTATTGCATCGTTTTAAAATTATTTATATGTCGATGATATCGATATTTCAGTTTTATAAGCAGACTGTTAAAAGCAATTCGATGCTGTGCGAAAATTAGCGGGGGAAATAGTTCAAGTTTTCATCTTTTACCCACTGTTTTATGAATTTACATGTCGCGTAAATCATAAAAATGTGTTCTCTCTAATTTTTCGATACGTTTCGAAGTCTTGTTTTTAACCGTAACTGTTTTAAAACCGGGTTTTCTTTGTTATCATTTTATTTCGATTTTAACCATTTCAATAATTTTTCTTTAATTTACAAGACCCGTAGTTTATTTTAATGTGCTCATTTTATTTTTCGGATAATTTATTGTCCGAATTTATATCATTTTTGACAATTTTAGGTGTACAACTTTTATCTCCAAAAATCAGATTAAAAATGTTTTTGGGTAAATTATTTTTTAATCTTTTGGGCTTTGTGGCCCATTTTGTCAAAAGGGCATTTTTGACATTTGTAAACAATTGCTAAACCTAATTATGGGTATATATATATATATATATATATATATATATATTATCAATTGTGTTACAGTGAAAAAAAAGGGAAACACATAGGCGACAGAAATCAAAACAAGAAAAAGGAACAATCAAAAAACAAAGATATTTCCTCTTCTTCATCGCACCAAACTCTCCCCTGTTTCTCACCTTCATCTTCTATCACGCCGCTGTAAATCCCATCTTGTATAATAAACATAACCAAGCCTCAACCACCTTCATCCTTACTTCAAACGCCTTCGACTTCTTCTTCTCCGCAACTCCCTGCTTCATCAACCCCTTCCGTTGTCAACAGACCCACCACAACCTTCCATTACCATCTGTAAACTCCATTATCATCGTGACCCCCCTCCTTCATTGTCGCTGGAACAGTCACCTTTCTCTTCACACATCCCGCCGCTAGCCATTCCCTCTTCTACCTACTCTTTGCCGCTGCTACTAACCTACCTCCATCTGCCATTTCCTCCCGCGTCCTTCATTCCCTTCATAGTCTCAAACCACGGCCAACATACTCTCAACTCTCTTCCTCAACGTCAACCTTTTACCCCCTTTATTCCGCCCAACAATTATCGCCTCTGTTTCTGCCACCACACCCCTTTCGTCCCTCTGCTCATCACAGCCATCATACCACTGTCCAAAACTCTCGCCTCCACTGCCTTCTTTCCATCCGTCTCGAACAAACTCTCCACTGTCGTCACACTCTGCCTCCGTCTTCTGCAGCTGCAACCTCGTCACGCAGCAGCCTTACATTTGTTCAACAATCTCCACGGCCTGTTCCAGTTTCAGCGTCGCAATTCACTATCAACTTCAGCCCATTCGGTAATTCATGATCTCTTTGTTTCTTTTGTTATGAAATTTAAGATGTTAATCTCTGTGAAATATTGGTTTGAACTGACTTTACTTGTATACGTTCGATTTCTGAATAGCTGTTATGTTGATATAACTGTCTGTGAATCTTGAATTTGTTGCCGTTTTTGCTTTAAATCTGTGATAACCTGTGAATTAGGTTTCAGATATACTCTTAACTGTTATTTGCTTCCTTGGTTCGACGGATACGGGTTTTGTGTGTTTTTGGTTTCGGTGATGGTTTAGTATTGATGATGTGTTTATTCGCGTCTAATACAACTGAGAAAACTAAGGATATATATTATGTTTCATTTCCTCTTGTGTGCGTTTCGAAGCTTGAATTCAATTTGGTTTCGAAAACCGTATGGGCACATACATTTGGAGTATTTGATTTGGTTTATGACGATTAATTGATAAGAAGATTCTATATCGGTTTCGATGAAGTTTTGATATCGATGTCGCATTTATTCGCGTACGATTTAACCGAGAAACCATTAGGATATCATCTTGTTTTCATTTTAATTTTGATTGTAGTTTGTGTTTGAATAATATTCAAGAATAGTTTCAATAACGGTTTAATGATAATACCGCGTTACTCGCATGTAAATCTAACTGAGAAATTATGGGGCAGCTGTTTGTTTTCTATCGTTGCATTTTTAATTTGTTTTGAACACTTTTTGAGATGTATTTTTGAGCGTTATCAAGTTCATGTAGTGCTGCCCGAATTTTTGTTCATGTGATTAAGGTTTGCTTAGAACACGATTGTTTTTTTTCATGTTTGAAATTAAACAATAGGATGAATTCTTGATTTTTCTTCGTGAATTGATAATCATGAATAATCGTTGTGTTGAATGAGTTCTTGATTCTTGAAAGTGTTCATGTTACGTTCATGCAAATTTCATTCGGTTTTACAATCTTGATTATTAACACATGTTCTAATCTTTGCAATTTCATTTAATTTATCCCACTTATGCTACTAATCAATTTGTTATTTGTGAAGATATACAAGAATTATCCAAGAATACATTTTATAATGTTGCATCTATATACATTTTTTATATATACTGTTATTTATATTTATGTTACTATTTAATATTTAGTGATGTGTATCTAAAATACTTAGTATCTTATTTTTATACTGTAAATGCGATTATACATAATATTTTATTATTATACTTAGTATTGTAAATATAAATATACATATTATTTTTATTTCTTATGTTATGTATTGTAAATATTATATACATACTACTTTTATTATTATACTTTATCATATTCATTCGTAAGTAAGTTCGAATTACATTATAGTAATCTTCTTCGTATAGCAATTTCTTAGAATTAACTTCTACAATTTTAACATAATTAATTTACCGTTTTCTCTTTAATTTTAATTTATCCTCATTCGGAAAAATGTATCCCAATCCCCTTGTCGCGTTGTAATTAATTTACCGCTTTCTATTTTATTTTATCGTTTAAATCCCTCTTTGTAATTGATGTATCCCTCTCCCAAAAAACAAATCATGTAATAATTATTTAGTTCACATTTATTTTATTTTTATTGTCACTTACGCAAAACCAAAAAAAATCATTTTTAAACTAATAATTGTGAATCATTTTAAAACCGTAAGTCGACAAAGCTTAGAAGCGTCGCGGTGACCACACATGCACACATGTACGCTTGATCCTGAGCCTTCTTACAGTGAGCCTATTTCAATCAATTGTTCCAATTGGTCGTCTTAGTAGACTAGTCCACTTTGCTAGTACACATGTAATTTAATTGCTTTATGCTTGTGTTGGCCATGTTGTATGGGCTTTATCTATTTTATCTGCTATATCATTATTATTCACAATTATTCGTTCCTCCGTCTTTCGCCACTTGGTCCACATACCAAGCTTCTAATTTCCATAAGGGTTCTATAGTAGGGAATAGGCTTGGCTATTCTCTCGAGATCGATCAAGTCTTGTGGCTTGATTGATCATAACCTGATTCATTATTTCTCCATTCACCAAGCAATTAAAACACTTTCAATAAAACTCGATCCAACGTCGAGTCTTCTTCTCAAACCTCGATCCAAGGTCGAGATGTTTTTTTCAAAATGTTTTCACAAATAAACTTGGATGATTTTTGTTTAAATCGTTAGATGGTAGCCTAATGGTTTAAACAAATTTGAAGTCTTTAGATTGTTGGATGATAGCCCAATAAGATAAAACTTCTATCCATGTCAAAAAGCTACAGCGATATTCGTTTAAATTGTTGGATGATAGCCCGACGGTTTAATCGAATTGGAAGTCTTTAGGTTGTTGGATGATAGCCCAATAGGCTAAATACTTCTATCCGCATTAAAATAGTGGAGTGACATTCGTTTAAATTGTTGGATGATAGCCCAATAATTTAAATATTTTATCTCACTCGAGACACTTATTTCATAATAAATTTTTTAGTGATGAGAGATGATTGGTTGAGCTCACTCGCCAATTTCCAGTATTCGAATCGTTAGATGATAGCCTAATGTTTTGATACTTGTAATCCACAACATAAAATAAATCTTAACTCATTCAAATTTTTATTGTGCGTCCAAGCACCTTTTATCTTTAAACCCTTTTCAAGATTAGACATGATTCATTTATAATCGAGATGTTTCTTCCTCTATCCCCAAGGTTTTTCGACTTCTCCACTTGAGTACTAGAGGTGTTCTCAAACCCTCCCTCATGTTGGTGCGTAGTCCTTTATTCTTTATCACACCTTGTGGGCGTTAGACGAGTCTTCTCCTTTAAAAAATGATGACTTGTCTTTTCATTTAAAATCAATCAACAAACAATCATTTTCTAGCCGAACTACGGTGCTCTGACTTTCCCATTGCACGAGGGAGTACGTAGGCAGTAAGTCTTACGACCAAAGGCAAGCAAAAATAATAAAAACATTTCTTCTCTCTTTCTTTTTTCTTTCAAACCTTAGAAGATCGTAAAATTTTCACATAAACACACGAACATACTTTGAACTAAATGGGTACCATCGAGTACGATGGATGTGAGGGGTGTTAATACCTTCCCCTTGCATAACCGACTCCCAAACCTATATCTCTTAAATCTCGTAGACCGTCTTATTCTTTTCTTTCATGGGTTTTATTTGATATTTCCCCTTTCCTTTTTGGAATAGATAAATCTCGGTGGCGACTTCATTTTTTGTGTCGACAATATCGATTTTTTTTTATAGGTGTTCGACAGTGAGGTTCTAGGTGAAGAACCAAGAGACCATAAGGAAGTTATGAGGAGTCGAAGTAAGACTGAATGGCTGAAGGCCATGGATGATGAGATGAAGTCTCTTCATGATAACAACACTTTGTAATTGATCAAGAAGGTTAGTCAGTTGTAAATGGATTTTCAAAGTTAAGGAAAGAATCGAAGGAGTGGCCTCGAAAAGATACAAGGCAAGGTTGGTTGCAAGGGGTTTCACTCAAAAAGAAGGTGTAGAATTTAATGATGTGTTTTCTTCTGTTGTGAAGCATCGGTCCATTCGAATTTTGCTTGCCATGGTGGCACAGTTCGATCTTGAACTGGAACAAATGGATGTAAAGACTGCGTTCTTGTATGGTGATCTAGATGAAACAATCTTGATGAGGCAACCTGAAGGGTATGTCGAAAAGGGAAAGGAAGATTATGTGTGCAAGTTGAATAGATATTTATATGGGCTAAAACAATCTCCTCGATAGTGGAATAGGAGATTCGACAAATTTATGGCATGCATAAGTTTCGTTAGAAGTCAGTTCGACCACTGTGTTTACTTTAGATTTCGTCCTGGTAATTCATTTGTTATTTTGTTTCTTTATGTCGATGATATTCTGATATCAAGTAACAATGAAGAGGTATTGAGGGTGAAGGCTGAACTCAATAAGGAGTTCGAAATGACGGATCTAGGAGTAGCTTCTAGGATTCTTAAGATTGACATTCGAAGAGATAGAAAGCAGTCGAAATTATGCTTATCTCAAGAGGCATATTTACAGAAGATTCTCGAAAAGTTTGGTATGTCGAATTCGAAGCCTGTTGTGACTCCAACAAAACCTCAATTCAAGTTGCGTATTGATCAGTGTCCCAGTACTGAGGTCGAAAGAGCTTATATGAATAACATCCCATATGCTAACATAGTAGGTTCTTTGATGTATGTTATGGTTTGTACTAGACCCGACATAGCATATGCAGTAAGTCTTGTAAGCTGGTACATGGCGAATCCTGGAAAGGCTCACTGGCAAGCATTGAAGTGTATTCTAAGGTGTACATAAATGGGTCTCTGAACAGATTCTTAATTTATGGTGGAGCCTTAGGTGAAGATAGTAAATCAGTAATCGAAGGATATGTCGACTCTGATTATGCAGGTTGTATGGATTCTAGAAAATCTATTTTTGGATATGTTTTCACTTTGTTTGGCACAACCATTAGTTGGAAATCAGCACTTCAGAAGGTTGTTGCATTATCAACCATCGAAGTGGAATATATTGCTTTAACTAAAGCTGTGAAAGAAGCATTATGGCTTGAAGGTTTTGCTAAGGAGCTAAAAATTTGAGGTGAAGTTATCACTATTAAATGTGATAGTCAAAGTGCAATACACCTGTCGAAGAATTCAGCCTATCATGAGCGAACCAAGCACATTGATGTGAGGTTGCATTTCATCAGAGGGGTAATCGAGCATGGATAAGTCCAAGTGCTAAAGGTTTCGATAGATCATAATGTTGCAGATATGATCACAAAGACATTGCCTAGTTGCAATTTTTTCCACTGTATGCAGTTGATAAAGTTGCATGAAGAAAACTAGTTTGTTAGTTGATAATAGAGTTTGTTCCAAGGTGGAGATTTGTGAGATATTGGATCGAACTCTATTGGGACGAAGGTAGTTTCTTGGTTCGACGGTTCGACAAAGTTTAGCATGTAGTCGAAATTTGCTCACATGTTGTTGTCGAAGTGTTACAAGCTCTAGTCAAAGTGTGTTCTAACTTGTAGTGTCGAAGGATGCTAGGATAGATAGCATCGAATTGGGCCTGTTTGTTATGTCCAATTGGTTAATTTAGCTTGTACCCTAAGTTATCTTGTAATGAGTATTTGTGATAAAAGCCCATTAGTTTAGTATGTTAGGTTTATTATAAATAGCATACTAGTCTCTCATTATTGCATACTGCAAATCCTATTTTAGAGTGAGGGGGTTATTTTTTATTCTTGTATACTTGTAATCTTATTTCAAGAGTAAGAAAAGAATATCAGTTCATAATGAATCCTTGTGTTCATTGTGTTCTTCATTCTTTTTCCTACCCTAATTGTTTCTTGATCATTAAGCAACAAATTTATATTTTATTACAAGGCATTCGATTCACAACAACCATTTTTGTGTGTATTTTAATAAAATATAAAAAATGTAGTAGTAGAAAAAGCAACAATAGCAAGATTCGAACTCATGATCATGCGTGCTACATACATCAACAATTGTATTAAATAATCGTTGTTGTATGTTTTTGAATATAATATAAAAAATACAACAGTAGAACAGCAACAACATCAAGTTCGAACTCATGACCATGTGCCACTTTTTACCATTGTTGGAACTTCCAATAGTGGTGAAAAATGACTTAAGTATGAAAATAAAAAAAGCTTAGTTAAATAGATTTTGTAACACCCTTCTAAAACCACGCGGAATAATTTAATATAATCATAGTGAATTATCATGCAACTCAAATAAGGATGTCACACATATTCTAAATCACACATTAAACCTGTCATGCTCAAATAACACTAAATTAAATTCATAATTTTCACACTCACATAAGCATGTCACAACGGAATCATTTTCAACCAACCATTATAATTTAAGTCTCAAAAGAAACTCCTTTATTAAATCAACTTAGGCATCAAAAGCCAATTCTCCATATACTCAAATCAAATGACATAATTAACAGAGTATAAAAATGTATCTCTCAAAGCGTGAATAAAAATATTTCCCCAATGTTACATGACCCGAGAAAGACTCAAAACCCAAAATGCAGTATAAATAAAAATAGCTTCCTGATGAATTTCACTCTTTCCAAGGCCACTCTAATCTTTTGTACTTGAGTGATGTCATTATCAAACATCATTCCAACATAAAGGTGAGAATTCACATAATTATCAAAATCAAATAATAATAATACATAATTGTAAAGCACATATGCATACAAGTGATTATTCTCACACTTCAATTCTTTAAAAATACAACATCACTCAATTCTCATATTATTCACAAGTATATGCTAATAATTCACAATTTAATAACTATACCACTTTCACATAATTTCACATAATATCATTTTATGGCATAAACACAATGTGACTTGATGCAACTCAAATACAACTCATGCATGTGATACCAATCTCTTGTTATTATTTTCCGGTTTTTATTTTAAACCGGGTCTGTTCTCTAAATCGATAACACACAAAAAAAAGCCCGTTCTCTAAGCTTTCAAACCCCTATCTGATTTTGGACAAGTCACTAGCTCCCATAGAACTAAAAAACAATGACTCTTGACAATAAATGGTGCACGTGCAATTACAACAATCATATACAATTAAGACCCTTCTCTAATCTTAACATTCATGCATATCTCAATAATTCAATACATTTGAATTTCCACATAATTGCACACACATGCATATTTTCATATACAACTCATTCATAAATCACCTTAAAAAACAATCCAAACATACAGATAAAATTCCATAAAATTAATAAGAAATTAACATAAAATATAAGCATACATAATCTCAAAAAAAATGTAACTAAATAATAATTTTTTCAGTCTCATTAGACCGCACTAAGCGAGCTACAAGTGCTAAGCTCCAAATTCATTGTTTCGACAATGATATTTTTTTCAACATCCAGGAAACCGTGCTAAGCGAGGTCTTATGCACTAAGCGCTCTCTGCGATTCTGCAGAAAATTCATGCGATGACAACACAAATCCAATAAGATTTCTTCCATACAAAACACATTTTAACCTCCCATTAATCACGATTTAAGATACTATAACCTATATCTAACATATATATCCAATTAAAAACATCAAAGCATAATCATTCATCAGTTTCATGGATTAACATTCCTAACCCAACCTTAAAAAACCATGGAAAATAGGGAAATCAATCCTACACATGTTACTATCCATCATGTATCATCAACAATCCCAATAACTAAGTGAAAACCCACACTTACCTTGTTTCTAGGTCGATTCCCATAAACTTTCGCGTTCTTGCCCTTTTTCTCTTTCTCACTCTTCTCTTCTTTTCTCGTGAAACTCTTTTTCTCTACTTTGACTCCTTTCTCCTTATTCTTTACTAACATCTATTTTTTTTCTTTTATTAAACCCTTAATAAAACACAAATTCTAGAAACCACAAGTAGGCTTACTTTCTACACACTAATCCTTCAATTTTCATACCTTAGGCTCAATTAGTTATTCTACCACTATTCTCTACAAATCTCACTTATTAAAATATTTCAATTAGAAACAATTATTCTCATCATCAACCAATAAGTAATTATTAAATACATAACTATATATATATATATATATATATATATATATATATATATATATATATATATATATATATATATATATATAATTTCTAAAATCGGTACATATTCTACCATAGTGGATCCTTTAATGTGGTGACTCGGGTGTTGTTGCTTGCACGTTTTGTATTAGTAATAATTGCAACTGATAATTCATTTTGTAGAAAAGGAGTTTCAAATGGAATTGCAACGATATTAGCCATACCAGGAAGCTATCCAACGTCTCAGTGATGCTTCTCTCTAAGACTCTCTTGTGAAAGCTCTCCAATGACTCTTTTCATTATCTATAGAAGGAGTTAAAGATTTGAAGAGTCTAACAACACTACACCTAGATAAACAAAGAGAAGTTAATCTGTCAAAACATAGAGTACATGTTAACTTATAAATTCTTACCATTCTTACATTCTTAGAAGTTCTTAAGTCTTAGATTTTTTGTTAGTTCCATGGTTTTATGATTGGTATAATTGTTCTAAAATATGACATCATTATACACATGTCAAGGAGATTAATTAGAAACAAAAGTGCAGATTTGATTAGTTTCATAAAAAGGATCTTTGAGACTTTTTAGAAAATATTTATGGGATTTATTTCTATTTTTTGTGGAGAAAATTCTGCATGGATTGACACTTGAAGATTGAATGTGATTGAAGAGTTCAAGCCAATCCAAGCTCAACTGCATAAGTCTATATAAGGAGACGATAAAAACACAGGTTCTATAGAACATCATTTTTAAATTTTTATCATTTTTAAATTTTTATCATTTTTCAATTTTTGTTTTGTTCCTATTTAATGAAACATGTATAATTTTTCTTGGATTAAATAGTCTTTTGGTCCCTGAAAGTTGGCATGTTTTTTAATTTCGTCCCTGTAATTTATTTTTCTTGGAAAAGATCCCTAGATGTTCAAATCCTTTTTGATTTTAGTACTTAAATCCAAAATCCGCAGGAAAATTCGAAGGAAAATCCCCAGGAAATCTGCAGATTTTTCTCTGCATTTTGATTTTAAGGACTAAAATCAAAAGGATTATAACATTCAGGGATCATTTCCAAGAAAAATAAATTACAGGGACGAAATTAAAAAACATGCCAACTTTCAGGGACCAAAAGACTATTTAATCCAAGAAAAATTATACATGTTTCATTAAATAGGAACAAAACAAAAATTGAAAAATGATAAAAATTTAAAAATGATAAAAATTTAAAAATGATGTTCTATAGAACCTGTGTTTTTATCGTGCCAATGGTTGCCTTATTTGTAACGTCCTGATCTTGATACTTAACTTTATCTTGGGTCTTGGATTTCCTGATATTGGTTTCGATCCTAACCTAAATATACATTAGTTTATTATGGATCATCTTTATTCTTTTTTTGCCTTCCCTTTATGCTTTTCTAGGTCCTTCTTATCTTTAATAATTAGTGGCATTTTTCTTTAGGATCGACATTTTCATAATAAATCATGAGGGATGTTCAGAAACACGTTATACATGTTTATAAATTTTGATTCATGGAGGCTACTATGTTCAAGTTGGAATGGTAATTTAACTTCAAATGGATCGCGAAAGAAATAGATCATATGGTATCTAGGGTTGTGTAGCCAATGATGCAGTTTTAGGTAGAATTGTAGTCCTTAACTAATAACTATAAATTTAGGGTACTTTTGAGTTATTTTGTTTCTAAATTGCATTGTTAGTTTGATGTATTTTCAAGGCCTCGTTGTTGATCCATAGAACCCTTTGAGGTCAGTTCCCTTTGTAATGAAAGGGGATCTCGCGAGTAAAATTCATACTCTAAAAAAGGTTGGTATACATAATGTGACACAAGCTTCCTTGGTATATTCAGACTCTTTACTTGTCATAGTTGACCATGACCATCCTAATCGGGAGTAGGACATGGGAATTCGGTACCCCATTAGTCAAATACTTATCATAAAAGGATATTAAAGCTCAATTTTTTCCAGTTGGTTCTTGGTTTGTCCTATGCTTTTGTAGCACAATTCATCTTAGCTTCGTTTTCACTTAATTTCATGGCGTTCCCTCAAAATGGGGGAAGCTTCGAGAAATCACTCATGTGGTTTTTAGTTAGATCAATTATGGGAGTGTATCGCTTTGTTCAATTTCCATTTCCTCATTGCCTGCAACTTTTTTTTGCTTTGTTTCAGAATTAATGTGGTGTGCTTCCCAAGACTAGAGTAGGTTGTCCTTGAAATTCATGAGAAGATGTAGCCACTCCCACTATCTAAAATCTCCTCCAAAAATAGTATATGCCACCATCAATTATGTATCCTCTTTGTCATCATATTTCTTTTATTTCTGGGCCACTTAAGCCACCTTATCCCTTTTTCTATGTGATTTTCCTTCACTTGATGGAAAAATCTAGATAATTCCACCTCTTTTGGATCAAGTATTCAACTAAATTCTTCAACAACATCCTTCAGTTAACATCCTTCAGTTGTATACACTCCTTGATATTGTCGTTGTGAGTTTTATGGAAATGGAAATACTTATATTGTCGATGTTAAGGGTACTCCCTGATATGTTTCAAAGCTTCCACTTGTTCTTACCTAAAATGTGTGTTGAAGCATTATTGTAAAATGCATTCTTTGGATGTGTTCAAGGGAGTGTAAACTTGGTACCTTGATGGTGGCACTCCTTTATTTTCTCAACATGGTTGAATGTGTTTCTTGCTCTCGTTTGGTATTTTTGTACCTAGATTCATCTCTTCGACCCCCATTTTACTTGTACGGGTTATCTCCAAACCTCCTTTGTAGATTGCCTTGCTCAAGACTAGTTTTTATTCTTATTGTATGTATTTCTTAGCTCTTTACCGAGAGTCTTCCCCAACACTCGTTATCAAGATGGTTTCCTTGTTGTAATACAATGGGAGAACTGACTTAGTTGTTTTGCGTTTTATCGCAAATGTTGCAGTTAGCAAGAGTCGCCATTGTCTATTCTTTTATCCAATAAGGAAAGGTGAAAAGAACAGGAAAGACCTTTTATCAATTATGAGTTCGGGGAGTAAGTTATGAAAAGGGAAGGTGTTAGCACCCTTTTCATCCGTAGTTATCTACGGGCTCTTAATTTCTTAGCTCACTTTTGAAAATTATCTTTGTGTGTTTATGATTTGTTTGAAAATATTTTGACTTTAACTTTGTAATGATTCTTGTATCAGTCCTCAAGAATGCGTACGAAGTGTTTGAAAATATTTGTTCGAAAAATATGAAGTGTAAGATGTATTGTGTTTTTGAAATGTTGTTGCGAGCAAGCAATTAAGAGTTTACCCACTCAAAGGTCGTTCGTTATTCTTTTCCTTCTCCATTAGGGATAGTACTATCTATAGCATTTGTTGGTAGGTAGCCCCATCTATTGGATGTGAAGGGATAGGCGTAGGGTCATCATATGGTCATAGAAGACAACATGTAAGGATACCTTAGCAACTTCTTAGGGACTTTCAACATTTATTCATAGGCAACATCGAGGGACAAGATCATCTTTCGTAGGTAACTAAGAGGGTCATCGAGGGACTATGATCTTTATACTGAAGGGATTATGATGATGTTATTCGTAGGCAACTTTGCTAAGATATCCCTATGTTCGAGGGACATGACCATTATTTTGTAAGGCAACAAGAGAGGTTACTCTAGATGTGCAAGTTTGAAAAGCATGTTGATTGCAATTATTTATCTTTGGAAAATTAGGGTTATTCTATGTTGTTTTTAGTCTTGCCATACAATCCTATTAACATACATCTAACAGTTAATATTTGTACAGAAAATAAAGGTACGAAATGTAAAAGTGCGGGAAAGTAAACCTAAAACTATTACATGGCTTTGGGGCAGTTACATAATAATGAAATGCGGAAAATAAACCTACAAATATTACATACTAGGAGCAGATACATGATTGAAAATGCGAGAAAGATAAATCTACGCTATTACAAAAAATAACCGTGCGACCTATACATCGCTTTCTAGAATTTAAAAGGCAAAAGCATAAATGAATAAAGAGAAAAATGTTTTAATAAAAGTAAAAGTGTTCTAACAATCTAAGTATTAAAAAAACAATTTTTTGTATTTTTTGAGATTTAATTTAATAAGGTAAGAAATAAAATTAATTAATTACAAGTTAATTATGAAAGTAATTTTAAACTTAATTAAAAATATAATATTATTTTGTCAAAAATAAATAAATATTTAATTAATCTAAAACTAAAAAATAAAATATTTTTAATGTTTTTTAAAATAAGTAAAAAGAATTTTAAAAATAAATTAAATTAGAAAAATTAAATTAGAAAGAAAATAGAAAAAGAAAGAAAATTAGTGTTAAATATTAGGAATGGGGGGCTGGGGGTGTTGAACACAAGACCCCAGGGTTGTCGGTCAAAAACGTTGCCACTAGGCCATGTACTTGTGGCGTTAATATGAGAGGCGTTGACCATTATATAGTAAACCTGCAAAAAAAATTGAAAATATGAAGAAAAAAAAAGTGCAAAAGGTCTGCCTCGAACCTGTGACCTGAGAGACCAAAGCCTTAACACGCATGCTTTGCCACTGGGATGACTGTTTCATCCATTTATTATTTACTTCCATAAATATATATTATAAATTAAATTCTGAAAATCAAAACTAAATCAAAAAACGCGCGCGTGGGACCCGGGGAGTTTGAATGGACGAATCAGGTGGAGACACGCCCTAGTCAACAAATCAGAGGGATCGGAGGGAAGCCGGAGCCCTAGCTCCGGTCGTCTTCTCCAGTGGTTCAATTTTCAAACCTACAAAATAAGCAAACAACAATGATCCAATGGTACCCTACCCCCTTAATTTTGACCTTATGAATTCAATGGCGGTGTCCATTTGCCCTGAAAGTGTCTGTAACTAGGGATACGACGAAGTAGAAGCTTTGTGCCCTAACTGTAACGTCTTGATTTTAATTAATTATTTAATTAAATTATTTAAGGATTTAATTATTGGAATTAGTCGAAATTGGATTTGTCTGTATTATTTGAAGAGGCGTAATTGGATTGATATGTTGTTTGAACGGTCAAGTTGATATGTCAACTGGAGCTATTAAGTTTAAAGTCAAGTTTTTAGTTGGTTTAATCGGAGGAATAATATTATTTATTTAGTAGATATTTTATTTATTTAAGTGGATTGAATTGTTGTGTGTTAAGAATAGAAAATTGGAGGTGCAACTAGTTGGCCCAATAAGACAATATGATAATTTTATTATTATTTGGAATAATGGAATATTAGGTTAATAGAGTAAGTGAATGTATACATGTATCAGAAAAAAAAACCTAAGGCATGTTACGTAGCAGTTGGAGAAAATAAGGGTTTTGGTAGGAGAAGAAACCATGGAAATTGATCGAAGAAATTATACAGGATGGCTAGAGGAAGAATTAGAAATACAAAGTTTGGAAGAAGAGGATATGAGAAGTGCATTAGCCGAAACCGGAAATTGGGATTCGACCGACCGGAAAACCAAAAGGTAAGGGTGGGGTTCGAATCTTATAACTGGGAATATGATGATTGATATGTAGGATTGGGGGTTATATGAATTTGCATTGTCTGTGTTGAATGTGTGGTGTTTGATTCTGATGAAACCGTTGATGTTATTTGATGATATCGTATTGAATAATGATTGTTCGTGTTGTTGTTGGCACTGTGTTGTAGTTGATATATGTGTGATTGGAAATGTTGAATAAAAAATTATTCTGGAAGTTATGAACAATCCGTGTGAAAAAATAAGAACATATAGTTCTGTATCAAATAAAATGCACAGGTAGAAGGAAAATAAAATTAAGGACGACCGTCCCATATTTTTTAGAGAAGAGAAAGCGGATCCCATGTCCCTTGAAGGGAGGACGCCCCATGGTATGGGATGTGCATCCCACTTCCCATTCTCTCTTCCCTTAATAAGCTAAGTAGTTCCATGCAGGTAGTAGTGTAAATTGACTTATGGCAAATATTGGTTTTCAAACAGCATATTGTAACACTATAAGGAAAAGAAAAGAAGATCCAAAGAATATATGAATTTAAGTAGAGGGTGGACGCCCCAATGAAGTGAGGTGGGCACCCCCATTACCACCTTGTTACTTTATGTGCTTTTCATTTTTAAGTATGTACATGTAGGGCGAAATTTCAAGTAATCCAGTGGTGTTAGGAATGGATTTAATTAGTTGTCGTATATTAGTTGCCATAACTATGGAATAATCAAAGATATAATATATATTGGATTAGTAGATTATTGTAACTCATTAGTGGTGTATAAATCAGTATGATCAATTGCAGTTTAGTAGAAATTAGCTGATAACATGCTTGATAATAAAGACAGGTATTTTAGCAACAGGGCTGGATTTAATGACAATAGAGTTTGAATGGATGGAAAACTAATGATATCAGTTTAATAAAATTAGAATAATCTAGATAACAATTAGTATTAATAGAAGTAGTAATGAAGTGGATGAAATAAGTACCGAATTAGCCGAGTTAGTAATTAAGTGGTAGAATTAGTTGTTTGGAATTGACCGAAATTCATCGTAGTAATTTGTATATAATAATAGGCAAATATGATTGTTTTGTTTTGTCGCCGATGTTGCCATCGACGGCGCCGACTATGGCTCTAGGATCGGGTTTGAGGGCATGGGCGTAGACATGCTAGTGGCAGCTTATTTTGGTCTTTGCTTGTGTTTTTTAATTTTGAATTAAAAAATGGTAACACTTTGTGAAGTGTTGCAGAATGAAAACATGCAACTCGTGATATGTGTTGTTATTGTAACTTTTGGTAAAAGCATTACTGAAGATAAATTGTTTCACCAAGGGTCACTAACTTGTGAAACAATGCTAATGTGGCCTATAAATACTTTATTTTAGATTCAGAAAATAATAACAGCAAACACATATTCTCTAGAATAAATTTCAGACATTCTTCGCTACATTCGAGTTTTCATCCAACTTGTGCAAATTCGAGAAGGCTAAATTATCTTGGGTATTCTTGCACCAAAACTCTAAGGGATTGAAGAGTGCTTGAATTACTAGAAGAAAAGTGTTTCATTCACGATTCAATACTGGATTTATTCAATTTTGAAGTGTTATCTAATACCTTCCCCTACTTGATTGAGTATTAATTTTCCATCTAATTGGGCTATACCTTCAATATGTCGTGACTTGAGTTCAAAATTTCTTGTGGGCGATGGTTAGGGAAGTGTCTCGGAGAATTTCTTTCATGCTTTGATCATAAAATAGAGCATTTGCTAGCGTGTGGAGCATGATATGTGCCTTTGGTAACCTCATGACTACTAGTAGGGGTGGGAATAGGCCATGCCGACCTACAGGGGCCTATGGCCGAGCCTATTTAAGGCCAGGCTAGACCATGCTTATTTTTTAAACAGACCATACTTGAGCTTTTTTAAATGCCTATTTAATTAAATAGGTCAGACTTAGGCTATTAAAAAAGCCTATGAAGCCATATAAACTGGCCTATATTTGTATACCCCCGTGTCCCATAATGAGTGACTCAGCCCACCATTTCACACATATTAAGAAAAGTATAGAAAAGTAAAAGAGAGAATAATGTCTTTACTATAATACCAATAGTAGGCCATAGGCCAGACTCTGGCCTTGTAAGTTTATAGTAGGCCATAACCAAGCCTTATAAAGCTCAGCCTAACATATTTCCACCCCTAGCCACTAGATTTGGGAGGATTCCTCTTGATCTCGGTTTTGGTTCATCATTATGTCATTATAAAGTCAGAGCATCGAAAAATGATTTGGGTCGATGATTTCAATTACACAATGTTTAATGTTATAATGTTTCATTGTTGTTGATTGTCGGTTAACCACCATAATCAAATATCTCAATAGATTATTGACATTTGCGTTCATTACTCATGTCACCATAGTGGTGAGTCTGGGAGTGCATTTGGCTTCTAACAAAGGTGCAGCTGAAATTCGTTGTGTGGTGAGGGTAATGAATATATTAAATTAATATTTTTATATGCAAAATTTAATAATAAAAATTAGGATTAAATATGTTTTTGGTCTTCTTAAATGTCTTATATTTACTTTTAATTTCTCTAATAAAAAATTTCTTCAAAGAATAATCTTCCCAAAAATTTTAATTATAATTTTTGGTCCCTCATTCTAAAACTGTCTTTGAAATTATCGTTAATTCGGTCGCTAAATTCATTAAATTTCAGGTGAAACTAAAAGTTAAAATTAAAATTTTTAGAAAGGCCGTTTTTTAAAAGAAATTTAAGAAAATTTTGAAGAGACTAATATTAAACATTTAAAATAAATAAAATCCAAATAATTATTACCATGCGTGGGAGAAGATTGAAGAGAAAAAACAATCACCAACAAAATTAGTTATATCAATATTTTATGGGTAATATAAACTTAAAAATAGAAAGTTTGCATTGAAAAATAATAATAAAATATTAATTATAAAACTTTAATAAATACCATTCACAATTTCTAAAAGATATATTTACATTTAGTTCTTAACCTATGCTTTATCCCTATTTTTTTTTTCAAGGAGACACCTTTGAGAAAACGCGTTGAATGATTGGTGTAATTCCAACGTGACCAGCTGGATGAATAAAGTGAGAAGTAAAAAAGAAACAAATGGTTGGGATGTCGTCTAGCTTGAACGGATGCGGAAATTGGGAAAGAAACGAACAAAAGGTAGTCCCATGTGAAAGCGTCACGCCATAATAGATTGATAGTGATATTGAATTTGGGATGATTTGGTGGGGACTTAAGAATCAGATTCAAACTCAATATTATAAGATATTTCAATTCCAATTTGTTGTCTAGAATTGTTGCCAAGGTGGCGTCAAAAAGTGCTTAAGAATCTCCCTTCCTTTCATTGGTACTTAACTTGGATTTTTATTTTTTTTAAATAATATAAATAAAAGATTATAAAAAAATTTCATAAAAAAAAATATAAATTATCAGTTGAATCATATAAAGAAAAAGACATGAATATAATATAATTATGCTTGAAATAAACAAATAATAATTATAGAAACTTAACTGTATTGAATAATCATATATAAAATATTAAATAATCATAAAATAATTTTTTTAAAATAAAGATATTATTGGAAAAAGATATTGTATTAAAAATAAATAATCATATAGATTTAATTATATTAAATAATCATACAAAAAGAAGAAGAGAAAAGAACTGTGAGATGGAGAAAAAAATAATATTTAAAAATAAAGATATAATCGAAAAAAGATATTGTGTTGATAGTGACCCATGAAAAAATAATATGATATGAATTTTATTATTTGATATGATATAAAATATATTTAGATACACATGTAAATTCGAAATAAATTATTAAATATAAATCGAACAGTAATTAAATAAACTCAATTGTATTAAATAATATACATAAAGGAGAAAAAATATGAATGAAAATAAAATAATTTGACAATACCACATACAAATACAAATACCAAATTTTAAATATAATCACAAAATTTGAAATAAGTTATTTTGTTATAAAATTAACAATAATCATATAGTGATCCGTGATTAATTTTATAATTAAGTATAATTATTGTGCATTTTAATAATTTTAAATTAAGATAATGATTAATTAAATTAAAATAGATATTGTGTTGATAGTGACCCGTGAGATAAATAAATTTTTAAATAATAAACTGATAAATTGAATTATGTAAAGATCAAACATAATATAAACAGAATAATATGAAGAAAATAAAAATAAATAAAAAAAGTTATTTATAAATAGTATTCATTGAAGGCTTTTTTAATTCTTTATAAATCTTAATCAAAATATATATCACTATAAAAATAAAAAATAAAATGATAAATAGTCCTAGATGTGATTACTTTTGAAGTACAATAGAAAAAAAAAACTTGTGAATTATATCCATATATTATTGATGAAAGTATCTTAACAAATGAAATTGCATATAAAATATTTATAAAATATCTTCTATTAACATATTAAAAAGAAATTGCAAATTTTAAAAATATATAATAATAAAAACTTTTTGATACCGTATCAAAAATATAAATACCTTATAATATATATTGCCATTGAATATTTTATAGCGGCAATTTTACAAAGCTTGTTAAAAGTAATTAAATGAATAGACAATAACTCATTTTTTACAAATACACATATTCATATCAATTAAAATCAATCCTATATTAAAAAAAATATTTGATTTTTATTTATTGTAAAACTGCAATTTTGAGATTCAAACCTCACAGTCAGAAACACAAATACCTTTGAATTTTAAACTAACATAAAGTTACAAAAAATATTTAACTCAATATTTACATATGTTTTCTTTCTTTCTTGAGTTTAAATGGTTGTCATTTGCAATTTCATAATATATCTACATAAAGGGTAATTATATAGAGGGTAAAAAGATGTTTTAAAATTGGCCAATCAAAACGGAACACTTATTTATTTGTTGGGATAAAATATTCAAATTTATGAGATTAATTTGTTAATTACAAAAATGTCATTTTCTTAGTAAGGAAATAAAAAAAGTAAAGGGCAAATATAGTAGATTGCTGAATTGATTAGTATTAGTTTTATTAGTATTAGTTCTATTAGTTTTATAGTTGATAAGAGTTTTTCACCACATCATCATTTTTTTTCCGAATTATTTACTAAAATATCATACTTTCTCTTATTATTATTAAAGGAATTTTTTTTGTCATCTAGTGGTCTTTTTTTAGGTCTATGATGGAAAACTCAAAATACCTTCAGATTTTGCAAGTGCAGATACAAAAGTACTGTATTATACAATAAAAGGTGTTTTCGCATGTGCATATGCGAATTAACCCATAATTTGTCAAAAATAAAGTGATTCCGCATGTGCATCTGTGAATTAACCCATAATTCATCCTTTCGCATGTGCACATGCGAAGTCTGTGAATTGCTTTGAAATAAACGAACAGAACATACTCCTCAAACCCTTTTCTATTAAAACACCAAAAACTTCTCATTTTCTACCCCAAACACTAACATTTCTACTACCCTAACTCAATCATTTTTGCTCATCTCTCCATTTAAACTCTTTTCAAGTCATCCCAAATTATCTCCAAACTTTCAAATTTATGTAAGTTTTCTCCATATTAATTTAATTCACAATGCAATCTTGTAATAGTTTATTAGGTTAGTTTATAAAAATTATATTGTGTAGGTTGGCGTTAGAATAGTTAAGTGTAGTTGTTTGGATAAAAAAAATGACATTTGAGTGTTTTAGGGAAAGAAGCAACAACTTCTTGAAAATGGATGTGCGGAGGGGGTTTCACATGTGCACTTGCGAAGTCACCCTAGACCAGTTTCGCATGTGCACATGTGAATTCTTGCCTGAGTTGTTTTATTTTTAAAACCTAACAATTATAATTATTTATTTCAGGAACAATGTTGACAACCAGGACCCGAGCAGACGGTTGAGACAAG
Organism: Vicia sativa; assembly: GCA_021764765.1. Taxonomy (NCBI): domain Eukaryota; kingdom Viridiplantae; phylum Streptophyta; class Magnoliopsida; order Fabales; family Fabaceae; genus Vicia; species Vicia sativa. Next base: position 18,375,733 of record CM038793.1, on the reverse strand, counting down.
GTAAACCAGGCCAGACTGCCTCGGCTCGTCGAGAGAGATCTGAGTAGCAGGTTAACCAGCCTCAAGGACGGGGTGTTACCTTGAAAAATCTCAAGGTATTCAAGCACGTGTATTAAATGCAGATGTTCTCGCTAGTTAAGGGTGTTAAGGGTGACTTTCTAAAATAAAAATCCTTTAGAAATTGAGAACAAAGTGTTTGAAAGTTTGGTTTTGGCATATTAAAGAAAACAATGTTCAAAAAGAATATCAAGTTACAATATAGTCGACTACGGGGAGATTATGTTAAAATATGAGGAAATTGGTCAAATCGACCAAGGCGTGCAAAGTGAAGAAAATGGTCGAAATTGGTCTTGTCGATCATGGAGGATTATGAACTTAGAAGAATTCTTCTATTTTCTTGGTAAAAGAGGAACATGCCGAAGTAAGCTAGAAGCGGTTGATTTTATTAGAAGTGGGAAGATTTGAAATTCAAAGTCTCTAAGCAGTTGCCAGCGGTTTATAACTCGTTTAAGCGCCAAATAGGTGGCAACATTTGGTGAAGTGGTTACCTTGGGATTCAAATGTCACCTGTCAATTACTTTTAGGCAGTTACTTTGTAAATACTATAAATAAGTAGTTTCAATGTAATTTTTTGTGTGTTCACTTGTATACTCAAATCACTTGCAAAAACTCTATTCATTCCGAGCGTCGGGAAGCAAAGAGTTGAGGAGTGCTTGATGTACGTGAATCACCACTTTTATTTCAATGCAAAACCTTTACATTTCAGTCATTTCTTCTGAAACTTTTACTTGCATTTTATTTACTTTTCAGCAATCTCTTTGCATTATCGTTTATGTTGATTCTCTTTTCGTTACAAGTTTCGAGTTAACAAAAGAGTCAGTCGACACTTACTTCATTTAGAACAAGTCTGAAGTTCACAAGCTTCCGTCGGTCACGAGTCACCATAGTTGGTAAAATCATATTATGAGCAATCAAATTGTTAATTGTTTCGTTTAGGCTCCTTCTGTCGGTCACGAGTCACCATTCAGTCGAGTCTAACCATAGTGTGGAAAGCCATTATACTTGTTCCCTTAGTCTTAGAAAACCGTTTCTTAGATAAGGATTTCGACAGAACTAGTATAATCTCAAAAAACCTTAGCACATGTCTTAAGATCAACGGGTCGATCTTGTGAGTGACCCTTAGTTTTAGGACTTTGGGAGGACCAGCGGTTGTTTACCATTTTCCACAGTAAACAAATTGGCACACCTAGTGGGACTAGTGCTAAGTATATATTGTTAGATGTCATAAGTGTATGAGACTTAGAAGTGGGAGTTTAACCAAAGAGTATAATAAACCACCAACTAGAAGAAGAACACCCAGGATGACTAACCGTAATGTTGACGAAGTTCCGTCACGAACATTAAGTTCGACAGATCCAGTAGTTTCTCAGGTTGAACCATTACCTTCACCACCTGTTTCAGTGTCGAATACAGTCACTGCGCCTATTCCTCGGACTCAGTCAGTGAGTTCAGGGGCAACGATGACTACGACTGAAATCCCACAAGTGCCCCGTGTTGCACCCCAAATTTTACCCTACTATTTTTCTACTTGCATTATATTTAAAATAAAATAGAAAAAACAGTCATTCAGTCATTGCATATGCATCATTTCGTCGTATTTAAACTGATCAAAAGTCAATCTAAATCAATATTTTGCATCGTTTTTAATTGTAAAATACCTGTTATTTTAGTCTTTCACTTTTATAAATCTACGTGTCGCGTAGATCATAAAAATGTGCTCTCCGTAATTTTTCGATAAAGTTTGAAGACTCGTTTTTAATTGTAAGTTTTTTAAAGTCGGGTATTCTTTATTATCATTTTATTTCGATTTTAACCTTTTCAATAATTTTTCTTTAATCCACGAGATTCGTAGTTTATTTTAATGTACTCATTTTATTTTTTCGGATAATTTATTGTCCGAACTTTTACCATTTTTTACGATTTAGGTGTCCAATTTTTTATCTCAAAAAACTTAAACAAAAATATTTTTGGGCTTATTATTTTGTAAATGACCCATTTTTGTGGCCCATTTAACCATGAGGGGCATTTTTGGCATTACCAAAATATTGTCTAAACCTAATTATTGTGTATATATATCTATGTATTTACTGTTGACAGGGAGGAGGCCAATTTGAAAGATTGAAACGGAACAGAGGCGGATTGAAAACAAAGAAACAGTGGCCAAAAATTATAAACAAACAAACACTAAAAAATCTCTTCGCTGCTGTTCACATAACCACCCACTTTTTCCATCATCATTTGTTCCTTCCCTGTTTCTCATTCTCACCGTCTCAGCCACTCTCCGCCGTAACCCCCACTGTCTTGTCGCTTTACCCGCGTCTCTTCTCACAGAACAACGACACCTCTATTTTCCTCTCTTCATCCCGTATCCACGCCATCACCGATTCGGTTCCCTCCATCTACTCCATACCACAGCCAGCATCCACAACCCTCTCAACTCACTCGCTGGAGCACAATCCGCCGTAACCCACTGTCACCCTCTCTTCTAACTTACCGCCGTAGCAGCTCACTTCGTAAACCCAGCCGCCCTGTTTTTTTCCCCTTCACCGTGCCAACACCACAGCCTTCCATTCATCTTTCTTCTCCTCCTTCGCTGCGACACCCATCCTACCTTGCCATCGCTTCCTTGCCTTGTTTCCTTCGCCGTTGTATCCCTCCTCAACAGAACAACAGCCGGTCCATAACTCCCACTATTTCTGCTCTCACTCCCGCCGTTTCAACAATTAACAACAACCGCAACTTTATACTGTTGGTAATCTGAGGTAAAATTTCCCCCCTCAAATTACTGTTGTGGATGATATGTAAAGATATAATTGATATTGTTATTGTGAGTTGATTATAAATTGGTATAGCATTGTTGTTGTTCTGATTGTGTTGGTGTTAAAGATAATATAGTTATATGAATTGTTTTTTATACTGGTTTGAAATATTGAAGCTGCTAGTTTTATAACGTTACTAAAATCGGATTTGGACTTTAAAGTTTTGCTTTATGCTAAGTGTATCCTTGTTTAATTTTATTTGAATTCAACATTCATATAGTTTCGATGAGAGTTCAACATTGACATGTTTTATTTGTGTAAGATGTGAACGAGAAACTATTGGTGCCAACGCCACGCATTTGCATTGTCCACGTTTTAATTTCAATTGGAATTGCGATTGAAGCAATATTAGTTTGGTTTCGATGAAGGTGATGTTGTTTCCGCGTTTATTCGCGTAGAAACTAACCGAGAAACCATTTGACATTTATTTGTTTTGTTTCAATGACGGTTTAATGATTATACCACGTTACTCGCGTGTAAATCTAATCGAGAAACATGTTGGGGCCAACACCGTGTTATTGCGTTATTCTCATTTTAATTGAAGTTTATGAAATTGTATAGTTTCGATGAAGGCAATTCTATTTCCGCATTTTTGTATGCGTAGAAATTGGCCAAGAAACTGTCGCGGGCAGCAATTTTATTTTGTTTCTTTACTGAATTTTGTGACACTTTTGTTCCGATGATGGCTTGATATTGATGTCGCATCTATTCGCGTAAGATTTAGTCGAGAAACCTTTAAGATATGGTGTTTTTAATTTCGATTGAAGTTTGTGAGTAAAGCTTTATTCTTATAGTTTCGATGATGGTTTATTGATCAACCGCATTTTCTTGCGTGTGAATTTAACCGAGAAGCTCATGGGAAAGCATGCTTTTCTTAAATAACCGATAGCATAGTTGCTGCACGGATTTGTTCGTTTTATTTTTTAGTTTGTTTCGATTTTAAATTGAATAATAGTGTAAGTTTCTTTGGTTCTGGTTCCTTTGTGAATCGAATTACTCGCATATTTAATTGTTTTAGTCCTTCCGTTCATATACATTTTATACTAGTTTCATTTTCGATTCTATAGCTTGTAATTACTAATCGTATTCTAATTTTTATTACAATTTCATTTTATTTCTATTTCATCTCACACGCATGCTACTAATATGTTTGCTATTTGTGTAGACATTCGAGGATTGTTTAAAAAAGCATTCATTTTCTTTTAATATTGACATTACTGTTTTTTTATCTTATATTTAATATTTAGTAATGTACATACAACATACTTAGTATTTTTATTTTTATATTTAATACTGTAAATATAATTATACATATTATTTTTATTTCTTATATTTAGTATTGTAAATATATACTATATACATATTATTTTTATTATTATCATACTTTACATATTCATTTGTAAATAAGTTCGAATTACATTACCGTAATCTTCTTCGTATACCGATTTTTTTAGATTTAGTTCATACAATCTATTCTAATTGATAAAATAAAATGCAATAATCGATATTTAAGTTTCACCGCATTTAATTTCTGTTTGTATACTTTTAAATTTACCGTTTTCTCTTTAATTTCAATTTATTCCCATTCGAAAAATTGTATCCCAATCCCCTTGTTGCGTTGTAAATAATTTTACCGCTTTCTATTTTATTTTACCGTTTAATCCCCATTTATATTTGATGTATCCCTCTCCCAAAAACAATTCTTGTAATAATTATCTAGTGCAAATTTATTTTATTTTAATTTAACTATCACTTACACAAAACTAAAAAAAATCTTTTTTAAAACTAATATTTGTAAATCATTTTTAAACTCGTAAGTCGACAAAGCTACGAAGCGTCGCGATGACCACACATGCACACATGTACGCTTGATCCTGGGCCTTCTTACAGTGAGCCTATTTCGATCAATTGTCCCAATTGGTCGTCTTAGTAGACTAGCCCACTTTGCTAGTACACATGTAATTTAATTATTTTATACTTAGGTTGGCCACCTTGTATGGGCTTTGTCGATTTTACTTGTGATTTACAATTATCTCGATCCTATTCTTTCTCCATTCACCAAGCATTTAAAACACTTTCAATAAAATTCGACCCAACGTCGAGTCTTCTTCTCAAACCTCGATCCAACGTCGAGTTATTTTCAAAAATGAATTTCTACAAAAAAGAACATTTGGATAAGATTTGTTTTAATTGTTAGATGTTAGCCTAACGATTAAAACGAATCGAAGTTTCTAGTTGATTAGATGTTAGCCTAATAAATTAAGAAACTTCAATCCATGTTCTAAACAAAAATAACATAGTGTTATGGAATTTAATTAAATTGTTGGATGATAGCCCGACGATTTAATTAAATTTAAAGTATTTGGGCCGTTAGATGATAGCCTAATGACTTAAATACTTTTATTCCATACACTTAATAAAAGTGAACTTTGTTTCACCTCACCTTTTCATAATAAAGATTTTGGATGAGAGATGATTGGCCGAGTCCCCTCACCAATCTCGAGTATTAAATCGTTAGATGATAGCCTAACGTTTCGATACTTGCCATCCACAATTTAAAATCAATTCTAACACATTCAATATCTTTTGTGCGCTCCAAGCACCATTTACCTTTAAACCCTTTTCAAGATTAGACATGATTCATTTATAATTGAGATGCTTCTTCCTCTATTTCCAAGGTTTTCGACTTCTCCACTTGAGTACTAGAGGTGTTCTCAAACCCTCCCTCATGTTGGTGCGTAGTCCTTTATTCTTTATCACACCTTGTGGACGTTAGACGAGTCTTCTCCTTTAAAAATGACGACTTGTCTTTTCATTTAAAATCAATCAACAAACAATCATTTTCTAGAGGAACTACGGAGTTTTGACTTTTCCATTGCACGAGGGAATACGTAGGCACACGGTTCTGAAACCGTGCCAAACTCAAAAAATAATAAAAACATTTCTCCTCTCTTTCTTTCTATTTTTAAATTTAGAAGATCGTAAAAAGTTTCACACTAACATACAACCACACTTTGAACTAAATGGGTACCATCGAGTACGATGGATGTAAGGGGTGCTAATACCTTCCCCTTGCATAACCAACTCCCGAACCTGTATCTCTTTAATCTCATAGACCGTCTTATCCGATTTTCGTGGGTTTTATCTATATTTTCCCGTTCTTCTTTTAGAACGAATAAAATTAGGTGGCGATTTCACTGTTGTTTTCGAAAAATTTAAATGATTTTTGAAATAAACGAGTTGCTTCACCCCGTTTTTGTTAGAACATAGTTTGATTCTAATCATATCTTAGAATTTTGATGATAACAAGTGAAATAAATTTTTTATAATAGATAATGATACTCTGATGTATACTGTTTTCATTTCAGATAATGTTCTGACTCAAGCACTCAAGAATATAGAAATATCAAATTATGCCGAGCAAACAAATAGTAGAAGTTCTAATGAAGAATAGAACTTCTGGGCATGCACGCTGAAAAGCAACTTCTGAAGGAAGCATTCTAGCACAACCTCTGATAGAAGCACCAAAGAATGTTCTGATTAGAAGATGTTTGAACAAGGCTTACAGAAGATCATGAAGTATTAGTACGTCATCTTCTAAGACAAAGTCTGGTACAGTAACGTTACCCTACTAAGCTAAGACGGCTGAAGTACTTGAATGGTTCAACTTTCAAGGTTCATTGAGTAAACAAAACACGTGAAGCTAACCAAATCTTAATTACACTTTCCAGTACCCAAGACACGTAAACTTTGCAATGGACACAATCTAGAAGTTCTATATAAAGTGCAACATTCAAAGAAGAATAACAACAATTCATTCATAGAGAACTTACGCTACCAAAATTGAAATCATTATTCTGTGAGGTTTATTTCTAAGTTTGAGCTTAATCATCTTGTGTAAAAAATCACTTTTGTGATAAATCTTTTTAAGAAGCAATTGTAAACACTTGGTCTAGAAGTTCTTGTGTAATTGTTCCTTGAGAGACTAGTTGGGTCATATTTCTCAATAGGGCTAGGACTAGTTGAGTCTTAGAGGTGTTAGTCACTTACAGTTGGCTTGTGCATTGTTGTTAGCCACAACATTTGGTTGTGCAATTGTAATCTTTTGATCATAATGGATTAAGTCCTCGTTGAGAGAGGCGAAATCACCTTGACGGGTGGACTGGAGTAGTTTGAGTTTCAAACGAACCAGGATAAAAATCCTTGTGTGTTTAGTCGTGTTGTTAAGTAAAAGAAAAATTTAAAAGGGAAAAACTTATTCAACCCCCCCTTCTAAGTGTTTTCTAAGCCTTCAATTGGCATCAGAGCTCTTGGTTCTGGGTGAAAACACTTAACAGTGTCAGATAAAGATCCAGAAGGAAAACACAAATGGCAACAGATCACAACAACAACAACACTAAACCTCCTATGTTTGATGGAGAGGATTTTGAATACTGGAAGGATAGATTAGAAAGCTTTATTCTAGGCTATGATCCTGATCTTTGGGATATGGTTTTGGATGGCTACAAACACTCAGTAGACAAGGAAGGAAACAAGATAGAAAGAAAAGAAATGGACAAAACACAGAAAGCAGATTTTAAGAATCACCAAAAATCAAGAAATATTATGTTGAATGTTATTTCAAAAATAGAATATGAAAAGATTACAAACAAAGACACAACATATGATATCTTTGAGTCACTCAAAATGTCATATGAAGGAAATGCTCAAGTCAAGGAAACTAAAGCTCTGGCGTTTATCCAGAAGTATGAGGCATTCAAGATGGAGGAAAATGAATCCATTTAGGCAATGTTCCCAAGGTTTCAAACCTTAACTGCTGGCCTGAGAGTGCTAGATAAAGGATACACCAAGGCTTATCATGTAAAGAAAATCATCAGAAGCTTACCCAAAAGATGGGCACCAATGGTGACAACCTTCAAAGTTTCAAAAGATCTGAACGTTATATCCTTAGAAGAACTCATCAGCACACTGAGAAGTCATGAAATAGAGCTTGATGAATTTGAGCCTCAGAAGAAAGGTAAGCCATTTGCTTTGAAATCTACTAAAAAATTTGATGTTAATGCTTTTCAGGCTGAAGATGGAAGCTCTGAAGATTCAGAGTCAGAAGAAGATGAATTATCTATGCTTTCCAGAAGGATAAATCAAATGTGGAAACACGGGCAAAAGAAGTTCAAAAACCACAGAAGATCTGAAGATAGAGGAGAATCTTTTGGACACAAGAAAATCAGTAAAAGAAACATCATGCTATGAATGCAAGGAATCTGGACATTTCAGAAGTGAATGTCCCAAGTTGCATAGAGAAAAACCAAAGAAAAGGTTTGAAAAGAAGAAAGGAATGATGGCCACATGGGACGACTCAGAATCTTCTGAAGCTGAATCTGACTCAGAAGATAAGCATGCCAACCTAGCTTTCTTGGCCATAACAGAAGATGACTCAGGCTCTGAATCAGAACCTGATGAGGTATTTTCTGAATTCTCTCGTGCTGAACTGGTAGATAGTCTATCAGAACTTCTGAAAAATAATAGTCAGCTCAAGATCAAATACAAGAAACTCAAAAAGAGTCTTATATCTGAGATTGAACAACTCAAAGCAGAAAATGCTGAACTTAAAGAAAATAACATTAAACTTAAAGATGATTTTCAAAAAGTTCAAAAAATACCTAGTTCAGATACTGCTTCAAGTTCAAAAGATATTCTTAAAGAATATGACTATAGCTTTCAAAAGTTTCTGACTAAAAGCATAGATAGAAGCAAGATGGCTTCAATGATCTATGGAGTTAGTAGAAACAACAGAAAGGGAATTGGATATGAAACTCCCAGAGGGAAAGAAGCATATCAACCCAAATCTGTTGATAAAATGACTATCATATACAAACCATTGTACAACCAGTTTAGTTATGGTCACACACATGATATAAAATACACTTCTCGTTCTGAAAGATTTTATGCTAAACCAAGGTTCAAACAAAAGCTTAGAAACTCTAACCAGAAAGGACCCAAAAATATATGGGTACCTAAAGAAAAAATAATCTATGTTGCAGGTGTCCTTGATGGTGAAGTTGAAACACCAATAATGGTACCTGGACTCTGGATGCTCACGACACATGACGGGAAGAAAGTCTATGTTCCAAAGCCTGAAACTTAAACCAGGAGGTGAAGTAAAATTTGGAGGTAACCAGAAGGGAAGAATCATTGATTCTGGAACTATTGGAAACGGTAACCTTCCCTCTATCTCTAATGTTCTGTTAGTACAAGGATTAGCGCATAATCTATTGTCCATAAGTCAATTAAGTGACAATGGTTATGACATTATCTTTAATCAAAAGTCATGTAGAGCTGTAAGTCAAAAGGATGAGTCAATCCTCTTTTATGGCAAAAGAAAGAACAACATTTGCAAAATTAATCTTTCTGATTTAAAATCACAAAATATAAAATGTCTTCTGTCAGTAAATGATGAACAATGAGTCTGGCACAGAAGGTTGGGACATGTTAGCATGAGAAATTTTTTTCAAATTAACAAACTCAATCTTTATTTATTATTTTTTATGTCATATTTATTTAAAAATAATAATATGACTTGACATTTATTATAATGGTAATTGATAATATTGATATGACATAACACCTATCATAATTATGATTGATTGACACTATAAAATTATAGTTTATGCATATCCTTTTTCTTAAAAAATAATAATTATGAAAGAATAAAGAGCATAAGTAAAAAAGTGTGACTTAGGCAAAAGAATATTTAAATTATTTTATTTAAGGGAAATAATAGTAATGAGAAAAGGGGAATAAGTAAAATATTAATTATTTTTTATAAATAAATAAATAAAAAATTGTTGCTAGCTGTAGTTACTTTCGAAAAAGGAAATAAAATATTAAGATAGAAATATTAAGCTATTTAACCAGTGACTATTAGGGTTCAACTTGAACAACAATAGAAACTATGAAGCCGCATCCCTTGTCATTCACTTTTCTCCCCATCGAACTCTTGGAAGAAATATTTTCCCTGCTAAGAGTTAAATCTCTTATGCGATTCACATGCATCTCAACAAATCACAGCGAAACCCTGAAGTCGCACTTATTTCGCAGCAAAATTACGATTTGGATTTGAACACCAATTACAGTGTTCCAATATCATCGAACAAATTTTTATTTTACTATCTTCTCAAAAACACCTTCTTAAGAATTTTTTCCCCAATTGCCACATTCCCATTTCAAAATTCCCAACCGCCACCGAAAATATATTTCAAAACCACATTGGTCCCACCTTTTCTCCATTTGAAATGGAGAAAGGGTTTTTTATTATTTTTTTTTTGTTTTTTTTTTCTGATAAATATTTAAATGATTTTTTAATATATTTTTATTGAATAATTAATTAGATATAATTAATATACTATTTAATAATTAATAATTAATTAAAATATATTTTTAAATAATAATAATTAATTAAATTTTAATTAAACATAATTCTAAATAATGATAATATAAATAATAATAATTAATTAAAATTTAATTAAACATAATTTTAAATAATGATAATATAAATAATAATAATTATACAAAATTTAATTAAAAATAATATAAATAATAATAATTATACAAGATTTAATTAAACATAATATAAATAATAATAATTATACAAATTATTATTGATGTTGGTGTTGATGATGCAAACGAGAACCGGAATGACAGTGACGCGGTACTGGAACACGAAAACCAAAACCATATTGTTGTGTTGGTTGAGTCTCTTGTGTTGGATCTGGGGGCGGCGAATTTTCTTGTGTGGGAGCGTTATCTTGTGTTGGAGCCACAGGTGGATGTTGAGCAAAAATCATTTCTTGAAATTCAAAATCACTAACATTATGATGTATACCAAAATTGAGATTTGGTTGGGTGTCTGGGATCGGTTGTGGGTGACAGATGGTAGGAATATAAGATGACATGGTTGGTTCGATGTTAGAGGTTGATGGGTTATGTTGGGAGTATGGGGAGTAAAAGTTTGATGGGTTATGTTGGGAGTAGGGGTTATACGTATTGTAAACCGATTGTCCAGGTAGATGGAACATGGCTGTACATAAGATATAAAGGCACTTTGCTTTTGGCTGTTGCGCAAGATGAGAATGGTAACATTTTCCCTATCGCATATGCAGTGGTCGAAGGTGAGACAAGAGGGGCTTGGAGCTTTTTTTTGAAAAACTTGAGGCGACACGTCACACCTCAGCCAAACATATGTTTGATATCTGACCGCCATGAGTCCATCAAGAGTGCCTATAATAACCCCGAAAATGGCTGGCAAAATCCTCCATCTTCTCATGTGTATTGCATCAGACACATCGCCCAAAACTTTATGCGAGCTATAAAGGATAAAACCCTCCGCGAGAAAGTTGTAAACATGGGTAAGTTTTTCTCTATTTTTACAGTTACGATTATACTATTATGTTTGTTGTAGTTCTTTTATATTGATGTTTTAAATACATTTGCACAGGTTATGCGTTGAATGAGTCTACCTACGCATTACGGAGGAGATCCAAGCAAATAAGCTTTCAACTGGGTGGAGAATCTTCCAAAAGAAAAATGGTCGCGAGCTTACGACGGAGGAGCAAGATGGGGACACATGACAACCAACCTTGCTGAATCGTTGAATTCGGTGCTGAAAGAAACTCACAATTTACCTATTACGGCCCTAGTTAGAGCAACCTACTTCAGGATTGGAACGTTGTTTGGGAAGCGAGGACATAATGCGACAAAAATGTTGTCATCGGGGAAGGAGTACACAGATAATTGCATGAAAGGGATTGAAGAAGAAGACTCCACAGTTATAATGTGTTGAACTTTGATCGTGAAAGACACTATTTTGTGGTACAAGAGACGATTCATAATAAACATGGTCGGCCACCTAGTTATTTCAACGTCAACCTCCACAAACAAACATGTGACTGTGGGAAATTTCAAACATTTCACGTGCCTTGCTCCCACGCTATTGCAGTTTGTTCTAGCATAAACCACGATTATACTTCATTTATTCCTCCAGTATATACGGTTCTATCAGTCTTCAAAGTTTACGAGATGAGCTTCTCCGGTCCTCTCAAAGAAGAAAAATGGCCTGAATATCTAGGCCCTACAATCATACATGATGAAACGATGCGACGAAACAAAAAAGGTCGTCCCAAGAGTACTCGCATTAGAACTGAAATGGACACGGTTGATAAAATCAAAAGAAGATGTGGTATATGTCAAGGACTTCATATGCGCAAAAAATGTCCGCATCGCCCCGATGCTGCAGGGCCTTCTAATTAGTTATACCTACTTAATTTTTAATTTTAATAATTATAATAATTTGTATAATTATTATTATTTATATTATGTTTAATTAAATCTTGTATAATTATTATTATTTATATTATTTTTAATTAAATTTTGTATAATTATTATTATTTATATTATCATTATTTAAAGTTATGTTTAATTAAATTTTAATTAATTATTATTATTTATATTATCATTATTTAGAATTATGTTTAATTAAATTTTAATTAATTATTATTATTTAAAAATATATTTTAATTAATTATTAATTATTAAATAGTATATTAATTATATCTAATTAATTATTTAATAAAAATATATTAAAAAATCATTTAAATATTTATCAGAAAAAAAAAACAATAAAAAAACAATAAAAAACCCTTTCTCCATTTCAAATGGAGAAAAGGTGGGACCCATGTGGCAGTTTGGGAAATATATTTTCAGATGTGGCAGTTTGGGAATTTTGAAATGGGAATGTGGCAATTGGGGAAAAAATTCCCTTCTTAAAACTGATTTATAAAACACTTTTTTAAAACTAAAAAACAAAAGTAAAATACTCTCAAATGAACATTGTTTAGTTCAAATATTCATTGATTAACACATGCAAACTCAAAACAAAATACTAACAAAGATTTAAGTTATCCTAGTTAAAAAAGAAACTTAATATTTAAGACAAAAGCACCTAACTACTCTCATGTTGCTTCAACACCTTCAATTGCAGTCTCCTCCCTCTATATATTTCTCTTGCCATAGTGTCCACATTTCCATATTATCTGCAACAGTTCACGTGATGGGCAAGAAACCAACTAATCATAAAACATTTTATATCAACATACATAAACTAACATATTCAAACAAGTAAATAATAGAAGAGAAACTCACTTTCAACGGGTCGATACCAAACTTTCAATGTAATTCTTGCTCTGTGACCATAATATATTGTCATTACTTTCAATTTTCTCTACTCTATTGTCTTTGCAATCATAGATAAATGCGTACACATCATTTGCCAATATCAATGTATCACCATTCTCAGAAAGATACAACGGCCACAAATCCAACCATTTAAAAGATTCTGTATAACTAATTTTAAACAACTGAATCCATGACTCATGAACTCCAAAATCCTTCATCTGCCATATAACAAAATGAGTTTTCACAAAATCATGACAAAAACAAAGACACTCCATCAAAACCACAATCTCCGGTTGGAAACGTGGCACCTTATCAAAACCCATAGGTAGCAACAAATTAGTGTACGTCTCAGTGGAGAGATCAAGCGAAACAATCACAAATTGCTCAAGATCAATACTACCCTTATTCGAACAAAACAAATAATCGAAACAAAAGTTATCGCGAAGGGCCAACCAGTTAATAGTACCATTCGAATACATACTCTTACTACTATTATTAAACCTATAAAGAGGAAGCGTTGGAAAACATTGAGTATTTCTCCAAGAGTTATCCCCATGCTGAAAACTTTCACAGTGCTTCTTGCATTACAAAGCTTCACCATTTCTCTTGTTTGAAGATGCTTCAAATCCGACTGAAACGCTACCACCTTATAGGTTTCATTTAAAGCATCGTAACCAAAAGCAAACTGAAAATATTTATTAGAAGACGCTAAAGAGTATTCAGCTTTTGCCCTAGTGGCTGGATTCCAGAAACAAAGTTGCGAATCGCGATTGAGAGGTGAAGTGTTGATATTCATATCAATTAAGAAGAGTAATCCATTGCATGAATCAACAACCAACCAACTAGAGTAAGCAATGAATTCAAAGGTGGCTAGCGGATCATCGAGTATACGAGATATTGGAAAGGTTGTGAAACTGTAATTGTTGTTCAAATCCAAATCGTAATTTTGCTGCGAAATCAGTGCGAGGTAGGGTTTCGCTTAGATTTGTTGAGATGCATGCGAACGAAGTAAGAATCAGAAATGAGAGAATTGAAAGATTTGTTAACGCATCTGAAATCGCATAAGAGATTTTACTCTTAGCAGGGAAAATATTTCTTCCAAGAGTTCGATGGGGAGAAAAATGAATGATAATGGATGAGGCTTCATGGTTCCTATTGTTGTTGAAAGTTGAACCCTAAAAGTCACTGGTTAAATAGCTTTATATTCCTCTCTGCTATATTTCTTTCTTAATTATTTATTTCCTTTTTAAAAAGATACTACAGCTAGCGACATTATACTCTGAGCAGTCAATGACAATGGACGTGGCTTCATAGTTTCTATTGTTGTTCAAGTTGAACCCTAGTAATCACCGATTAAATAGTTTATATTCTTCTCCACTATATTTCTATCTTAATTATTTATTTCCTTTTTCAAAAGAAACTACTAAAAAGGTTTTTTTTAGGGTTTATTGGATAAGCATTGACAGTGTACAGTGTCATTTTCATGTCATTCAATAGAAAATTATATATTATTATCTCATGAAGATTATGTTTGGGAGTTTGAAGGGAAGGGAAAAGGAGGACTTCAAAAAAAATTTTTTTTAAAAATATAGAGAAATTTTTAATATTATTTTTAAATTTTTTTTGTTTAGAATGGTAAAATAATATTTATCATTGCATTTTTACTTTTTCAAATACTATAACAACAAAAAATATATTTTAATAGTTTGTCTAAGCCCTTCAAAACACTCCTCTAATATAAATTGAGTTTCTCCAAATTAGGGAGTTTTGGGTGTAATGAAGAAAATAAACCCTCCAAACCAAAATCTTTGTATTTTTTCCACCTAATTCTTCTTATTTTTCAAAGTCCTCCCCTCCCTTTCCATCCAAACTTCCAAACATAGCCTAAAATTTTGGTGATTTTTTATCTATCAAACTCAAAAAGTTGGATAATATACCTTCTACCAATTATAATATAAAATGTCTTGAAAATAACAAATAATTGTACTATTTTATAAATGAATAAATATATTAAAAGTAAATAATATCATGTGATTGGTTGAAGGTACACTATTTAACTTTTTGTGGTGGATAGAGAAATTGTCCCCTAAAATTTTATTTAAATAAAAGAGTAGTTTAATTAGATATATGATGGGTTGACATTGCATCATTCATTTTCTTTTTTTTAAAACCATTTTTCTCATTATCATTATTTTTCTTAAAAAAATAAAATAATTTAAATATTATTTTTCCTTTGACATTTTTTATACAAAAGAGAGTCGAAATTCATATGAAAAAAATTTCAAAAGGACACCCCTAGACGTGGGTAAATCTAGAGAATCATCATCTAATAAGGATCTCAAAATATCAAGAGTTTTATCGTAAATACAAAATTGAATATGAGAGCATCCAATGTTAGTTATTAGAACATTTGCGCACATGTTTGTTTCCCTAAATCTATGAAAATCACAATTTCATGCTCATCAATTAGATCGAATGTCACAAAGCACTGCCCTACACCACGCCTTACTTATATTTCCGTATACATACCATTTACCACCACCTTATAATCAATATTAACATCCACCCTCCTCAAATCTACAGCTTTTGTAATTCTTAGGCCTTTAAACACTCTCGCAAAACTCTACTAATAAAGCACTACACGATCCTAGATTCTTGGAGAATCCAGTGATTCAGATCCCTAAATGATCTCTAATTAATTCTCCACAACTAGAAACATTATTATAACATTATTATCTTTCCTGGCTCCTTCGATGTTAAACTTAATCATATTTAAAATAGGAGGCTTCCATCCCAACAATCTATTTCCACTATCCAATCCTGATATTTTTTTAGAAATATTGCACGCATTATCATAATCATGTTTCCTCTTCAAAATGTGAATGATAGGTTCGAGAGGTGTCACCTAATTTTTAATATGTTCTTCTTTGTTTCTTCATGACCACGATGCATGGCAAGCAATGGTCCAAACACTATTCCACTTCTTATTACGCTCTCCATGATATTGAATGTTTATCTTTATCCATGTCTTGAGATCAAACAAAAAAACACTTACCCATGATATTGCTTGGCAATAAGCTCATCCACACTTGCATACTTTTAGGGCAATCTCTTAAAGCATGAAGCGTGGTTTCACAAATGTTACCGCACAACTATATTTTTACTTATTCTCTTTGTTCTTTTGTAATTATTATTATTTTAATAAAGATTGATTCTCTTTATTCTTAATTATATTTTTAATTATTATTACCTAGACAAGACGGGAGATGATCCATATTTCTCCAGCTTATCAATTCATAGTTTTTTTTAATTAAATAACTCCATATTCCCTTCCACAATACTTTTATGCTTTTATTCTCTCTTTTTTATTAAATTATTATTAACAAGTAAAAAAATTAAGTAATTCTAGTAAATTTATTATTTATTATTTTTTTTGTGGTTATCATAATATAATTTTGGTGATGGTTCAGAAGCTGGTGTTGAACCAACCAATGGGCCAAATAAAGTGGGAGTTGCTGCTGATTGCATATCAGAGAATGGGAAAGACGTGGTTGTTGAAGATCCAAGTCATATAAGTATATCATCAGAAAATTCAAGGTAAGGTATTTTACTAACCTAACTTATTTAATGTCTAGAATTGATTTATTTTCTCATGAAGATATGTTTGTGTTATTAAATTAATATATAGTTTGAGATAACTAAAATTAGATTGTATGAACATAACATTGATAAACGTATGTGTTTCTATAATGGTTAATCCAGTTTTAACCTTAATTAACATTCAGTTCATCTCTTGGATGGGATGTTGATGTAGTGATGAACAAAATATAGATCCTGGTGTGATAGTGGTAATTCCTGAGGCTGAAATAAATGAGTGCAATAGGCACAAAATGGTGATTAGTAGAAGAAAGATCATAACTCAAGTTCTTGCAAGTGATTTAATTTGTGGCTCATAATGACATAAAGTTGATTGTATAATTAGGAAAACAAGCTCACATAATTTCTAATATGTTTTTGTTTCTCCATAACCACAATGCATGGCAGGCAATGGTCCAAACACTATTCCACTTCTTGTTACTCTCTCTATGATATTGAATATTTATCATAATCCATGTCTTGAGATCAATCGAAAAAAACTCACCCATGATATTGCTTGGCAATAGGCTCATCCACAGCTGCATAATTTTAGGACAATCTCTTAGAGCATGAAGCATCGATTCACAAATGTCACCGCACAACTACATTTTTACTCTTTATTCTTTTATAATTATATTTTTTTTTAATAAAGACTCATTCTATTTACTCTTAATTATACTTTTAATTATTATTATCAGGACAAAATAGGAGATGATCCATATTACTCATTAACTACTTATCAATTCATAGCTTTTTTAAATTAAATAACTCCATATTCCCTTCCACTGTACTTTTAAATAACTCCATATCAATTCACAAAATCCGTAATCAGCGACAGTTTATTTCGTGACTCAAGACGTTGGGGCAGGCAACCTTATATTGTATTGTGGCACGAATATTCCAGTCTTCTATTCAGCGCATATTATTTCAGAGATCCTACAAACGGGGGCATTCCTCATCTGTACTCACAGGGTTGCTCAAACAATTCTATCATGCAAAACAACTACAATCAAGTTAAAAGCGTCATGACGACCATTTTGACCCAACCAGCATTGCAAAAGTCATCCTCATCCCCTACAGATATTCCAAATATACTCCCCAGTAGTAGAGTAAACTTGGGGCACTTGAGTTTTTATGTGGTTCAGCGCATGTATTCAGCATGATATCCCCAACAGCAGCGTAAACATGGGGCATTTGAAAGTTTTGTATGGTTTGGCACTCGTATGCATCGCATTTCTCCCTAGTAGAGTAACTTTGGAAACTCGATGAGTGCTATGTGCGTTCATCATGTTATCCTCATAGATAATAATTATCAATCTCCAGCGGAGAAGCAAACCGGGGCAATCGAAGAGGTCCATGTCCACCTTTTGATCCCCAAGCAGCCCAAGGTGTTTTTCCCCAGCATGGTCTAAACATGGGCATTCGAAGAGATACGAGTGGTGTTCAACATCTACTCCCTATCATGTTGATTGGATCCTCCAACGGTCAAGGATGTAGAGAAGTCGGATCAGATTACTTTCTTCTCCAACAAGTTACAATTTAATCCTCAACGGAGTTACCAATAATCTTTAGTATTCCAGGCCTCCCAACTCCAATATGTATTGGTATCTCTGAGTAGCGAGCAACGTTTCCCGATGAACCTATTCTCATCCATGTAGAGTTTATTTCTCTGTACTTTTGCATATAGTTGTCATTGCATAACATTGCATCTCCAAAACGCGTAGCATATCCATTGAAATGGATCATTACGCTATGCAAATTCAACCATGCATACGAAGCATAAGCCAGATTGGATTCCTTGTATGAAAGACTTGAATCATTCAAAATAGTGATACATCACCATAGAGAATATCACTCCTAAATTCCCAACTGATGTCCTTCATTACACCACAATCCCCAGCTAATGGTACCAATACCTAGAACTCCCTAACCTTAGAGTTGATGTCCATCCACTTCTTACCCCAACCTCAAAGTTGATGTTTATCATGCCTTACCCAATCTTAGTATTGATGTCGATCATATCTTTCTCCAATCTCAGTACTGAGGCCAATCATTTCTTTCTCCAATCTCAGTAGTGATGTTGATCATTTCTTTCTCCAGTCTTAGTAATGATGTTGATCATTTCTTTCTCCAGTCTCAGTACTGATGTTAATCCATTCATTTCTCCAGCCTCTAAGTTGATGTCAATCATTTCTTTCTCCAGTCTTAGTACTGATGCCAATCTATTTCTTTCTCTATCCTTAGTATTGATGCCAATCATTTCTTTCTCCAGTATCAGTACTAATGCCAATTATTTCTTTCTCCAGTCTCATTACTGATGTTAACCTTTTATTTACCCAATTTCAGTACTAATGTTGGTCCATTTCTTTATCCAATCTCTGTATTGGTGTAAGTTTATTTCTTTCTCCAGTCTCAGTACTGATGCCAATCTATTTCTTTCTCTAGTCTCAGTACTTATGATGATTTACCTCATTCTCGAGTCTTAGTACTGATGTCGATTTACCCCCTTCTCTAGTCTCATAACTGATTTCGATTTACCTCTTTCTCCAATCTAAGTATTATTATCATCTTTTTTGTTAGGTACTAGATTTAGCATACGACGCTATCAAAAAATCTACCTATCAATACCTTTCGTTAGGTTTTTTTAGCATACGATTTTAGCAAGAGTTCTACCTACCATCCTTCTTCGTTAGGTATCTGTTTCGCATACGACGCTATCAGAAGATCTACTTATCGCTACCCCCAGTGAGTCTGGTATCTGATATTGGTCGGTGTGTCAGAAGTCTCTCTGTTTGTCCTTTATCTCCAGTAAGTCAACCATCTTATGTTATCAGAAGTCTTACAATATACCTCTTTCCTAGCGGGTCTGCCATTGACATAAATGTTTGTCACAGGCTTCAAGTCGTAACCTTTTTCCTTGTATTAGGTGATGCTACGTTACAAGTCTACCCTTATTTGTATTAGTCAATATGTTACAAGTCACATTTCCTTGTATTAGCCGATGTGTAATACGGTGGGAGAACTGACTTGCTTGTTTTGCATTTTATCGCAAATGTTGCGGATAGCAAGAGTCGCCACCGACTTTTCTTTTATCCAATTAAGGGAAGCGAAAAGAACAGGAAAAGACCTTCGTTAGATTCTGAGTACAGGAGGCAGTTATGAAAAGGGGAGGTATTAACACCCTTTCCATCCGTAGTTATCTACGGGCTCTTAATTGCTTAGCTCACTTTATAAATTGCTTTTTGTGTGTGTGTTTGAAAAGTAGTTTTGAAAAGACATTTCACTTTGACTTCGTAATGATTCTCGCTGGAATGTATACGAAGTGTTTGGAAATGTTTTGTTTTGGAAAAGACTTTGTAATGATTCACGCTGGAATGTATACAAAGTGTTTTGAAAAGATTTTTTGAAAAGTGTGAGGTGTAAAGAGTATTTTGATTGAGCAAGCAAAATAGACTTTTTACCTACTCAGAACGGTCGTTTCCGTGTTATTTTGCTTTCCTTTAGGGTAGTGCTATCCATACCATTAGTTGGTAGGTAACTCTATCCGTTGGATGTAAAAGGGATATTCGAAGGGTCATCGTATGGTCATAGAAAACAACTTGTAGGGATACCTTCGCGTATTCGTAAGGACGATCATCACTTTTCGTAGGCAACAATCGAGGGACGAGATCATATATTCGTAGGCAACATCGAGGGACTATAATGATATGTTTGTAAGCGTCTTAGCTAAGATATCCCCACATTCGAGGGACATGACCATTGTTCGTAAGGCAACAAGAGAGGATACCCTAAGGGGAGTGCATATGTGAAGAGGTGTATTGTATTCAGATATCTTATCTTGTGATTAGGGTTAGCTATGTTGATTGAATTAGTCTTGCCATACACGCCTAATTACTAGCAATTAATAACGTGATGAAGTTGAAAGATCACTGCTCGAGGACTAATGTGATGAAATTGAAGATGATAGGATCACTGCTCGGGGACTAATGTGATGAAGTTAAAGCTGATGAAGTTGATAGGATCACTGCTCGGGGACTAATATGATGAAGTTGAAACTGATGAAGTTGATAGGATCACTGCTCGGGGACTAACGTGATAAAGTTTGAAGTGTATGAACACTGTTTAGAGGAGATGATAATGTAATACTTCGTTGGAGAAGATTTGTCTTTGTAAGGAGAGCAATGGATCTGCGGGGATTGTATAGATGATCCTGTGGAGATATTTCTTATGAAAGTGACTATGTGGGGATGCACTGATGACTGTAGTCGTCATCTCATTTCGTAGATCCTGTAGTAATTACTGTTTTTGTTCGCTTTTCAATATGTTTGTGAATAGATGCTTATTGTCAGATGCATATAATCATTCAAAGCAATCATTGAACTTTATGCAAACAAAATAATAAAGATTGGAATTGGAAAAGAGGAATTTACATTAAATTTGGAAAGTGGCATATAGTCAGACAGTTTGTATATAAGAGACAAATATCATAGCAAGAGGAAATTGTCAGAATAATAAAAAGCTATGTGGAAACAATCTCGTCGAGTTTCAACTATGATATTGCTCATATATTTTTGAATATCTCATCTTCTTGCCGTTAGAAGAAAGTGATAGGACTGATTTGCGCCATTCGAATTTTAAAGCTAATAGTAGTGTAAAGTTAATAGTAGTGTAGTCTGTGAGTAGGTGATCTAGACAAAACATAATCGTACGCTTAAATCCCTAACTTTTGCCTATGATTGACTTTTAGAAATACTGGAGCAAATCCGAGCCCTGTTTTTATTTCGTTGTTGACATGATTTATTATTTGTCTCCAACCTGCGGCATTACCGTCTTTCACCTTCTAATGAAAGTCTTTGCAGATTAAAACCATCGTTAATGAGAAATTAAGAAATAATTGTTTTAAAAAAAAAAAAAAGAACAATCTAGAAGCGGCTCATTTGATAAATATTTTTTGAGAGTGGCTACCAATAAGGTGGGCCTATTATTAATAATTTGAAAAATTAATTAAGATACAATATTGGATATTTTGTGGATCGGATGACTTAAAGGGAATTATGTTATTGTTTGTCTTCGCATACTAATTAATTAAGTATTTAATCACAATTGTATTGAATTGAAAAATCTTCGCATACTAATTGAATAAGTATTTAATCACAATTGTATTGAATTGAAAAAATATATTTCGGATATTTTGTGGATCGGATGACTTAAGGGAATTGTTATTGTTTGCCTTCCCTATTATTTTAATACTCACAAATTAAATTGAAATAATTGGTAATTTAAAATAAATTAAAATGATTAATAGACTTAAATTTTTTTTAAAATGGTACGGTTCAAATAACTAGTTAAAAAACGATTTAAGTAATTGGTGTAAAAAGGGGTTGGATTCTGGTTTAAAAAAGGGTCGGTATTTGAAAAGCAATTCGGATAACTGGTTGGATTCTGGTTTAAACAGTTTGGGTAACTGGTTCAGAAAAAACAGTTTGGGTAACTGGTTTTGAAAACAAATAACCGAATTCTCAAGCAGTTCAGATAACTAGTTTGAAAAGCAGTTTGGTTAACTGGTTGATAAAACAGATTTTGAAAATCAGTTTGAATAACTGTTGAAAAAAAATTTGAGTAATTCAAGTAACCAGTTTGGAAAAGTTGATCAGGTAACTGGTTTTGAAAACAGATAACCGAATTTTCCGAGCCAGTTTTATAAAACAGTTCAGTTAACTGGTTTCTAAAAACGGTTTGGATAACTGGTTTCTAAAAAGGGTTCGGGTAACTGGTTTTTTAAAGCGGTTCGGATAACTGGTTTTTAAAACGGTTCGGGTAACTGGTTTTAGAAACAGTTCGGGTAACTGGTTTTTTAATAGCGGTTCGGGTAACTGGTTTCAGAAACACTGCGGGTACCTGGTTTTAAAAAACAGTTCGGGTAACTGGTTTCATAAAGCGGTTCGGGTAACTGGTTTTATGAAACGGCCCAGGAACTGTTGGGAAAAGCAGTTCGGGTAACTGTTTGGAAAAACGGCTCGGGTAATTGGTTTTAAAAACAGTATGTTTGGAATAAAGGTGGTTTTGAAAATAGTTCATATAACTGGTTTAGAATGGGTAGATGTGAAAAGTGGTTTGGTTAAGAAATTAGAAAATCAGACCTGTTTTAAAACGGCGTCAAATGTACGTTTGAATGCACAAGGCTGTGATTGAATATGAGATCCATGTTACTTTCGGCAATGCACCATGGAATTGATATATCAGAGACTCTAAATTGTTGCCTTAAAACCCTAAAATCATTATCATATCAGATAAAAACAATTCATGAAGAAGAGTGAGGACAGGAGGCCGTCAAGGTTTGAGAGAGAATTGAGGCTGTGAATGAAGGATGCAAGAAGAAGAGAGAAGAATGGCTTAAATAGGTATAAACTACAATGGCAAAACCCTAAATTCTTGTCATTCACGGTAATATGAAAAATACTATTATACTTTTTTAAACTAATAAATTAAAAGTCTAAAATATTTTTGACTACTTTTCATATTTACATTAATAAAAAATTTCAACAACATTTTTTAATCTCTCATTTTTCTCGGTCAACAAAATAAGTGTTTTTTTTTCAATTTCTCACATTTTTTCCACAACTTTTATAGCTAAAAGTAAAGTGACTCTAAAATCGTTTTAATTTAATTAGTTTTTTAACGTTATTAAGTATTCTATTATACTTTCTTTTCTAGATTTAAAATATTAATTAAATTTAAAGTTTTTTAATAAAGTTTCATAAAATAAAAATTGGAGATATATCATTTAAAATTTTTTTTAATTAAAATCATACTTTCTAACAATTGTTTGGATAAGTATTTTTTGATAAAATTATTTTTCAATATTCTTTTTTTAGCCCAACTAAAAAGATACTTGTGCAGAGTAAATTTATTTTGATAAAATATAACATATATTTAGATACATATATAATTTTAAAATGAGTTTTTTAATTGTAAAATATGATCATGTAAATTTAATTGATTAAAATAAAATATGTATTATATTGATAGTGACCATATGGAATTGGGCGTTCTGAGCCTGGAGATCTTTGATAGCCTGTTCAAGAGCCATTTATGCTGAAATAAACAGCGAGAGAATAAGAAAATCGATCTTCAATGTACCGGTTATGAAATGTTATGCCATAATATGCGATGTTATGCAATGCAATGTTTTCAAGGACCTTAGAAATTTAAATTTGTTAAACAAGTACGAACAAACTTTTCATTAGTTTACTTTTAGCAAGTACAAAAGAAAGTTTAAACAAATAGAAAGAAATTCCTAGAGCTTAGGTCTCCCATGGGTGCTTCCTCTTTGCGTTGAAGTAAGTATTGATGTTTTGCTCCTCGTGAAGTAGCTTTGTCAACTCTAATACCTTCTTCTCGCTTGCATAACATTGAGCTTCGAATGTATCCCTTTCTTCTCTGAGTTGAATACAGGATCTCTTCAAGTCTTCTAAATTAGTAGGCATGTCTGGATGGAGAATGGTATAGGGTTCGTCCCCTTTAGCAACATGCTCCATAACCACTGGTAGAACAGCTGTAAACGACATCATGAGGTTTTGAGCTCGAGCTCGCACCCATTTGAGGTAAGGTTCTCAAGGAATGGAATTTTTGTGTCCCAAAGTCTTGGTATCAGTCTTCTTTACCATGCCCCAAGCGTGCACAAATCTTCGACGGTAGTTCTGGAGATCGTTTTCGTAGTCGAACACAATGTCTTGGAGAAGCATATCATGAGGACCATCTCTTCGAGCATAACTAAACTGACGTAGAGTTAGAGAAGGGTTGTAAGTGATACCTCCCCTTATGCCAAGGAGTGGTACATTAGGGAATTCCCCACAACGCTCAATGAAAGTGAAGTCCTTTTGAGAAAAAAGACACCAACGAATATTTGAATGAGAGAGTGACATCAGCCTTTGAGACCACTTTAATCTTTGCTCGTTCCTCATTATTGATTGAGGAAGGTGCGAAATAAACCACCTGGAAAGTAACGGTATGCAACACATAAGAGTTCCTTGTCTTTTGATAGTACGAGTGCGGAGAGAACGCAGAATGTCTCCAAGTAAGGTAGGCACATGATTACGAGTGAGGAATATCTTGATGGTGTTTACGTCTATGAACTGATCTGAATTAGGAAATAACACCAAGCCATAGATTAGCAAGGCCAAAATGTCTTCGAATGCATGGAAACTCATAGTCTTTAGGAATTCTCGAGCTTTCTTTATCAGAAACTTAGCAAGCAAACCCTTAACTCCGCTTCTTGTTTCCCAATTAGCTTTAATGTCTGGTCGCCTTAGATGTAACACTGATGCGATGTCTTCGTATTTCAGAGCTTTTTTTGAACCGGTGAATGGTGTCTGATCAAGGATAGGTATCCCAAGTAGTTTAGAGAACTCTTCCAATGTAGGCACCAACTGACAATCAATCTGGGAATGTAAAGCAGTGATGTTTCGGATCAAAGAACTGGAATACGACGTGCATCATATCTTCTTCAAAACCAGAGATAACCAAGTCAAGTAGATAACCATGCCTTTTGATAAACTGAGCATGATCGGGAACTTCTGAAACTTATTCTTTGAGTTGAGAAGGTATACCCATGAAGTTGATTCGGATAGTCTTCCTGGAAGCCATAACTCCTACAAAATAAAGCAAAGATAAATCCCTAGGTCCTTGAAATAGTTAGAAATGATATGATGATGTTATGATGTCATGATGTCATGTTTAAAGCAAGTAGGAAGCACAAGCAATTCACACAATATCCCTAGGTTTAAGGCTTGCATGAGGTATAGGTGTCTATCCTACCAGAGTTTGAGTAGGTTCAACCTGTCCTATAATAGTAACCGGGTTCTAGGAATCTCATATCAATGATCTTTCTCGCAGGCTTTATTTCAATACGACTACCAAGTGGTCGACCGAAACATCCCGAAAGTCGAATCTTAATAAGCGTAGCATCGAGTATCAACCAACCTCGGTCTACACCGAAGCCGACCATCTCACTACCTTCTAATGGCTAAGATGGGTCAATTAGGGTTCTAAAAGTTGAGTTAGTGCTTATAACACCACGCAGACGCCAAATACTTTCCTCAACTGAACATGAGGAGCATCGGGACATCCAAAGTGCCGCACTAACGTAGCCATCATTTTGACCGTTTTGGTATATGCCTAACGGTCGCAACGATTTATTGCTACTTACCTAAGGAAACCTGGATCCGGGTGTAGGATCCTCCACAAGTATAATACCCAAGCAGACCTTAAAAGTAAAACAGACAAAGCAAACAATGAAAGCAATAAAGTGATCTAAAGAACCCTAAGGTAGCCTCTCTTTAGGGTGTCTCCCCAGCAAAGTCGCCAGTTCTGTAATACGGTGGGAGAACTGACTTGTTTGTTTTGCGTTTTATCACAAATGTTGCGGATAGCAAGAGTCGCCACTGACTTTTCTTTTATCCAATTAAGGGAAGGAGAAAAGAACAGGAAAAAACCTTCGTTAGATTCTGAGTACGGGAGGAAGTTATGAAAAGGGAAGGTATTATCACCCTTTCCATACGTAGTTATCTATGAGCTCTTAATTGCTTAGCTCACTTTATAAATTGCTTTTTGTGTGTGTGTTTGAAAAGTAGTTTTGAAAAGACATTTCACTTTGACTTAGTAATATGGAACCAATAGATTATAAGCAAAATTAATAATTAAAAATAGAAATTAAAAAAAACGCGCGCTGGGGGTCTTCTTCCCCATTTGAATCTTTAGACTTTTACCAACGGTTGTTGTTCGTAGCTAAAGCCTTTAGTGACGGCTTTGTCCGTCACTACAACACCTGCAACTTTCAAAAATTCAGAAAACGCAACATAAATTCATGGTGAAGACATGGATCGATTGCAATTAAGCCCCTGATCACAAATATATCCTTGGATTGGTCCAATTTTGCCTGGATTAAAGGATCCCAAATCTAAGGTCGTAAACCCTAGCCATGGCGTATCTCAGTTCCGGTACCTAAACTTAAATCAAACCATGCAGACAACTTCGAAACATCAATATGAACACAATTATGCAATTAAAACATGTTAAATATGAGTGTATCTATGAAATCGATTTTGAAAAAGTTTGTTCAAATCGTGATCACTGATATTGTGATTCTGGACGTGTTGATGATCTGTGATGGCTTGGATCGATTCAAGAAGTGATGAGGAAAAGATTGGAATGCCTGGAATCGATTGAATCGGCCTGAAACCTTGACTGCTAGGTTGCTTGAATGTCACGGTTTTCTTGTAGTCTTTCTAAGGTTCTTGGCTGCAAAAAATCCTCTTCTAGGGTTTAGAAACCTTCTGAATATATAAAGGATGGATCTAGGTTATGAATTGATGAGAAAATATATCCCATTCAATGAGAAAATATTTGATTTGTCAATCTTTTCAATTTGCATCAAATTTCCAATCTTGTATCAATCTCATACCAATCACATAATTTCGAAATTTTGGCTATTTAATGAGTACCTTGGACCTCAAGAATGTCAAATATACAACCTTGCATTGATTAATTTAATTTTGATATTTTATTTTAATTAAATTGACTTTAAATGAATAAAAAATCAAAATAAATAAAATAAAAAGTTCAAGGACGTGGCATTGGGATTGGAGGTTCTAATTGAGATTAGAAACAAGTTTGAACCAAGAAAAGTTAGGCCCATTTAGAAAAAAATTGATTTCCTCAAGTATTTCTCTTCATGCACCTCCTCAAAAATGTCTAACTTGCACATACTTGTATCTTGCTTAATTTTCAACATTTTTGGGTGTTATTGGACTTTTTAGAAAACTCAATATGTCCTCTGAACACTCCTTTTGGTTTCATCTTCATTGAAGTTTCCATTTTCATGAACACTTCTTTGCAAAAAGATGACTTTTTGTTGACTTTTAAAAGGACCTTTAATGTGTTGATCCATAACTTCCAATTGAAGCATTTCTAGCCAAAGCTTGTGAGGCATGAAGTTGTAGAGAATTGAATTCTCTTTAACATGAGATTTGATGGAAAAATTTCTGATAAAGTATGTGAAAGTTATGCCTGGTCAAAATTCTGTTAACTTTTGTCTGAAAAACTATAATTTAGAAACTTTGACTTTTGATCAAATCTTGAATTTTCTTGAGGAATCATGATCAACCCTTGATCAAATGATGAATATTACTTCAAAAATTGGTGTTGACCAAAAATTATGAATTTCGACTATATGTTGACCACAGTTGACTTTCTTTCCAATATAGTTGATTTTCAACCATTTGAGCAATTGGATGAACAAATTTGACTTGTAAGGCTTGAAACTTGACATGGTGATCCCTTGAAGCATATGATGAGGTATGATGATCACTTGAAGCATTGGAAATCCATCTTGACTTGAGAGGATCAAAACCCTAGTTTGGATTGATTGCTTAGAAGAGGGTTTGTCTGGTCAACCCTTGTGAAATCCTTAAGTATGGAGATGTGAATTGTCTTGAGAAGTGGGAGGGAAAATTTTGGGGTATAACACAATGCTAATTTACAAGTCACCCTTCCTTTGTATTAGTTAATGCTACTTTACAAGTCTAAAACTCTTCCCTTGCATTAGTCGATGCTACGTTATAAGTCGTTACCTTCCTTGTAATAGCCGATGATATGTTACAATTAATTCCCTTTCCTTGTATTAGCCAATGCTATGTTACAAGTCGTTACCTCTCCTGGCATTAGCCGATGCTACGTTACAAGTCTAAAACCCTTCCCTTGTATTAGTCGATGTTATGTTACAAGTCGTTACCTTCCTTGTATTTGTCGATGCTACGTTACAAGTCATTCCCTTTCCTTGTATTAGCTGATGCTACGTTACAAGTCACAACCTTTCATTGTATTAGTGATGCTACATTATAATTCATTGTCTTTCCTTGTATTAGTCTATGCTACATTACAATTCATTACCTCTCCTTGTATTAGTCATTTCTACGTTACAAGCCTACCTTTTTCCTTGTATTGGCATCACCGCGACGTTACAAGTCAGTACCTTTTTCCTTGTATTGGCATCACTTCCATGTTACAAGTCATTAGTTTCCCCCTTGTATCAGCATTGTTGTTGTGTTACACTTACCTTTCCTTGTATTGGAATTGCCGCTACGTTACAAGTGTTCATCATATATACCCGCAAATCTTTTCACCAAAGAAACAAAAAATTGTATCCCCAACAGATAATAAAAAATAAATAATCCACTCATATTATTTTTAGAACAAATTTTTGGCATTTGTATTTAATCATCTTCTACCTTGAATGTTCGAAAGGCACGCGTCAATCTTACTTTCAGGTTTAAGACGATTAAATAGGGGCAGCTGCCATACCCAAAATTTGTCCTACCCTTTAATAAGAACCATCTGGCTTACACAATTCTCATCTTGCATATGCATGTCCTCCATTAGGTTATTTAACATTGCATACATTCTTGATCAGCAAGTGGTTATGAGATCGAGGATTTTCTCCTCAGAAATTACACAAAAAGATGTTATTCTATTATACCCTGCAATAGAGCAAAACTCGGCTTTTCGAAAGTTTAAGGGTGTTTCGTGTGTTTCGCAAGCTATAAGGAGCACCTAAGTTTGGAATTAAATTATGAGACCTATTTTTTAAAAACCGTTGGTCCATTTCCAAACCGACCGTTCGAAAAAGTCATACTTCCGTTGTGATTTTGATTGAACCAATTGCAGATTCGAAACTATTGGCACATTGATAACTTACCATGCGAATTTCATTTCAGTCTGAGCATATTTTTTGGACGCCTAATTTTGTAAAACGCATTTTATACTGTTAATGCGGAATTTTGGTACAACTCTAGTGCGGGTTTTTTTACACCTTTTAGTGCAGGATTTTCAACATTGTTCATTATTTCTCATGTACATATTTTTAATACTTTGCTTGACTATTGTTGCTTGCTTATGATAGCATCTCCTTGTTATTTCTAATACTTTCGTTGATTTGTGCAAGGTACCTTGAGTTTGTTATTTCATTCATGTGATTATCATTTAATTATGTGTTTGAAAATATGATTATGCCACTAATTGGTGGTGGACAGTTGCGTCTGATACGCATCATCTGTTATTTGTAATTGTATAACCGTATTTAGTGCAGGTACATTGATTGTTCGGATGTGTACGATACACATTATGTGTTATATGTACACACAGTTGTATATTATCATGCTTGTCTGTCTGATTTATATTTGGTGCATGTGATTTGGTTGTATGCGGATGTGTGCGCTGTAACACCCCCTTCTAATTTCCCAAATATTATATATATATATATATATATATATATATATATATATATATATTACACAATTAGAGTAAATAGAATGCATAGCAAGAGGGCGTCACATGATATTTATTTCAATATTAAAATCATACATGCACACTGGTCATAATCATAACACATATTTGAATCTCATGCTTTAGAATAATTCATGGATTTTCACATCGGATCATTTAATATTCACAGATACTATCAATGATTACATCCCATACTATAATCATTGGATGAAAAAGTAATGAATCCATAATATAACCAAGTCATCAGAATTCATGCATCGGCACCAAGGCCACATCAACATAGTATCTCAATCATACAAATCAAAATAAATGAGAATACATAACAAATCTCATCAAAACAGAAATTCAGATAAATCCCGTGTTACATAACCAGAGCAATGACTCAACTACCTAGTAAAGGATAAACTAGCTAGACTCCTCAACTAGTCTCATGCGAAGCACCGCTAACCTCGGAACCTGCACGTTACCCACATAGAGGCAACATCACAACAGAAGGGTGAGAATTCACATCATTATCCAAAAGTATATAAATAGAAATAATATAGAAACAACATCTATTCACGGATTCCACACACTTCAAGTGATATTCCAATATGACATGATTATACAAACATTCCAAGTATAACATATTCATATTTATTACACATAGCATAAATGTCATCCATCCAAATGATTCAATTATCCATACGATTAAACATCACAACTTCATTACACATATCGCATATTCAATAATGACTCATGTGACAACAATGAAATGTGACTCAATATGCATGTGGTACCAATCTTGGGAACATTTCGTTAATCCCGCTTCCGATTCATTATCATAGAATTCAAGCCACTTCCAATTCGGACAAGACCAAAAGCCTCCACTACTTATCCTCAATGGGATCGAGCCAAATGTAAACCCAACGTTTCATCTCTACTTATCCATCATGGATCGAGCCAGTTGTGAACCCAAAGTTTCACCGCTACTTATCCACACAAGGATTGAGCCAAATGTATGCATGTATAACTCATCAAGACAACATATGCAAATTAAAATTATTCACAAAACCTCAATTACCCAAGCATATCGTCACCATTCAACTCATGTGAATTATCCATTAATTTCACAATATCATATTCCAACAACAAAATCATTACATGTATCATATACATATCATCACATTTTTGTTTTGATTTTTGGAGATAAAAAATGAACACTTAAAATTGTCAAAAATGATAAAATTTGGACAATAAATTATCAGCAAAAAAGAAATGAGCACATTAAAATAAACTACGGGTCTCAAAGATTAAAGAAAAATTATCAAAATATTTACAATCGAAATAAAATGATAATATAGAATATATGGCTTTAAAACACTCACGGTTAAAACGAGACTTTAAAATGTATCGAAAAATTAGAGAGAGCACATTTTCATGATCTATGCGACACGTAGATTCATAAAGCATTGAGTTAAAGGCGAAAACTTGAAATATTTTCCCGCTAATTTTCCGCACAGTGTCGAATTGCTTTTAACAGTTTGCTTATAAAACCGAAATATCAATATCATTGACATATAATCGATTTTTTTTGCAATAACCAAGTATTAAAAAAAACACAAATAACCGTATTTTGAAAAATTTTACGCAAATAACCATGTTTCAGGACACATAAACACTTAGGCGCCATCTGAGATGGCTCCTACATTGAAAAAATGCATGTAGGCGCCACCCCACTTGGCGCCTTCTCTTGTAAAAGTCATCCCATATGGCGCCTCCCTTGTGTTTTTTTATAAATACAAGACCCATGTCTCCTTCATTCTTCACATTTTTTCAACTTCTCATCTCATATTCTCTCTTATTTTTTTGTCATGACATCACCATACATCCATACCAGAGATGGATACGTTTTTTTCTCGGTCTCCAAACCTCCGATAAAAATGAAATTTTGGCACATATTTACCATGGTCAAACTGAAGAAAGAGTTGATGCGATGGTTAGAGGGAGAAATAGAAGTTGGTGAAGAAATTAGAAGGATCCAGAGGAAGAGAACAACCATGAACTTCACAACTGGACAACCTCTAATTTGGTTGGGAAGTCAAAACAGACATCGACGTTATTGCGATGATGTATGGTTCCGATGAAATTGTTTTGATGGTTGTAGTGTCTTAAATAATTTTTTGTGTTGTTGATTCTACATTTTCATGTTGTTTTAAGTTTCATGTTGTTTATGTTGTTGTTTTAATCGTGCAGTTATTTATTTTGTTGTCTGCGTATTGATGTTTGTAAGAAATTCTATTAATGAAAAGAACAAGTTTTGTTATAATATTAAAAAGTGCAGATTAATTCCATACAAATTTTAGGATGTCGAGCTCGTAGCACGTTGGGGACAATTTTTTCGATTGTGTCCGACTTGATGACATAAACCACACTTTTTTCTAGTTTATCAAGGTCGTCCATTTCAGTTGTTATACGTTTGCTTTTGGGACGACCCTTTTTATTTCTCCGCATTTGACTATTATGTCAAACTACTTCCCCTTTGTACGCAGGCCAATAATCTAGTTTTGCTACCGGTTCGAAGGCATTGTTGTATATGTTGAGGAAGGTATCATACTTGTAAATGGGAGAAAGAAGTAGTAGTGCATCTTGATGAACATGTTCACACACTGCAATGACATGAGAGCAGGGCATTCGAAAGGCCTGTAACAAGATGAATGCTAACTTTGGAAATTTCGACCTTAATAAATTTCATGCATCTTTCACTCCACAGTTGTCTTGATTGTACCACTGTGTTCCACTTTTCACCTCTCTCTACAAACAACGAGGCCATCCTAAAATATGTTGTACTCACCAAAGAAGTTATTGGGAGTGCTCTTATTCCTTTGAAGACGTCGTTCATTGATTCGACTAGATTTATTGTCATTTGGCCCCAACGCACTCCATTGTCGTATGACCGTGTCCACTTTTCCACTTGCAGATTATCAACCCCCGCACCTGCATCTGGATTTTCCATTCTGATCTGGCTGCAATAATATTTAAAACGTGGTTGTGTTAGTGTGTACGCTGCATTCATAACTGTTTTCTGAAGACTCTTATCTTTAATCTCACGCATGAAATTTTGAACGATATGTCTTGCGCAATAAACATGTGTAGACGGTGGGTCGTTCCAACCGTTAGCGGGATTGTTGTATGCACTATCAATTGAGGTATGCCTATCAAAAATCAAATAAAGATCACGTTGTGGAGCTACGTGTGTTTGAAGATTCTTTAGGAAGAAACTCCAAGCTGCTCCATATCCCTTGTATTTCTCGTACAACCATGTTCCGTCTATCTGTATGATAGGTTTGCAGTGTGCAAACCCAGTGATACAAGGTCGAAAATCCCAGAAAAGTCTACTGAATATTCCATGCCCTCTGACACAGGTACCGTCTGGGGCATACGCCGACATCGTCTCCATAACATAAACTGTTTCAGGAGCATATATTCGCAGTGCATTCATGTAGCAAGGTAACTCTTTGTATAAACCCTCCCAATTACCATAGATTTTCTTAATAGACTTGTTTTTTGCTAACCATTCCTTTATATACGAGGGGGTATAGTTGTATGTTGTAGTGATGTGTGAGATTATTGTTTTCACCTTCAATGAAGGATCGCAGCTAACAAGAGGTAAGGTTTCTTGACAAATGAGACCATAACTCAATTTGCGATGATCCTGTGATTGTGTGGAATTAACACAAGTGTGTTTCGTCATAGAACCTATCACCCAGGAATCACTCCTCAACCTGTACGATGTAGTTAGATTTAACCTATACTCAAGGTGTGTACAAATGATTTTGTATTTGTTTGCATTTGTTCGATCCACATGAAATTCATAGTTGTTTACCATGTGGAACTTTTTTATTGCTTGCACACAATCTTCTTTTAAACGAAATTTGTCTTTCACTTTTAAATTTGCATCTGACTGCATAGGAGGGTTGTAGAATATATCAGATGATGGGTCATCTGTGCCAATATTGAGGGTGGTCATGTATGGAGGTGGTATGTAGATCTCATGTGGAGGAAGTTGGAGTTCTTCATCAGCCTCTGAATCTTCGTTTACCATGTTGTTAAACTGCATCTCGTCAGCTTCCTCCTCTTCGTCAACAACATCCACCTCCGCTTGTTCCTCCTCTGTAGGATCAACCCTCTCTGCATCCTGGAACACAACGTACAACTCAATCGAGTCGTACCCTGAATATTGATGATTATAAAACATGTTGTGCAGGTCTTCATCGTCTTCAACAGCTACCTTGTAAAATGTTACTTGGTTCTCACCAGTAAAAACAGGGTGTTGGTAGAAAATGTGTGACGTCGGACCTCGCCGAAGTTTGGTCTCGAGTCTTTTTTTGAAATACGAAAAATTCGCATTTCTATTTAGACAAAATTGGATATTTTTGGTGTTTCTGAATAAAAAACCTGCTACCTCACTGTTGTACGTCTCACCATTGAAATGTACAGTGATAATATATTATGGTACATATGACATTTTATCTGGGTTTGATTGTTTGAAATTTGAGTTTTTGAAATGTTAGATTGTAAGAAAATGTTTGATTGTGTGAGATATATATAGAGGTGGCAGATGATTGTATGAGAATAAATTAGACAAATTTCAAATTTCAAAATCACATGTACAAGCCAAATAACAATACTCCCATATGCCATACACCTAAGTACAATACTCCGAACAAAGAGCATATGTCCAATCCCCCTATAAGGGCCCATCAACATCTCACCTCACTCTAGACACTGGCTTCCCCGAGGACTATTCTCCAACCAACCCAACATACCACCAACCATCGTCGTACCAAACCCCCCACCATTCATATGGGTACCAGTCTCCAAACACCCAATTTCCTTTTTACCCCACCCATTCATAATCCACCTATACAAATGACGAGTGATATCGTCCCCACATGGAACCTAACCCCCCACCACAACTACCAAACTTTGAGAACATGGGAACACATCTATACGAAAGCGGTATGACAAACAATGCAGATCTTGAGGCATACATGGATCCTGATCGCATACACTACGAGCAACCATCAATCCATGCATAGGAGCCATCGACCCAACAACAACCGACTCAAGAACATCACATCACACGAGTTAGGAGAGATGGTAGAGGATTCGTCACCTATAGCAACATGTTCCATAAGCACGGGTAGAATAGCTGTAAATGGAATCATGAGGTTTTGAGCTCGAGCCCGCACCCATTTGAGGTAAGGTTCCCATGGAATGAAATTTTTATGCTCCAAAGTCTTGGTATCAGTCTTCTTCATCATGTCCCAAGCGTGCATAAATCTTCGACGGTGGTTCTGGAGATCGTTGTTGTAGTCAAACACAATGTCTTGGAGAAGCATATCATGAGGACCATCTCTTCGAGCATAACCAAACTGACGTAGAGCTAGAGAAGGGTTGTAAGTGATACCTCCCCTTATGCCAAGGAGTGGTACATTAGGGAATTCCCCACAACGCTCAATGAAAGTGAAGTCCTTTTGAGAAAAACAGACATCAACGGATATCTGAATGATAGAGTGACATTATCCTTTGAGACCACTTCAATCTTTGCTCGTTCTTTATTATTGATGGAGGAAGGTGCGAAATAAACCACCTGGAAAGTAACGGTATGCAACACATGAGAGTTCCTTGTCTTTTGATAGTACGAGTGCGGAGAGAATGCAGAATATCTCCAAGCAAAGTAGGCATAGGATTACGAGTGAGAAATATTTTAATGGCGTTCACGTCTATGAACTGATATGGATTAGTAAATAGCACCAAGCCATAGACTAGCAAGGCCAAAATTTCTTCGAATGCATGGAAACTCATAGCCTTTAGGAATTCTCGAGCTTTCTTTATCAGGAACTTAGCAAGCAAACCCTTAACTCCGCTTCTTGTTTCCCAATTAGCTTCAATGTCTGATCACTTTAGATGTAACGCTGATGCGATGTCTTCGTATTTCAAAGATTTTTTTGAACCGGTGAATGGTATCTGATCAAGAATAGGTACCCCAAGTAGCTTAGAGAACTCTTCCAATGTAGGTACCAATTGATAATCTGGGAATCTAAAGCAGTGATGTTTCGAATCGAAGAACTAGAATACGACGTGCATCAAATCTTCTTCAAAGCTGGAGATAACCAAGTCAAGCAGATAACCATGTCTTTTGATGAACTGAGCATGATCGGGAATTTCTGAAACTAATTCTGAGTTGAGAAGGTATACCCATGAAGTTGATTCGGATAGTCTTCCTGGAAGCCATAATTCCTACAAAACAGAGCAAATATAAATCCATAGGTCCTTGAAATAGTTAGAAATGATATGATGTTATGATGTTATGATGTCATGTTTAAGACAAATAGCAAACACAAGCAATTCACACAATAGCCCTAGGTTTAAGGCTTGCATGAGGTATAGGTGTATACCCTACCAAAGTTTGAGTGGGTTCAACTTATCCTATAATAGTAACCGGGTTCTAGGAATCTCATATCATTGATCTTTCTCGTAGGATTTATTTCAATACGACTACCAAGTGGTCGATCGAAACATCCCGAAAGTCAAATCTTAATGAGTGTAGCATCGAGTATCAACCAACCTCAGTCTACACCGAAGCCGACCATCTCACTACCTTCTAATGGCCAAGATGGGTCAATTAGGGTTCTAAAAGTTGAGTTAGTGTTTATGACACCACGCAGACGCCAAATACTTTTCTCAACTGAACATGAGGAGCATCGGGACATCCAAAGTGTCGCACTAACGTAGCTATCATTTTGACCGTTTCGGTATACGCCTAATGGTCGCGACGATTTATTGCTACTTACCTAAGGAAACCTGGATCCGGGTGTAGGATCCCCCACAATTATAATACCCAAGCAACCCTTAATAGTAAAGCATACAAGTCAAACAAAAATCAGTAAAGTGATCTAAAAACCCTAAGGTAGCCTCTCTTTAGGGTGTCTCCCCAGTAGAGTCGCCAGTTCTATAACACGGTGGGAGAACTGACTTGTTTGTTTTGCGTTTTATCGCAAATGTTGCGAATAGCAAGAGTCGCCACCGACTTTTCTTATATCCAATTAAGGGAAGGCGAAAAGAACAGGAAAAGACCTTCGTTAGATTCTGAGTACGGGAGGCAGTTATGAAAAGGGAAGGTGTTAGCACCCTTTCCATCCGTAGTTATCTACGGGCTCTTTATTGCTTAGCTCACTTTACAAATTGCTTTTTTTTTGTGTGTTTGAAAATGTTTTGAAAAAGGGCATTTCACTTTGACTTCGTAA
Organism: Vicia sativa; assembly: GCA_021764765.1. NCBI lineage: Eukaryota > Viridiplantae > Streptophyta > Magnoliopsida > Fabales > Fabaceae > Vicia > Vicia sativa. The sequence continues at coordinate 18,338,355 of CM038793.1, read as the reverse complement.
TGATTCATGCTGGAATGTATACGAAGTGTTTGGAAATGTTTTGTTTGAAAAGGAACTTTGTAATGATTCACGCTGGAATGTATACAAAATGTTTTGAAAAGTTTTGAAAGTGTGAGGTGTAAAGAGCATTTTGATTGAGCAAGAAAAAGAGACTTATTTTACCCACTCAGAACGGTCGTTTCCGTGTTATTTTGCTTTCCTTTAGAATAAGGCTATCCATATCATTGGATGATATGTAACCTTATTCGTTGGATGTAAAGGGACATTCGAAGGGACATCAGATGGTCATAGAAGGTAACTTGTAAGGATATCTTAGCATATTCGTAGGGACGATCATCACTTTTCGTAGGCAACAATCGAGGGACGAGATCATATATTCGTAGGCAACATCGAGGGTCATCGCGGGACTATGATCTTTAATTTGAAGGGACTATGATGATATATTTGTAAGCGTCTTAGCTAAGATATTCCTACGTTCGAGGGACATGACCATATATTCGAAAGGCAACAATAGAGGATACCATAAGGTGGGTGTGTGTGTGAAAAGTGGGTTATGTTCAGATATTTATCTTGTGATTAGTGATCTAGATTGATTAGGTTAATCTTGCCATACACGCCTAATTACTAGCAGTTAATAGGTGCGGAAAGTAAATTGCGGAAATGTAAAGGTCCTACGTTATTACATGGCTTTAGGGCAGATACATAATATAGGAGTGCAGAAAGTAAAGGCAGAAATGTAAAGTGCGGAAAGTAAATCCTACGCTATTACATGATAAAAACTTTGCAACCTATACAATCTTTCTAGAATTTAAATGTGGACTAATAAATAAACAATTAGAATAATGAAAAAATGTTAGTGAAAAATGTTTTGGAAATTAGTAGAAAAAGAGTTTTAGGTTAGCAACCCTAATTACTAAAAATTATCTTTTTTGGAGTTTTTTGTGATTAATTTTAGTAAAAAAAAACTAATTCTGATTAATGATTTAAATGAAAAGAAAATGTCTTTTTGTGAAAAAATTAAATAAAGGTTTTTTTGAACCTAAATCTTAAAGTTAGACCTTTTTTTAGAGTTTTTTAGAAAATAGTTTAAAAGAAAATTGCAAAGAAAATAAATTAGTTAGAAGAAAAATAAATAAAAAGATTTCTCGTCAGAACTTCTGACTAAGCTCGTCTCAGAACTTCTGACGGAAATTCCTTCCAAAATTTCTGGAAACCTGTTTTCCAGAGCTTCTGGAGACGGAAGTTCCTTCCTTCTGGAGGCTTCTGGTGGTGTTCCTTCTGGAACTTCTGAAGTTGCTCCTTCTGGAACTTCTGTTGGTGTCCCTTTTGGAACTTCTGGAGTTGCTCCTTCTGGAACTTATGTTGATGTCCCTTCTGGAGTTGCTCCTTCTGGAACTTCTGTTGGTGCTCTTTCTGGAACTTCTGGAGGTGTTCCTTCTGGAACTTCTAGGAAGCCAGCCGGTTGACCTGCAGTCAAAGACGTCGGGGGAAGCTCCGGTCATCTTCTCTGGTTTCTTCCAAGATCAAACCTGCATAAATAATGAAAATAAATGCAAACAAAGGGACCCTACCCCCCCTAAATTGAGGGTTACGAGTTCAATGGTGGCCTTGGTTTGGTCTGAATCAGCCTGGAAATAAAGATACGACGAAGCAGTAGCTTCGTGCCCTAACAATGGTGTATCATGATTCCTGCGTAAAAACTCATGCACGATGGTTCTAAACAATCACAAACATCAATATAAGCATGAATATGTAAATCGAATAAGTTTAAACAGCATGGATTGAGAGTTTGAATTTTCGTGATTTTTACCAAACCGGTGCAACTTGGTTGGCACGTTCTGGGCACGATCTGGCTTGTGTGAGACTTGGGATTGCCTCCTGGAAACCTCAGGAAGATGATGGAATGCTTGAAACGCCTTGGGAATGGCTGGAGGATGTACTTCGTGTTTGCTCTGAAACTTGAAAAGTGAGAGATGTTTGTGTAGGATTTTCTATTACAGCCTCTCCCCCCTTTGTGGTCTGATCCTGTTATGTATTTATAGGAGTGTTCATTAGGTCAAGCATAATTGGAAAATACATTGCCTTGAATGGGAGAATATTTGATTTAGAATTTTCATCAAATCTTGCCTTTTTTGAACAAATCTCCATCAAGTCTCTTGCCAATCTCTATTATTTCGAAATAATCAGATTATTTGGCTTGCTTGGACCTCAAGAATGAGAGAAAATTAATCTTGTATTTAATATTTGATTTTATATCTTTTTATTTTAATTAAATTGGTTTTAAATGAATAAAAATCCAAAATAAATAAAAAATAAAAGATAAAAACGTGGCCTTGGGCTTGGAGGTTCCAATTCAAATAAGAAACAAGTTTGAACCAAGAAAAGTTAAGCCCATTTAGAAAAAAAATTGATTTTTTCAAATATTTCTCTTTATGCACCTCCTAAAAAATGCTCAACTTGTATCTTGCTCAATTCTTGACATTTTTGGGTGTTCTTGGACTTTTTAGAAAGCTCAAGATGTCCTCTAAACATCCCTTTTGGTTTAATTTTTATTGAAGTTTCCATGTTCATGAACACTTCTTTGCAAAAAGATGACTTTTGGTTGGCTTTTAAAAAAACCTGTAATGTCTTTGCAAAAAGATGGCTTTTGGTTGGCTTTTGGCCATAACTTCCAAATGAAGCATTTCTAGCCAAAGCTTGTGAGACATGAAGTTGTAGAGAATTGAATTTCCTTTAAAATGAGCTTTGGTGGAAAAAAATTTGATAAAGTATGTGAAATTTATGTCTGGTCATAGTTCTGTTGACTTTTGTCTGAAAAATCCTAATTTAGAAACTTTGACTTTTGATCAGATCTTGACTTTTCTTGATGAATCATGATCAACCCTTGATCAAATAATGATTATTACTTCAAAATATTGATGTTGATAAAAAATTATGAAGTTTGACTGCATGTTGACCATAGTTGACTTTTGTCCAATACAGTTGATTTTCAACCATCTAAGCAATTGGATGAGCAATTTTGACTTGTAAAGCTTGAAACTTGACATGGTGATCCTTTGAAGCATATAATTAGGTATAATAATAATAATTGTAGTAGTTAAATATTATATTATTATTATTATTATTAGTTGACCACTTTTCCAGAAATAAGAAGGAACAAAAATAATATGTTATAAATCATAGATGATATATATTTTTGATCTAATTTAATAAATCTATTTAATTAAAAAAATTCTTATGTATATAATATTATTAAATCATTTCTAAAAATATATTTTTTTAATAGAAATAGTTAAATATTATATTTATTATTAGTTGATCAATTTAAAAAAAAAAATAGCATTGGTGTTAATTTTAAATTTTAAATTTAAAGAGTTAAAAATAAGGTTAGTCTTAGATCAGCTCAGCTCATAAGATGACATGTGGTTTAGAGTAACTATTAGATTGACATGTGTCTAGGGTTGTCATCATGACAACTTTAGATTTATATTAAATAGATAGATACATATTTTATTTTGATGAAAACATTACGGTTTCGAGGGTCAGGTCGGATAAACTCGTCTCCCATTTGAGGCGGGTGTTCAATAATTGTCCCATAAAGTATTTAAAGCAGTGCATGGATTCAAGGAAGGGTTTGGTAATGTTGAAAGAGGAGAGAGTGAAGCCCCATAATATATTTTATAAAATTTTATTGGTTGTGAATATCTAGATTTATAATGTATTGTAAATGGTGGTGGAATAAAGTGTTGAATTTTATTAAACAAAATCATTGTAGTGAATAAAAATTGATGGTGGAAGAAGTGGAGTGAAGGCACATTGATTGCTTTGGTTAGAACAACTCAATGGTCCAGCATATCTGTTCCAAACATGTCCCCATCCAACTGGATTCTTTAATCCATCTGTTGTTAATAGAAATTATTAGACGAAAGAAAAAGAAGATAATGAATGTGGAGTAGATATGGTACAATTTGTATGTCAATAATATGATTGCTATTCATTAAAATTGATTGTGTTTTAATTTACCTCCCTTAATTATGGGATTCTAATTATATTATACTATATTCGATATAAATAAGACCCGAGAGGTGATCTATCGGGTCATTCAGTATCATTTACTTATCCTTAAGTATTATCTTCTAAAAGTAAAATACAATTAAACATGACTTACAAATGCTACAAATTGAATGTGACAGTTTTCACAGTAGTTTTCCTAGAATTACAATAACTTAGAAGTGAATCTGTGTCTACATTACCAAAACCAGATAGTTGAACACCGTAGAAAGCAAGACGTTTAGTATCCCTTGGAATTGGTGACTGCCAAAGACCATCCCACCAAGCTGGTGGAAGAAGTGGAGTGAAGGCACATTGATTGCTTTGGTTAGAACAACTCAATGGTCCAGCATATCTGTTCCAAACATGTCCCCAACCAACTTGATTCTTTAATCCATCTGTTAATAGATTGCTTTGGAAACTGCTGAAAAATGAAAAACTTGAACCTGAAGTGCTGTTGCTGTTGTCCCCTGAAGAAAACATTTCCATGAAACTTTGACGAATAACGAAAAAGAGAAACGAAAAAGTGGGAAAAAGGTAGTGCAAGTACCTAGATTCTGAGCTGCAGCCAGAGCAGCAATTAACTGAGCATAGGTAGTTCCTACACGGCGATGAGCTACAGAAACAACGCCGTGTCTGGCACGAGATGCAAGAAAAAAATCGACAAAAGCAACCCATCTGGGTGCTGGACCCCAGTCCTTCACTCTGAAATCTGACTTGCGCAACCCATCAAACATTTTTCCTTTATACTTTTCATAATCAAAATGCAGAACCTGCTCAACGGATACACATGAGTCAAAGACAAGTGTTTTTTACCGCATTATTCCATGTGAATCATCAACTAGGATGGATTGAAAAATTACCTCTGCAAATTCACTTATGTTGGGTATAATACTTTTAATGAGAGAAGGTGTGTCTGACACCACAACAACCTTTGGTTTTGGCATTAGGTGCCGACTCTCTACGGCTTTTCTTAGGCAATGCAATGCAGCCTGCACGGCTCTTACGGGCCTAAAGAAAGACAGAAATTGAATCAATGAGTTAAGCACATCATATGAGAAGGTACATACGCAGAAAAAGTTGAGTGTTGCATTGGATATTTTGTAACGATGTTTTAAAAATCAAACCGGAGCTCATTGAGTACTTATTTTACCTGTTAACTTGCATACGCATATGCAACGAGATATCAGGATTCTCGTTGTCACCAATAACCCAATTGACAGCTGCCTCAACATCTGGTGAAGGCGATATAAGAACTTTCATCAGCTCCCCAAACACGTTCGGCTGAGAGCTAAGAACTTGCGGGTCACCAAATAAATCTAAAGCAGCAATCCTCATCTGAGAGTGTATATTCTTTAAGAAAAATTGAGACGCAACAGCATCATTAGTTCCTTGAAACCTAAAAAGGACAAATAATTTCATCAAAATTAACAAAATTTATTGGTTTTCAAGGATTTGTAAATAATATTAAAACAATAACTAAAAGGAAATAAATACAGTAACTGATACGTAGAAAAGTCATGTCACTTTACCAAATGATAGGCTGTTCCCATTCTTTCCAATTGCTGCATAGAACATTAGTATGAGATGGCTTTTCGAAGTCGTCGGTCCTCATAACCAGACGCCTTCCATATTTGCTTTCACAACCATTTTGTCTCCACAGATGCTTTATTTCTTTCATGGTGAAGGTAAAGTTAGCATAAGAAATGTACTCCTCAAAAGGATACTTGCTTCTGAAATGTAGAACCAAGACAATAATGAGATAATGGAAAGATAAATAATTCTACGTCCTAATAGTAACATCTACAGATAATTCTAAGACGCTAAGTTCAATCAATGGCATGCTACGATAAGTTTCCACTAACACAGATACCGGACAGGATACGGACATTGACTCAGACGAATAGACATCTTAGGAAAATGAGAAATATTGAATATAATTACATGTGATAGTGTCATGCCAGTGTCCAAAGTCCGGACAAGCCTTTGATCTAAAGCGTCGGTGCAACATAGTTTACTAAACTTTTGACCGGATGAAAATCAATGATTAATTGAATGTTGCAAAATGTATTTGAAACACAATGTCAAGGAATACATAAAAATTTAACCCAAATTCATGTGAGAGCTATATGAAATAGTTAACTAGAACTAGTTCTTAAATTTAGTACTCTCCATTTTATGAAAGGTATATCATTATTAGGACCGTCTTTGAGGGCGTGCAAGGCGCGCTTCTGCACAGACTCAAAATTTGCCACGGTAAACTATGGCTAAATAGGAATGTATTTCACAGTTAAACCGTAGTTAAATAGAGCCTCAATTTTTTTATAATGGTTAAACTAGGACTAATCTACATGGAACCGTCAAAAATTTGAGACCACTATGACCATTATGATTATACTAAATCTATAAGGAACTATGAGATAAGATTTCAAGCATCATAAAATAAAGGTACAAAAGCAAGTTCTTAAAAATGAAAAAGAAAGGCCTGGGAAAGAACCAATATGCCTGGTTTGTCCAATGATCAAGGACCGGTTCAACATTATACTCAGCGCCGCAGCCGATAAGATCTTGTACATTTCATTCCCAAATCCCGCCTCAGCCGTCTTTCCTAGAACAAATCCATGCCTACAGAACTCATCCGGAGGCAAATCCCTCACTCTTGAAGCACCTGTCACAAAATTTCAACGTCATGTTCTAATCCAAAATCTTCATAAAGAGAAAACAAAAACAAAATACCTATAGCACAACACGACAACAACATTAGCATACTATGTTTTATGTTCATTTAGATCATCAAAAGTCACGAAAACAAAACATGTTAAAAATCAATCACCGCATTACCGTTTAAAACGAAATGTTGCTCGATGATTCTCCGAACTCTTAGTGTCTCCTCCACAACAAAACCATTCTCGAAATCCTTCCCCATCTCTTCCACCGTTGCGCACGGTCGGGCTGTCGGCGGCGTTTTCTCTTCTACCGCCCAGCCGACATCGAAATCGGAGCTATTAGAATCTAAAAACTCGTAATCTCTCGCGTATTTAACGCTGATTTGAGGATCTAACGGCCTCAAAGCTAGCATCAATAACCCAACACCAGTCACGGTGGCGCATAAAACAAGAAACGGTTGTAGTAACATTCGCCTCCTTCTACCACCGCCATATCTCATTCTCGATGAGAAATTTTGTAGCTATGTAATGTTATGTTACGCTGGATCTCAAGTGTTTCTATTTTGTTATGTCTTTTAATCTTCTGTGTTTTGTTCTTTTGTTTTATCGTACTTTGTTTGTTTACCACACGCGTGAAACTCAGATTTCTCGGGTTCGACCCGGTTCGGCCTGGAACCCGTTTGTATATGTGGCCGCACTGACGCAAATTACGCGGCTTCTCCAACAAATAATTCTTTTTCTTTTTTCTAGAAAATTCATGATTTAAGCAAAATTTATAATTCGTCAACCAAAAGTATATTTTTATTCTCTAACTAGATCTATGATTTGAATTTTGATCTTAATAATTTACATATATAAATTATATCATATATTTAAATTTACTTTAAAATTCTATTAAATATAAATAAAATTTAGAAATATGAGAATCCATAATAATTTGTATATAAAAAACTTTAATTTATTACATTAAATTATTTATAGACAATAATTGTGATTAATCTTTAAAGTCATAATACATATAAGAGTAGATCAATCTAAATTTCAATAATTTTTTTAGTGTTTAGTCTATAATTTATAAAGTCTAAGAATTATTTTATTCTATTCAAGTTCAAAAAAAGTTTTAAATCATATATTATCTAAACTTTTTTATTTTTTAAATCATATTATATTTTATCATATTATTTTTCTTTAGTTTAATAAGATGTAGAAACCTATTATTTATTATGAGTTAAACATGTCAATAAATTGATTATTTTCACTTCAATAATTAAAATACACACATTGTTTTAGCCCCACCAAACCAAGTTTCTGGATCCACTAGTGACGTAAACCCTTTTTGAAGTCCCTTAAGATCTTCAATAGTAAATAAATTAAATCAAACACATATATCTCTAAGGTATTAGAGATATTTTAGTTAAAGATTTACATTGGGCTTAGGTCCTCCTTTCTGTCAATATATATATATATATATATATATATATATATATATATATATATATATATATATATATATATATATATATATATATATATATATATATATAAAGAGTTTGTATTTTTCACATAATTCTTAAATAATAAAATACAAAAATAACAATAATATAAATTTTCTTTCTTCTTTTCATTCATCCAAAAATCGTTACATTCAAAATAAATTATAGTTATTATAATAAAATAATTATTATAATAAAATAAGTTGAGTCATCTATTAAATAAAATAAATCATAGCTAAAACATAAAGAAGAATAAGAAAGAAAAATAATCAAAGAGAATGATGAAGACTTAGCCAAAAAAAATATAGTATAAATATGTAAAATTTAATCACCATACATGTATTTATATCTACAATAATAGTTATCAAAAAAATAACTCTTATTAGAAAACCGTAACTCATAATTTTAATAATTAAAATTATTATATAATATTATTTTAAGTGAGATCAAAAACTGTAACGTACAATTAAATTTCTTATAATTTATTATTAATTAATAATATTGTAAGTGAGCGATGGAATAGTTATGGAATATGAAAAAAAATATTTAAAAGTTGGTGCAATAAAGAATAAAAATTATTAATCATATAAAATAAATATTCGTCTTAAATTATTATATTGTAAAAAATAAATTTTCTTAATTATAAATTTTTTTAATGTTGCAAATAGTGAATATTTATAGAATATATATTAGTTCCGTACGAAATTAATATTTTAAAGTAAATGAAAAATAATTATTTATAAGTTTTTATTTATTTATTTTGATTATTATAATTATTTATTAATATTCTTTATAGGATAACACTCCATAAATATTGTAACTGATAAATTTAATATTTAAATGTTTTTATTAATACAATTAGTAAATAACATATTTAAAATAACATATGTTCTTTATTTTTATTTTTTATATTTTTTGAATAGTAATTTTAGAAACAATTATTTTATTTTTTTAATGTTGATATATTATCATCAATATAGAATATTAGTTAAAATTTTAGTATTCATTAAAATAAAAATTAAATTAAATTAAATTTAAAAATTAAGGATTAAACTTTAGATATTGGAGAGTTTTATTAATAGACAATTGAATAAAAAAACTTATAACATATAAAGTCAAATATATATTTTATTATGCGAAAAACGACACTTTTATTTCATTTTTATTTTTAAATAAATAAGTTATTTTTTAAACATAAAAAATTATAAAATAGATGAAAAAATATAATTATATTCTAGCAAGAAATAATTTAAAATTATATACTTTATCGTAAAAATTGATTACCTAAATTATATTTAAAATACTTTGATATTTTATAATCTTATATATATTATGATTTTTATTTAGAGATTTTTAATAATGATTTTTATTTAGATACTTTGATACTTTGACACTTTTATAAATATTTTTAGAGATTATCTACTTAATAATGATTTTTATTTAGAGATTTTTAATAGCGGTAATTAAATATTATATTATATTATTATTATTATTATATTTTATAATATCGGAGGTTGGATATTAAATTATTATTATTTAAAATAGTGGTAGATAAATTTCAAATCATTATTGTTTATTATTATTATTTTATTATTATTAATATTATTATTATTTACTCTTAGTCTTACTGTAGGGGAAACGAATAAAAATACAATTAAAATTTCTATTTAGAGTTACTATCGAGATGACATATGGCTAGAGTTTGTTGGAACAGGAGATAGAAAAATAGATTTGTGAAGAAGAAGAGGACTAAGGAATTGAGAAGAGAATGAATGTGTAAACTGAAAATGAAAGTTGATTGTAATTGTCTCTGTTTGATTACAAAGAAATGCTCTTTATATAGACACATTTCTTAGGCTCAATAGTATAACCTAGACTGAGACCCAAAACATCTAAAGGCCTAAGGAATTCGACACACTCTAACATACTCAAGAGTAACGACTTCGACAGCCTAACTATTCGACCAACACACCTAGGCTTTCTATTCGATTAGCACACAACATTACAACTATTTTGACACACTAGTTCGACACACTAGTTCGAACTTGAATTATACACATATTCTAACACACCCCCTTAATTCATGTTCTCGAGACTTCTCATCCCGATGCTTCCTTTCAGCTCTTCGAATCTGACTTTCTTTAGAGGTTTGGTGAATATGCCAGCTAGTTGAACTTCAGTCTTGCAGTACTTTATTTCGATCTTCCCTTTGTTGACTTGATCTCTCAGAAAATGATACCTTCTTTCAATGTGTTTACTTCGACCATGACACACTGGATGATTCACCAGATTAATTGTTGATTTGTTGTCGACAAATAGCTTTATATTCTTAGGCTCCATTATCTTGAGTTCTTCAAGTAACATCTCGATCCATGCAGCTTGGCATGCTGCATATGGTGCAGCTACATATTCTGCTTCACACGATGACAAAGCCACAATGCTTTGTTTCTTGAGCTCAAGAGCGGCACCGATCATAAAATGTAGCTGCGGTGCTTTTCTTTTCGTCTTGATCTCCATAATCGGAATCGACTTGGGCGACGTGTTGTTCACTTCTTACATTTGTGTATAACATTTTTTTGGCTCCATAAATTTGCTCAACCCCACACTTTCAATTCTCAAAGATTTCATCTCTTGTTTAATTTGGTACAATATTTCCTTTTACTTTTATCTTGAATTAATTTCTTGAGCATACTTAGTTGCAAGAATACTCCTTTTGAATTCCATCCCTAGGAAATATGAGAGATTCCCTAAATCGGACATTTGCTTGCATTAGCTTCTTGACCTTTACTATCTTTCATATCAAAATAAGTAAGTCATCTACATAGAGGCATAAAATGATTCGACTAACAATGTCGACATCTTTTACATACACTCAATGTTCAGAGACACACTTTGTGAAACCTGCTTCGATCAGGAATCTATCTATTCTCTTATTTCAAGCTCGAGGAGCTTGCTTCAAACCATAGAGAGCCTTCCGTAATTTGTACACCTTAGACTCCTATCCTTTGACGTCGAATCCTGGTGGTTGAGTGACATAGACTTCTTCTTCTAATGGTCCATTCAGGAATGCTGACTTTACATCCAGCTGATGCATCTTCCATCCCCTGTATGTTGTTGTCGAAATAACTATTCAAATTGTTTTCAGCCTAGCAACCGGTGCATATACTTCGTCGAAGTATATTCCAGGATTTTGTAGAAACCCTCTAGCCACCAGCCTTGCTTTGTACTTAGCAATTTCTCCATTTGGCCTTCGTTTCACCTTGTATATCCACTTTACATCGATTGGCTTCTTATTCGTTCTTTCGACAAGCTCCCAGTTCTTGTTCTTCTCAATGACTCTGAGTTCTTCTTTCATGGCTTTGCACCAGTTCGAATTACCCATTGCTTCATTCAGATCGATTGGTTCTGCTTCAGCCACCATCATGGCTTCTTCAACTAAATCATCATCATCATCAATTACTTGATCTAGAAATATTTCATACCCAGCTAGCCTTATTAATTCAGTTATACTTCTCGTCGACCTCTTTTCACTTTGTTCAGGTGGTTCTTTATTTCGACTAGTTGAAGCGTTGCCTTGTTCACTAGTTATAACAGTGTCTGATTCCTGTGTTGAACTTCGACTTCAGTCCCAACCTTTGCTTTCATCGACACAGACATCTCTACTAATTACTAGTTTATCTTCGATTGGAGAATACAACTTGTACGCACCAGTCGAATGATAACCTATGAGAACCATAGCTTCACTTCGATCATCCAGTTCTCTTCTCAATTGTTCAGGTACATGCCTGAAGCACATTGATCCAAAAACTCTAAAATGACTCACACTTGGCTTCGATCTTGTCCAAGCCTCATAAGGTGTTTTTCCAACTATCCTCTTTGTTGGACACCTGTTTAGAATGTATACTGTTGTCGAAGCTGCTTCAGCCCAAAATCTCTTAGGCATATCCTTAGCTTTCAACATACTTCTTGTCATGTTCAATATACTTCTGTTTTACCTTTCAGTTATGCCATTGTGTTAAGGTGTATAGGGTTTAATAATATCACGCTCTATACCTTCCTAATTACAGAATTTGGCAAACTCAACAGATGTGTGTTCACCACCATCATCAGTCCTTAACTTCTTCAATTTGCACCCACTTTGCCTTTCAGTGTGCAATTTTAACTTCTTGAACTGTATGAATACCTCACTTTTCTTTTCAATGATATAAATCCATATATGTCTGGTGAATTCATCAACAAACGTAAGGAAATACCTATTGCCTCCATTTGACTTCACTTCAAATGGTCCACACACATGAGAGTGAACTAGCTCTAACTTACGCTTGGGTTTCATGGGCAAGTCATGTTTGAATGCCTTCCTTAACTGATTAGCTTTACAACATTCCTCACATACTTGCTTTGGTTCCTTCACATAAGGCAAACCAACCACCATCTTCTTCTGATTGAGCATGCATAAACTTCTGAAGTTTAGATGTCCATACATGTGGTGCCATAGCCAGTTCTTGTCTTCTTCGGTAGTCGAAGAAAGACACTTGTGATCTGATGTGTTGAGTTCTACTTTGAACGTCTTGTTTTATGTCAATGGTGCTTTCATGATTAGCCTCCCATCAGCCCTATAGACTTTCATCTCATTCTTTTCAAGCTTCATCTTGAATCCCTTTGCAAGTAATTTACCTACACTTATCAAGTTACTTGTCATAGAGGGTACATACAATACCTCAGTGATAGTAGCTTTTCCACCACCCTTTATGACAATATCTCCTTTGCCTCCAGAATTAATGTGTCTTCCGTCAACAAACTTTATCACCCTTTTTACTGACTCATCTAACTTGGTGAACCAATTTTTGTTTCCAGTCATGTGATTGCTACATCCTGAATCCAGATACCACATGTTGGTTTTCTCAGAGTTCAACTGAGAGTTTACCATCATCAGCACATCATCTGAATCACTGTCTCCTGCATGTGCATATTGAGCTTCACCATTTTCTTTCGCTCTTTCTACTTTCCTCCTTCGACAGTCTCGAGCGTAGTGACTAAAACCTTGACAATTGTAGCATTGCTTATCTTTCTTGTTAACTTTCTTTCCTGTCAACTTTCCTTCTAATAGAGTTGTCATCATGACAATCTTAAATTTATATTATGTATATTTTATCGATATTATTTTATAGTTTTTGTTTGCTTAAAAGAATATACTATATTAATGCAAAATAAAATAATATACTATATTGGTGGAGTAATTTAGTCATCCAAATTAACAAAGTAATTAGTTATAATATTTATAATGAACTAAAGAATATCAATTAATTCAATTTTTCAATCAAAATATTTATTTAGTTAATGTCTATTAAAATCAATTGAAATCAAGTAATAAGGTTCTTGGTAAGGAAATGATTCACACAAAAGATTGTGGATTCAACTTTCATTGTCGATGTGATGATATTGTTAATGAATCATCTATGAATGTTCATTGAGCCTTAAAGTAAAGATAAAAGTTAGGAGAGAATATGAGTGAGAAAGGTCTAGAAGGAAAATTGAATAGACATTACCTTATAATTTTTATAAATAAAAAAATCAAAATTTTTCAAAAACAAATTGCGGAAAATATTGTGTATGTGTTGGATTCATTAATAGATGTTACTATATGATCACACAATACAATGAAATGTATATTTATGGACTATCTATTCAATCAATGAATTAATCAACTTAAAATGCAATTTAAGCAAGGTGTGTATAACTTAATCACTACCAGACATACACTTTACATGATACAAACAACTTTAATCACTACCAAACATATATTTTACACAATAAATTGCTATGAACGAAATAAACCTAACAACATATGATTTCTAAGAGAACAATACAATTCTAAACATGTAAGTTTATATTGAAAATTAAAATGATATAAGGAAATAGAAGATTGTACCATAGTTTATATTGGTTTTACGTGTGTGTCCTTGCTTTGCACCTAATTCAGTCTCCAATGGTGAGCCCTTTAATATTAGCAGTCTTTCACTATTTTACAACTAAACAACATGCATTTTATACAACCAAGGAACTAGATGTTGAAATTAAAAACAAAAATAGCAACTTTAATAGGAATTTTTCCTTCTTCTGTTGTACACAACACAAGCAACTAAATTCTCTAAGACCTTTACTCAATCTTGATCATCCTCTTACTTAGATTTAAGATCTGCTCCAAGCATTCGTTCTACAACAATCTTCACTTGATCATACAACTTCCTTGTTTGATCTCTTAGTTCAACTTAACGAGACAAAAACTTCCAACTTTGTTCCACAACAACCTTTTCTTCACTCTGCCAAAGTCTTTGGTGGAGAATAAATCTTTTTATTTTTTCTTCTATTAGATTGTGAATTTCCAACAATGCCACATAATATTAATCTTAACATGCACTTCAATAACTTCACAAACATAAATAATAATATACACATACATAAGAATTAAGAAGTAATTAATTCATGGTATCTTGCTAGTGGTTAAAGATGAATGCATATCCAAAAGTGTTCTTGCTAAAAAAAGTATATATGTGTAACAACCCTAAGTTGGTAGGGTTTTTTAGAGGCTTTAGTGATTATATGGGGTGAGGGAAAGCTCACGAGGGTGGGAAGCTTTGTGTTTATAGATGTTTTTATATGTGTATTTGTTCTAGACTGTTTGAATACTTGTCGGGCGTGTCACTCCATCTCAAAGTACAACAATCCACCGAGATCCTATGGCATACTGGGGGCTTCCAGCTTCCCATCTCACATGCCGAACGATGTCCTCTTCTCGATACGTGTCGAGCAGATTCATAGATTACCTTATTATTTACTATGCTCGTTATGTCTCATCTGCTTGACATAACGGCTAGTTACAAGCATCATCGCCCGATTTGACTTAGTCAGCTCGGACAACTATATTTGCGGATCCGCATATCCCGGCCCAAATATAGCAACCAATGAGAGCCCTCCTAAGATCATTATATAAATCCTCATATCCTAGAGGGCAAGGTATCACTTTCTTACACTCAAAACCCTAATATTCACTATTCTCTCTCTTTGAACATTTGCTTACTTTAGCATCAGAGTGCTTTGTAGGTACACCACCCCTTTCTCAATATCAACTTGCTTGAAGGATCTTCAACCGTTATGGCCGTCTCCGATTCTAATCACTTGTTCAGATTGGTGGTGCCGTCTGTGAGAAATTATCTTCCCTGTCTTTATTCATCATCCCAAAATCAGAAGATCAAATATACTTCCAAACTCCCAACGAGATGGCTGATAACAATGATCAACTCCCTTCCGGCAAGACCGTTCCTTCACCTGTCCGAAAGACGGACAGGAATGATACCTGTAACACCCAAAATTCTACCCAGAAAATATATCGAAAATTAGAGTAATTAAATTTTTCAACAAAACATGTGATGCCACATTTTCAACTTTAAAACAATACATAAAACTTAGTAACATAATAGGGTCATATAATAACTTACATCATCTTTGAACACAAAACAATCTTTTATTTATTATGCAGCGGAAATTCATGAGTCATACAACTTAAAGCAACTGATCATCTTTATTCACAAAACAATCTTTTATTTATTACGCAGCGGAAATAACTAGAAACATCATGTTCAACTTCCAAAATACTTAACAACTTTTATTTCACAATATTGAATAAGGTTCAACAATTATAGTAATAACAACAAGAATCAACAATACAAAAAATATAGACAGAACATCCCCCTGAGTGCTACGTATCAAAGCAAGACACCAAATTGAACTAACAACGACTAATTCTTCATTCTTGGATACCTGCACGTTACCAGTATAAAGGCAACGACGAACAAATAGAAAGGGTGAGATATCGAAAAATATAAGAAAAAGTATGATAATTAATATATTAGACTAGAATCATACAAATTTCACCGCTTCGTACGAAGATCATACAACAACTACTAGGAACTACTTAATAGCTACAACAACATGTATTAAACAACAACTTAAATTAAATCGCAACTTGTATTTAATAGCAACTCGTCAAACATCAACTTATCAAACAACAACTCATAAACATCAACTTATCAGACAACAACTTATCAAATATCAACTACAACGTCATCAACCACAACGACAGCTTAACATCATCAACAACAACAACAACTTAAACATACAAATCGAATGTGACTCAACTATGCAAATGCATGTGGTACCATTCGGAGTAAAACTCCCAACTTAAAATCATGTCAGGTTATCGAGGCATTCAACAAGGCATAAGCCTTCAACATGGTGCCATCAAGGCCAAGGCATAAGCCTTCAACTTTTAACGTGGTGCCATCAAGGCCAACTTAATCATGCAAATGCTATGTATGCAACAACAACCACAACATTAACAACAACTTAAACAACAACTTAAACGTCAACTTAACCATGAATTCATTGCATCAACTTAAACAACATTGGTCATTTAGACCTACAACTTAAACAACACAACAACTTTCAATGTTGGCTATAATGTAGGTTCAGTATACACATAAGAGGTCCTAAATAAGACAAAACCATTGCCTAAGCCATGACCTTCATTCACAAACTAACATTATTCATCTTCACATCACAAATATCACCACGTCATGACAAAATTTATATCAACATAAAAACATCCTGCAACTTCGCATAAATCAACGACAACATACAGTAATAATACACTTCACTAAGAATTCACAAACAAAATAACAACACCGCTAAGATAACTTCACAACTAAGTTAACTCTAACATAGCAAATACTAAGTTATCCTCCAGAAATTCAATTCCTTCTGGAGGCAATATCAGAAGTTTCTGCTTCTGACCATCAGAACTTCTGCTTCTGACCATCAAAACTTCTACTTCTGACCATCAAAACTTCTGCTTCTAATCATCAGAACTTCTGGATATGAATTATTCTCAACAAAGCTAGTCTGCTACTAATATTACTCGTTCTGCTATTTTATTCTGCTATGGCTATTTGTTTTGCTACACCGCTACATGGATATATCAACTAATATAATTATTATATTTCACCACATCAATTTTAATTAGACAATAGTGGTATATGTTCATTATCCTAAGAGATTTCTAATCACATAAACAATTGGCAAAAACCATGCCTTGCCTTTATCACCATAATACTACTTGTTCCTTATATTTTACCCAGAACGTTTATTTTTTCCAGAAAACAACTTATTTCTACCAGCATAAATTCAAATATGAATAATATAACAACACAGTGCAACGACATCCATGGCAGACATAATAGTTTCAACACAGATCGATCATTTTTCATCACAAAACAAGAATTGACAGCAAAATTATACAATCCTAAATCCCACATAAAAATCACCATACAATCGATTATATAAGTCGAACCCCACCCCTTACCTTTGGATTGAAGAGAGCTCGAAAACTTGATCGGAACCGGCAACTCTAAGACTGCAATTTGAGCTTTTTCCCCAACTACTAGCAAACCCTTATTTCCTAATTCCTCTTCTACTGCTACATGAATATTTTATTTTGTTTTTCTAAGGATACTACTTCCATATACTACCTGTTAGTGTTTTAAGTTGGCATTAATTTTGGTAAAACTAAGCTTTAGCAATGTCTTGATAAATGTCATGACATTCAGAGATTGAAGATAAATCCTACTGGCTAAGGATGTTAAAGAACAACTCAGAACTGGAAGCTAAAGCTGTACTGGAAATTCTGCAGAAAACAGTCTGATGTCATAATAGATGTTATGACATTCAGTGTGACATTCTGTTCTGCAGAATCTGTTTTTCCTTAGACTTTTCAGGAAGTTTGTTGAGCTGCTAAATATTGTTTTTATGTTATTAGAAAACATGCTCACGTGGCTGCTAGGTTAATCTTAATTAGACCTAAATTGGTTGTTGAAAAGACCATGTTTTTAGGATTAAATTAAGTGAACCCTAGCTATCTTTATGGAAGCCCAAAACTGAAGTTTCAGGACTGCTTCTATAAAAGGAATTCAACCCTTACATTGCTGCTGCGCCTCTGAGATTTATTGAAGATATAGCAGGTTGTTATTTGTGTACTGTTATGAGAGTTAATAGTTGTTTTGTGTAATTCTAGTTTCTCTTGTGAGCCAAACAACTATCAATTGATAAGTGTATTGGACTAGGATTTGTTTGTAAGGGTAGTTTATCACTCAAAGCTTTAAAGCACGAGTGTTTGTCTCTTGATTGAAAGCTTTGAAGCGAGATCAAGATAGTTTATTGAAGTGTGTCTTCACAATTCAATTATTCAATAGGTTGATATCACTGCTGTGATTGAGGGGGAGTGAGTAGGTACTCAGATCTAAGTAGGACTTAGGTTGAAGTTGCATTGGTTAGGTTTTAAGTGAAGGAGATAAACTGGTTGGTTTATTCCTGAATTAATTCTACTAATAGTGAATTTCCTCCCTGGCTTGGTAGCTCCCAGATGTAGGTGTAGTTAGAAACTGAACTGGGTAAACAACTTATTGTGTTCTTTACTGCTGTTTACATTTATTGTGTGAATTGTTAACAGAGTGTCAGATAGTGTGTCATAACATTCTCTGTGACATCACGTATCTGCTGCCAAGAATTTCAATTGGCATCAGAGCAGGCACCCTGCCTGTTATTTCTGGGTGAGATCTAGGGATAATAGTTTCTGGCGTAATGGATAAGGAAGGAGGATTTGGAGGTAGACCACCTATTTTGGATGGGTCTAATTATGATTATTGGAAGCCTCGTATGGTTGCCTTCTTAAGATCAGTGGATATTAAAGCTTGGAGAGCTGCTGACAGAGGACGGAAACATCCCACCAAACTTGAAAAAGATGGGACTACTGTCTTGAAACCTGAGGAGGAATGGAGCAAAGAGGAAGAGGAGCTAGCTCTGGGGAACTCTAAAGTATTGAATGCCCTATTCAATGGTATTGACAGAAATATCTTCAGACTGGTCCATCAATGTGAGCTGGCCAAGGATGTTTGGGACACTCTCAGAACTACTCATGAGGGAACATCCAAGGTGAAGATGTCAAGACTTCAGATGCTCACTACCAAATTTGAGAATTTGAAGATGAAGGAAGATGAGACTATTCATGAATTTCACTTGAATATTTTGGAAATTGCCAATGCCTCAGGAGCACTGGGTGAAAAGATGTCAGAAGAAAAGCTGGTGAGAAAGATTCTCGGATCCTTGCCTAAAAGTTTGCAATGAAAGTGACTGCAATAGGAGGCTCGGGACATCAGACCTTGAAGGTTGAAGAACTTATAGGATCTCTTATGACTTTTGAGATGGGAATCGGTGATGTTGACAAAAAGAACAAGAGCATAGCACTTGTATCTAATCTTGAAGAAGGATGCAAGGTGGAAGATGAAGAGAAGATATCTGAAGCTATAGCTATGCTTGGAAGACAATTCAACAAGCTCATCAAGAGGATTGATCCAAAGTCAAGGTCAAATGTCAAGGACATTTCATCGACATCGCAGATCCTATGACCAGAAGATCTAAGTCGAGGAGAAAGGAAGTCAAGCGGTGGAATCCAATGTCATGGATGTGAAGGATTTGGACATATTAGAGTGAATGTCCCACCTTTCTAAAGAAACAAAAGAAAGGAATGGTGTCACTTGGTGCGATGGTGATTCGAAGTGAATCGAGGAAGAAGGTGCCAAACTTGTCACCGCTCTCTCGGAGTGTACAATTCGATATGGATTCTAGTGATGAGGAAGTGACATTTGAAGAGCTTGCTGAAACCTACAGGAAGTTGTGTATAAAAAATGGTGAAGTTTGTCAGCAAAATGAGGAACAGAAAAAGCTGATTGAGAAGTTGGAAGCTGAGAATGTGATGCTGGAGGCTGAGAAAAAGGAAAACACAGCCACTATAAATCACCTCAATAGTGATATTGTGATGCTGAACTCCAAACTTGATCAGATGTCTAAATCAGTCAAAATGTTGACATCCGTCGATAAGTTGGAAGAAATTCTTCAGCTTGGACAAAATGCAGGAAATAAGCATGGTCTAGGATATGTGGCTGAAAAGAAACCTGTTGGTGACATCAAGAAGGAGAGACATGGGAAAACAATGTCAAAACAGGTGTCACAACATAAAACAGTGTCTGGCTCAGGGTATGTGGCTGCAAAGAGATTTGCTAATAACCAGGATTGGAACAAACCTGGGAAGTCAATGGCAGAGAAGATGTCATACCATAAAATAGGAAATAGATTTGCCTCAGGATATGTGAAAGCCAAGAAATTTGTTAATAACAAAAGAAAGAACAGACCTAATGAACCAATGTCAAAACAGATGTCACAACATTGGGTTCAACATCAAAATCATAGAAACTTGAACAAAAAGTTTCAAAGATGGAGATGTCATTATTGTGGAAGGTTTGGTCACATAAAGTCCTTTTGCTATAGGCTACATGGATACCCTAATCAGACTCCTTATGTTAAGCCTAAGAACATCAAGGTACCTTACACTCAAAAGTGGAAGAAGAGGACTGCAACTCTGATAGCTCACACTTCTCTTAGAGTGTTTGCCAAGGAAGACTGGTACTTTGACAGTGGGTGTTCTAAGCATATGACTGGAGACAGAAATCTTCTTAAAGATGTTAAACCTCATTCTTGCTAGCTTTGTTACTTTTGGAGATGGAGCTAAAGGAGAAATCAAAGGTGTTGGAAACTCAAACTGGTCTGGAGTTCCAAGCCTAAATGGAGTATTGCTGGTAAAAGGTTTGACTGCAAATCTCATTAGCATAAGTCAGCTATGTGATATGGGATTCACAGTCAACTTCACTAAGTCTGAATGTCTTGTAATCAATGATGAACAAGTAGTGATTATGAGAGGAGTCAGATCAAAGGACAACTGCTACATGTGGGAATCTGAGAACACCACTCTGTCTTCTGTGTGTTCTACAGACAAAGATGAAGAGGAAGTAAAGTTGTGGCAGCAAGAATCTGGTCATCCACACCTCAGAGGAATGAAAAGGATCAGTTCCATAGAGGGAGTCAGAAGGATACCAAGATCTTTCATGGACAAAGGGAGAATCTGTGGTAAGTATAAGGTTGGACATGAAATCAGAATGTCACACTCAATGTCTAGACATCTGACCACTCCTAAAGTACTAAAGCAAAGTACTAGGATCTGGCATGAAAGGATAACCAAGTATCTTACTGTCAAAGGATACAGGAGAGGAGTCTTGGATGAAACCCTCTTTGTCAGAGGAGAAAAGATCATGGTGGCTTCCATCTATGTTAATAACATAGTATCTGGAAGAATGCTAGACACATTGATGGAAGGCTCAACACTTCTTTCACAGAGCAAGTATGCAAAGAATTGTGTCAAGAAGCTTGGACTGAATAATGGCAGCCACACTAGGACTCTTGCCTCTCCACATTCGAAGTTGTCCAAGAAAACAAGTGGAGAAAGTGTTGATCAAAACTTGGGTAAAAGCCCTGTTGATGGATGTTCCTTCTTGAGAAACAATCTCATGTTTTGGACCAGCAAGAAGCAAAACTGTTTAACTTTATACAATGTTAAAGTTGAATACATAGCAGCTGGGAGAAACTGCTTTGAGATGATCTGGATGATGCAGATGCTGACTAGGTACAATGTCATACAGGATGTCATGACATTGGCCTGTGACATCTGTACTAAAGTTTTTTAAGGCTAGTCAATTTAAGACTTTGAGGGACAAATTGGGTACTTGTCAATATGAGGAGTTGTAGCAATTAACTGCGCCTACAACAAGGGATGAAAGGGAGTTTTTATTTCAATCATTTTTAAGAAGGTTATTTAGGTATTTTCATCCTTATTTTAAAAGGTCCAAGAATAGGAAGAGACATCCTCATATAATAGTTTCTTCTTTTGAAAGTAGTACAACCCATTCTTCTCTCAAAAGAAACTCTGAAACTCCTTGCTATTTTCGCTTTCATCCTCTAAAAAACCATCAGCGAAAAATGTCTTCATCATCCTCATCATCTCAAGAATCAGGATCTTCATCTCCCTCCATGGCTGAAGTCAGGGCAAATAACGAAGCCATGCAAGTGAGCAAGGGTTACTCCATTGCGTGCAATAGCTACGACCCGAAAAGTCAAGAAATTGCGCACAAGGAATGCAAGAAGGACTCAAGCATCTCCCTCGGGTAAGACTTCTATACCATCCTCTTCTGTTCCCTCAGAAATAGTGAACACAGAGGAGTCTAGGGCTGTGCATATAGCCATTGCTAGATTAGTAACCAAGATCCTCAACGAAGACCAATCTGTACCTGGGGTTTCAATTCCCCTAAACTATAAGTCTGCTAGACCTAGTTTAGCGATTGATCCAAATGTCCCGAGAATGTCGAGACATCTGGTGATCATGATACTTCCCCTGCCAAGAATAATGAAGATCCTTCAGTTAAAGACTCTGAAGTACGTGTTGATGATGTTTGTAATGAAACCCCTACTGATAAGGAAGATGTGATTTCTGATAGTATCCTTGAAGAATCCCCAAAACTTGCCTCTGAAAAGCCCTGCGACTATATTTCGATAGCATTCTTGAAGAATCACCAGCAAAGTGTGCCTCTGGTAAAGTCCCTGATGACTACATTTCTGACAATATTTTGGAAGAGTCTCCAGTTCAAGAAACTGATCATTTAACTGAACCTCCAGTCATTGACTTAGATGAAGTGTTCTCAGAGAATGATCTTATTGCCAATGTCAATCCAAGCATTGCAAAAGAATGATGAAAAGGAAGGAAAACAGCAGCCTCACGAGCCCCGCTAAAGAGAAGGATCAAGATGTGTGCAAGACGAGAAGTATCACAAGGGTGGACCCTACAAGGAGAAGTAGAGTAAAACTGGTAGTGGCTCTAGACCAAAGAGAACACCAATTGTGAAAAGAGGAAAGAGCACGAATCATCAGTCGATCAAGACTCAATTTAATGTTGAAGAGAATGTCACAGACATTCATCCCAGAAAGAAGCAAGCTCTTGGGAAACTGCTCAAGGTGCCTGAAGTGGCCATTGATAACATTTCTTTCCATCATCCTGAAAATGCTGGAAGATGGAAGTATATTTGCTTAAAGAGGGTGGCTCTGGAAAGAGAGTTAAATAAAAGTGCTCTTGAATGCAAGGAAATTGTTGACTTGATTAAGGAGGCAGGGCTGATGAAAACAGTGGTGAGTCTCTCAAACTGTTATGAAGTTTTGGTGAAAGAGTTTATAGTCAATCTGTCAAATGGTTGTGGGGATAGGAACTCTGCTGACTACCAAACTATATATGTGAGGGGGAGGAAAGTCAAGTTTTCTCCAAATGTGATCAAGATTCTGGTAGATCGATAATACTCGGCCGGTGGAGGCCGACAACAAGATTTGTCAAACCATCACTGCCAAACAAGTAAGACAATGGCCTCTAAAGGGAAAACTCTCAGCAAGCAAGTTGAGTGTCAAATTTCCCATCCTGCATAAGATTGGTGCTGCAAACTGGGTCCCAACCAATCACAAATCCACCATCTCCAATGGATGGGAAGATTCATATATGAGGCACTCGTGCTACATTTGACTATGGATCCTACATTTTGATCGACACTCAAGCATGCTAACACTATGCTATCAAGGACCAATAGCCTTTCCTCTCTACGTGTGGTATAATAACCGATCAATACCGACATCTGGTTGATGGAGATACAGTGGGTAAAAGAGCTCCTGCCCTTGGCTTCCACTACAAGCTATTTCAAGGGAAGCATGTTCCTGACTTTGTCATGACATCTGCTGAGACATCAAATATCAAGACAAATTCTCAGAAGGGAGATGTCATTGCTGTGCTGAAAGAGACCTGTAGGGAACTTGAAGCAAGGAAACAAAGTCTTGAAGAGCTGATCACTCAACTGGAGCAGGACACAGAGGTTGAGGATGAAGGGATAGCTGCTGATGAGGTTGTTGGTGATAAGGATGTTCAAATGGCAGTTGCTGATGAAGAAGATTCTGAAGATGTTTCATTCCATAGTGCTTCTTCTGGAGAAGAAAGCACTTGAGTTTCTCCTGTGCCCATTGATTGTTCTGTCAATTGTTCTCTGTTCTGTTTTGTTCTTATTTTTGATTCTTGTATTTTCCCAATTTTGTTTGGATGATTGTAACTTACTGTTGACAACATTGTACTCCTACTAATTGTTGGTACCTCCTTTAATTATTTGCTTAAATGCTTGGGGTACTTGTATTGTTTCCTTTGGCCTTTTATGGCTAAAAAGGGGGAGAAGAACTACTGTGTGACAATAGTATTGGGAATTTGGGAAACTGTATGGCAATTTTAATTTGTATGTGGGCAATTGTGGGAATTGTGGGATTTCTGTATGGGTAGAATTTATCTTATCTCTAGGTTCTAGTTGCTTTAAGCTGAGAACTAGTTTGTCTTTTGCTGCATAAGTACTCTGATGTGTTAAGTAGTTTTAGCCAAAAATGTGCCAAAGGGGGAGTTTGTTAGTGTTTTAAGTTGGCATTAATTTTGGTAAAACTAGGCTTTAGCAATGTCTTGATAAATGTCATGACATTCAGAGATTGAAGATAAATCCTACTGGCTAAGGATGTTAAAGAACAACTCGGAACTGGAAGCTAAAGTTGTGCTGGAAATTCAGAAAAGATCGATGTCATAAGATGTTATGACATTCGGTGACATTCATTCAGAACTGCTTTTCTGAGACTTTTCGAAGTTTGTTGAGTGCTAAATATTGTTTTTCCGTTATTAGAAAGCATGCTCACGTGGCTGCTAGGTTAATCTTAATTAGACCTAAATTGGTTGTTGAAAAGACCATGTTTTAGGATTAAATTAAGTGAACCCTAGCTATCTTTATGGAAGCCAAAACGAAGTTTCGGTGCTTCTATAAAGGAATTCAACCACACTTTTCGCGCCTCGAGATTTATTGAAGATATAGCAGGTTGTTATTTGTGTACTGTTAGGAGAGTTAATAGTTGTTTTGTGTAATTCTAGTTTCTCTTGTGAGCCAAACAACTATCAATTGATAAGTGTATTGGACTAGGATTTGTTTGTAAGGGTAGTTTATCACTCAAAGCTTTAAAGCACGAGTGTTTGTCTCTTGATTGAAAGCTTTGAAGCGAGATCAAGATAGTTTATTGAAGTGTGTCTTCACAATTCAATTATTCAATAGGTTGATATCACTGCTGTGATTGAGGGGGAGTGAGTAGGTACTCAGATCTAAGTAGGACTTAGGTTGAAGTTGCATTGGTTAGGTTTTAAGTGAAGGAGATAAACTGGTTGGTTTATTCCTGAATTAATTCTACTAATAGTGAATTTCCTCCCTGGCTTGGTAGCCCCCAGATGTAGGTGTAGTTAGACACTGAACTGGGTAAACAACTTATTGTGTTCTTTACTGCTGTTTACATTTATTGTGTGAATTGTTAACAGAGTGTCAGATAGTGTGTCATAACATTCTCTGTGTCATCACGTATCTGCTGCCAGGAATTTCACTACCTAAGCCACTTAAAAATAATAATGGGCCACTAAACTCATATTAGGTCTACTAACTATTACTCCTCAAAATTCTATTTCACCTCTATAACTAACTCATCCATATTTAATTAATAATTCTAAAAATACTAATACATTCTAATATTATTTTTCTCCCGACTAATTTTACTCGACTATCAACTTAACGACTCAAACCACAAATTCGACATAACCTAGAATTAATCGGAAAAATACTCAATAATATTTAATTAAAATATTTAATTAAATACGGGTGTTACAACTCTCCTCCACTTAGAGTATTTTCGTCCTCGAAAATTTACCCAACACAACCATCTTAACATCGCATTCGCGTATGATCCTTCAATCCAACAACAACTCAATCACAGTTTAAATCTAATACTTATACTTCAATCTTCCAATTACCCTCACAACATAATCGTTACTATTCTCCAACCATTTTAGCAATACCTTGACACAACATCTTACAAAATAGTAACAACCACTACTCACTTACTTTCTTGTACAACATGGTATCCTCACCTTAGCAACATTCTCGTCATAGCATCCACCACTTACTTACCATTAAGATAGCAAAAAAAATTTATACCATCCAATATGATTTTGTCTACTATTAACAAGAGATTAAGGGTAATCAGTTCCTCAATTTGTCAATAGATATCTGACAACCATAATGGAGAATAAACCATCGTCACTAACATTAACAATATTCTTTTTCCAACTTGCACCCATGATTCAAAGATCCTAACAACTCCAACAACTTCTACAACTTTTAAAATCAAACCCAATAATTCTACAGTATGGACCACTTAAACATCACCTTACTAAATTCTATCTCATAGCAACCATTCTTTTCCAAGGCATTTCAACTTGTTAAACAACCAAAATCTTAAATATGTATTACCTTCGAATTCGAGAAACAGCAAAGCTCCTATAACGGTTGCACTGTATCCATCAGTAGCATACTAATCTGATATCTCACGACCGAACACATCAGAGAATCGAAGCTTCTCCCCCACTTAGCTTCAACTAACTCCTGCAACAACAATCAGAAAACAACAAGTACAAACAGTGTTTCACACACTTGTCGCGTACAAAAGAAGTAAACAACATTAGACAACACTGGCCGGACAAACCGACCTGCTCTGATACCACTAATGTAACACCCCAAATTCTACCCGGAAAATATATCGAAAAATCAGAGTAATTAAAATTTTCAACAAAACATGGGATGCCACATTTTCAAATTTAAAACAATACATAAAACTTATTATAACAGATACATAACACTTTTAGTAATCAGATGGTCATATAATAACTTACATCATTTTTGAACACAAAACAATCTTTTATTTACTACGCAGCGGAAATTCATGAGTCATACAACTTAAAACAATTGATCATCTTTATTCACTTAAAATAACTTGAAACATCATGTTCAACTTCCAAAATACTTAACAACTTTTATTTCACAACATTGCCATAAGGTTCAACAATTATAATAATAACAACAAGAATCAATAATGCGAATAATATAGATAGAACATCCCCTCAAGTGCTACGTATCAGAGCAAGACACCAACTTGAACTAACAACGACTAATTCTTCATTCTTGGAGACCTGCACGTTACCAGTATAAATGGCAACGACGAACAAATAGAAAGGGTGAGATATCGAAAAATATAAGCAAAAGTATGATAATTAATATATTAGACTAGAATCGTACAAATTTCACCGCTTCGTACGACAATCATACAACAACTGCTAAGAACTACTTAATAGCTACAACAACATGTATTAAACAACAACTTAAATTAAACCACAACTTGTATTCAATAGCAACTCGTCAAACATCAACTTATCAAACAACAACTCATCAACATCAACTTATCAGACAACAACTTATCAAAAAGCAACTGCAACATCATCAACCACAACGACAACTTAACATCAACAACAACAGCAACAACTTGAACATACAAATCGAATGTGACTCAACTATGCAAATGCATGTGGTACCATTCGGAGTAAAACTCCCAACTTAAAATCATGCCAGGTTATCGAGGCACTCAATAAGGCATAAGCCTTCAACGTGGTGCCATCAAGGCCAAGGCATAAGCCTTCAACTTTCAATGTGGTGCCATAAAGGCCAACTTAATCATGCAAATTCTATGTATGCGACAACAACCACAACATCAACAACAACTTAAATAACAACTTAAACGGCAACTTAACCATGCATCCATTGCATCAACTTAAACAACACTGGTCATTTAGACCTACAACTCAAACAATACAACAACTTTCAACGTTGGCTATTAAGCCTCCAACTTAAAATTATCCATAATTCAGGACAATTCAACTTATTTCTACAGTACCTGCAACTCAAGCATAAATCAACAATAACATAGTAATAATACACTTCATTGATAATTCACAAACAAAATAACAACACCGCGTACTCAACACAATTCCCTCTTATTCCCCAGTCAGGGTCTCCAACAACTACATCCCTAAGCAGAAATCAAAGATCCTCAGCAGAACATTCATATCTTCTTCAAGATGAATATGTTTTGAAATACCACGACATCTACATTCATACATTATTCATAAAAAAATCATAACATGTGCATATATCCTTCATGAGCATTGTCATTATCTCACATGCATCATAATCTGCATATAACTAACCATATCATTTCAAACTAAATTTCCCCGCAGGTGAAAGTTATTTTCCAGACGGAAGGTCAAAAGATTAATACCCGAAACAAGATGGGAAAGCTATCTGAACGACCATGCAAGTTATCAACAAACAGCAAGATACAGATTAATACCTGAAACAAGACGGGGAAGCTATCTACATCTTGACGAATAATTCATTTCAGAAATAGCCAAGATGAAGGTTTATTTTGATTCTATCTTATTATATCATCTCTCTATATGGCATCTTTAAGCCCATCTCCGACTACACGCCGATATCTCTCCACCTTCAGAATGTTGCATATATGGTTAAAATCAAGACATATCAGTCATCTTCATTCAAAGACAAGCACAGAGTCTAACGTACGACTCACTCTCCAAAATCCACTTCTCCAAATGGCATCTATAAGCCCATTACAGCGCATCGTCAACTAACGATCTCATTCCATATATAGGCGCGTGCAAATTTTTAGGTGTACTCGAGTGTTCAATCATCTTCTACCTTCAGGTCACGAAAGGCAATCATACCAATCTAACCCTTCAGGTACAAGAAGATTGAACAAGGGCAACTGCTATACCCCAAAATTTTCCCTCCTATTTCTCAAGACAATCCACATCTCTATACTCAAGAATTTTTCAAGGGTTGACCAGATGAACCCTCTCCTAAGCAATCAACCCACAACTAGGGTTTTGCTTATCTCAAGACAAAATCAAGTTCTAATACCTCAAGTGGTCATCATACCTCCTTACATGTCTCAAGGGATCACCATGTCAAGTTTCAAGCCTCATAGCTCAAGTTTGCTCAATCAATTGCTCAGATGGTTGAAAATCAGTTGTATTAGACAAAAAGTCATCTATGGTCAACATACAGTCAAACTTCATAATTTTTGGTCAACATCAATATTTTGAAGTCACATTCATCATATGGTCAAGGGTTGATCCTGAATCATCAAGAAAACTCAAGATTTGATCAAAAGTCAAAGTTTCCAGATTAGAGTTTTTGAACCAAAAGTCAACAGAACTTTGACCAGGCATAACTTTCACATACTTTATCAAAAATTTTTCCACAAAAGTTCATTTTGAAGGGAATTCAATTCTATACATCTTCATGTCTCACAAGCTTTGGCCAAAAATGCTTCATTTGAGAGTTATGGATCAAGACATTATAGGTCCTCCTAAAAGTCAACAAAAAGTCATCTTTTTGCAAAGATGTGTACATGAACATGGAAACTTAAATGAAGATGAATAAAAAGGAGTGTTTAGAGGACATCTTGAGCTTTCTAAAAAGTCCAAGAACACTTAAAAATGTTAAAAATTGAGCAAGATACAAGTTGTGCAAGTTTGACATTTTTAAGGAGGTGCATGAAGAGAAATACTTAGGAAATGCAGATATTTTCCAAATGGGCCTAAGTTTTCATGATCCAAACTTAATCTTGACATTATCTATGGCCTGAAAACTCAAGTTCACGCCCATCTTGTATTTATTTGATTTATTTTTGAATTTAATGATTTAAATTCAATTTTAATTAAATAAAATACAAAGGTAAGAGTTAAGATGAGTTGGGCTTGCTTTCTACTTGTCTTGAGGTCCAAGATAGCTCATGCTAGATGGAAATTTCGTGCACCATGCATTAATACAAGATTGAGCCAAATATGGAAGAATTTGATAAAATATGTCAATCAAATATTTTGCATTCAAGTTGATATAATTTTCCACAAATGCTTGACCTAATCTCTGGCCCTATATATACATAGCACATTTAGACATCAAAGAGGATGAGTTGGCAGCCAGAAAACTAAGGTTCTTGTTCAAAAAATTTCAAGAGAAAGTTGCACCATCGAAACCCTAGTTCCAGCTGTTCTCAAGTAATTCCAAGCACTCCATCGTGCTCCTGAGGTAACATAGGGTAAGTATGGATCAAAATCCATGACCAAAAGATCTTGAATTGCATGTATCATGAAGCTCTGATTACATATTTTTTTCTTAAATTTGTATTTTTGTTTTTATGATGTTTTGATCTAAACTAACCATGCTAATCATTTCCTGAGGTTTATTAGAGCCCGTATGGGCCATCATTACAAGCTTTTCATGGCCAAATCGTTGTTTTCCATAGTTAGGGCACAAAACTGCTAAGCTTCGTATTTCTATTTGCACGCACTTTCAGACCAAACCGACACCACCATTGAACTCGTAGGGGTCAATTTAAGGGGGTAGGCTTAATCTCTTGCACCGATTCTCTTTATTTTGCAGGTTTGGAATCTGACCTCGCCGGAGAAGACAAAGTTGAGCACCCTGGATGGTGGTTTGAACGTTTGACCCCGGTGACCTAGGCGTGGCGCTTTCTGATGGGTCCATTCAAACTCCCTAGGGACCACGTGTGTTTTGTTTGAAATTTCAAAATAGATACTCTGATAGTCTATTAAAGTTATGATCCTCTGATGAATTTGATACTCTAACCTGTTTATGATTTTCAGCAGATGTTCTAACTCAGGTGTTAGAATGAAACGCTACACCGTATTAAGCAAAATATGAACTTAGAAGTTCTGAGAAAGAACTTCTGGAACACAACTTCTGATATAAGCAGTGTTTTAAAAACCGGACCGGAGATCGAACCGGTGAAGGTACTGGGTCACTGGTTTATTGATTGAACCACTGGGTCACTGGTCGAACCGCATGACTAAACCGGATTAAACCAGATTAAACCGGATAACTCAGTTGATTAAACCGGCCTTTATAACAAAACGATATAGGTATAAAACTTGTCGAACCAGATGACTCAATCTCTACAAAATATAATTAGAACTAATTTTTTTTTTTTAAATATCATTTCATAAATAAATTCACAATTTGATAATTTAAATTTTAAATATTTTAAATATTTTAAAAATATCATATCATAAATAAATTTACAATTTGATAATTTAAATTTAAATTTTAAATATAAGTATCATATATAATAAAATAGTACAAAATTACAAAGTATAATTGCAACATAGTATAATTGAATAATTTATAACAAAATAATTTTATTATCTACTATTTAGTTTCAAGGAGTAAAGATTATTTTAATATTAAGATATCCTTCTTCAATATCAAAATTATCTACAAAATCAACCGCATCAACAACATTTTCTTTGTCAATAGTATAATTAATTAATTTTATTTTTTATTTAAATATAATATTTTAATAAAATAATCCAAATAAATAAAAAATTTAAATTGCATATTTTTTTAAAAATTTAAAAATTTTGAATAAAAAAATTAAAAAAATTAAAAAATGCAGTTGGACCACCGGTTTTCCCGGTTTTCACCGGTTCTTGCCGGTTCTTACCGGTTCAACGACATTCCCGATCCAACTATTGAACCAGGCCGGTTACCTGGCCGGTTCCCGGTTCGACCGGTCCGACCGGCCGGTCCGGTCCGGTTTTTAAAACACTGGATATAAGCATACAAGTACAACTTCTGATAGAAGCATACAAGTGCAAACTTCTGATAGAAGTAACTTCTGATGGAAGTAACTTCTGATAGAAGCATGCAGGCGCAACTTCTGATAGAAGTAACTTCTAATAGAAGCATGCAAGCGCAACTTGTGGGGCTCGATCCCTGCTGACCCTTTTTCTCATTTTTCTAACTTTTCTTTTTTCCTTATTTTCTTTGCTATTTTTCTTAATTTAATTTAATTTAATTTTCAAAATTAATTAAAACCTTTTCAAAAATCATAAAAAGGTAATTTCTTTTCTAGTAATTAGGGTTATTAACCTAAAACCTTTTTTACTAATTTCTAAAACATTTTCACTAACATATTTCTTATTATCCTGATTATTTATTTGCTATTCTGCATTTACAATTCTAGAAAAGATGTATAGGTCGCACATTTTTTATTTTGTAATAGCGTAGATTTACATTTCTGCCGTTACTTTCTGCACTCCTATTATGTATCTGCCCCAAAACCATGTAATAGTGTAGGATTTACATATTTAATTGCTAGTTAATTAGGGTTTGCATGCTAAAGACTAAAATCAACCCTAGATCACTTCTAATTTCAAGATAAATATCTGAATACAACACACTTTTCACACTTGCACACCCCTTAGGGTATCCTCTCTTGTTGCCTTTACGAATTCAATGGTCATGTCCCTCGAACATAGGGATACCATTAGAAAAGACACCTACGAATAATATCATCATAGTCCCTTCGATACAAAGATCATAGTCCTTCGATGACCCTCGATGTTGCCTACGAATACATGATCTCGTCCCTCAATTTTTGCCTACGAAAAGTGATGATTGTCCCTACGAATTGCTAAAGGTATCCTTACATGTTTCCTTCTATGCCCATAAGATGACCCTTAGATTGTCCCTTCACATCCAAACGAATAAAGTTACCTACCAACTAATGGTATGGATAGCCTTATTCTAAAGGAGAAGGAAAAATAACATGGAAACGACCATTCTGAGTAGGTAATAAGACTCTGTTGCTTGCTCCAATCAAAATACTCGTTCACACCTCACACTTTTCAAATACTTAAAAAAAACACTTTGTATACATTCCAGCATGAATCATTACAAAGTTAAACATCATTATATTTCCAAACACGTTGTATACATTCCACCGAGAATCATTACGAAGTCAAAGCGAAATGCCTTTTCAAACTACACAAACACAGAAAGCAATTTTTCAAAAGTGAGCTAAGCAACTAAGAGCCCGTAGATAACTACGGATGGAAAGGGTGCTAATACCTTCCCTTTTCATAACTGCCTCCCGTACTCAGAATCTAATGAAGGTCTTTTCCTGTTCTTTTCACCTTCCCTTTATTGGATAAAAGAAAAATCGGCGGCGACTCTTGCTATCCGCAACATTTGCAATAAAAAGCAAAACAAACAAGTCAGTTCTCCCACCGTGTTACATTATTACTTTAAGTTGTCGACCTTTAAGTTGAATTGTGAAGTATCATGCTATTGTGGAAGTTGTTTTAGTCGAATAAAAATATTAGTGAATTGTAGTTGATTGAAAGTTGAATTAATTTTATTACAGGTTCATCCAGGTTTTAAGTGTTATGTATCTGAATAAATATGATTAATATATGTTGTTTTATGTGAAGTAAATGTGACATCCCATGTATGACGAAATTTTGCACTCTGATTTTTATTAATATTTGATGGGTAGATCTAGGGTGTTATATTTTGCAAACATCATAACGTACTTGGTGAAACACTCCTTCAAATCTTCCCCTTCATCATTTAAGGTTAATCAAACTAGCATGGTTCCTTCGACAACCCTATTTTGTATCTTAGGATCCGCTTCATCAATTAAACCAACAATTGAAAGTGAGGATTCAAAGGTGACATTTAACTATAGTTGTAGAAGCCAATAAGGGCCAACAAGTAACAAATTTATCCCTGTCTTGTACTTCTTCAAATTCATAGTTTCCTCCCCAAGGAACTCATATAATCCAACCAAAATCAATTCACTTAAGCAGACATTTCAACCAGAATGGAGTTTGTTGGCCAATGTCAAAAATCTTTTTGCTACTGGGATGGACTTGGAGCAAATGACACAGCGGGAGATCCAAAGGGCAAGGAAAGATATGTGCTCTACATCAGGTACTTCTTCATCAGTTCATATATAATGAGCAATGTAGTTAGTGAAGGTAGCATGTCCAACATCAAAGCCCATGGTGTTGTCAGTTTGCATAGAAGGATCAATAACTTCTCCAGTGGGTCGAAGGCCAGTGATGGTAGCAACATCAAACAGAGTGGGTGTAATCATCCCACAAGGGAGATGAAATGTGTTGTAGGTGTTATCCCAGAAGTATAGAGAAACCATTATCATATATTGGCAGTAGTTAGGCTCAACTTTTGACAACTGGATTAAATCAAATATACCTATGTCCTTCTAGGCCTGGGAGTTTTTGTTTTCCATCCTAGCTAACAAATTAAGATAATTCTTATCATATATTGCTGGGCAAGACCTAAACGGTTTTAGAACACCTGTTACGAAGTCCAATTGAAAGGTGGGTTTAGGTTTATCTTTATATGAGGTATTCCCTTCTTGAGAAGTCCCTATGTTTTCTCCCCTAGGTGGCGTTTCAGATCTCTCAGTAGCTTTTGAGGGTTTTGCCTTACTTGTTATAGGTTTAGTGACACGATAAGTAGGGAAAAATCCTTTACACCTTTCTAAATAACAAGCATGAACTATTGGACCCATATAATATAATGTTTCACCATTGAGTCTGACATTCCACCAAATACTATGTCATCCACATAAATTTGAGCAACCATTATCTTTCCTCCTTCATTCTTGACAAAGAGAGTTTTATCCAAGCCTCCTTTTCTGTAGCCTTTGTCTGTAAGGAACTTGGTTAGCCTTTCATACCAGGCCCTAGGAGCTTGCTTTAGTCCATATAGGGCTTTCCTTAATTTGTAGACATGATCAGGGAAACTTGGATCCACAATCCTTTAATTCTACATATACTTCTTCATTTAAGTAGCCATTTAGGAAGGCACTTTTCACATCCATCTGAAATAGTTTGAATTTCAGAATGCAAGCAACCCCTAGAAGAAGCCTGATTGATTCCAGTCTAGCCACTGGTGCAAAAGTCTCATCAAAGTCAATCCCTTCAACAGGTGTAACCACGAGCAACAAGTCTAGCTTTATTTACGGTGGCGGTCCATACATCGACTTGTTCTTGTAGATCCATTTTGTGCCAATGATGTTTGTTCCTTCTGGTCTAGGAACTAATTCCCATACTTCATGTTGCTTGAACTGGTTCAATTCATCTTGCATTGCTCCAATCCAGAATTCATCACTTAGAGCTTCTTTGACATTTTTTGGCTCTATTTTTGACACAAAGAGTTTGAGACGGTTTCTCGGATCTTGTAACGACACCTTGGTTGGATCCCCAATGATGAGATCCTTTGGATGATCTTTCTGAATTCTGATGGAAGGATCTTTGTTAACTTCCTCTGGTTCAGATTTTGGAGGAGAAGGATCAGGTACATCTTCCTTATCAGGTACTTGAGGTGATGTCTCAAACCATGTCTCAACATCATATGGGACATTGTTTTCCTGATGATGATCATCAACAATGACATTAATAGACTCCATCATAACCTGGGTTACGGGTTGAATACCCATATGCTTTCTGTTAGTGGAGTATCCGGAAAAATGCCTTCATCACTCTTGGAATCCATTTGTCTCCTTTGATCACGATCTGTCAGAATATAGCATTTACTGCCAAATACATGGAAATATTTCATAGTTGGTTTTCTTCCCTTCCATAGTTCATACAGGGTGGAGGAAGATCCCTTTCTTAGGGTGACCACTGTGTGAACATAGCAAGTCGTATTCATAGCTTGACCCAAAATGAATAGGAAGTTTCTTAGCATGAATCATTGCTCGGCGATTCTGTATAGTCTATTCTTTCTTTCCACCACCCATTTTGTTGAGGTGTTATAGAGAAGAAAACTCATGATTAATTCCCTCGAGGAGGCGAATTCATCAAATTTCTGTTCTCAAACTCCTTTCCATGATCACTTCTTATTCTGACAATACAGCTTTCCTTCTCTCTTTGAAGTCTTTTGCATAGCTCCTTAAAGACATCAAACACATCAGATTTTCCTTTGATAAAGTTTATCCACGTAAATCTGGAGAAGTCATCCACAACAACATAGGCATATCTTTTTCCACCAAGGCTTTCAACCTGCATAGGCCCCATCAAATCCATATGAAGCAGCTCTAGCACTCTGGAAGTGGTCAGATATCTAGACATTGGGTGTGACATTCTGGTTTGCTTTCCAACTTGACATTCACCACAGACTCTTCCTTCATCAATATGGAGTTTTGGTATCCCTCTGACAGCCTCCATAGTGATGATCTTTCTCATCCCTCTGAGATGCAGATGTCCAAGTTTTTGATGCCATAGCTTTACCTCCTTTTCATCCTTGTGCATAGAGCACATGAAGAGGTTGGTGTTCTCGATTCCACATGTAGCAGTTGTCCTTTGATCGACTCCTCTCATAACAACTTCTTGTTTATCATTGATTACAAGACATTCGGACTGGTGAAGTTGACTTTAAATCCCATATCACATAGCTGACTTATGCTTATGAGATTAGCAGTCAAGCCTTTTACCAGCAACACTCCATTTAGATTTGGAACTCCAGAGCATTCCAAGTTTCCAACACCCTTGATTTCTCCTTTAGCTCCATCTCCAAAAGTAACAAAGCTGGTAGAGTGAGGTTTGACATTATTCAGAAGGTTTTTTATACGGTCATATGCTTGGAACACCTTTGTCAAAGTACCAATCTTCCTTAGCGGACACTCGAGAGAGGTGTGTGCTATCAATCTTCAGATCCTCTTCTTCCACTTTTGAGTGTAAGGTACTTTGATGTTTTTAGGCTCAACATAGGGAGTCTGATTAGGGTACCCATGTAACCTATAGCAGAAGGGTTTTATGTGTCCAAACCTTCCACAATGGTGACATCTCCATCTTTGAAACCTCTTTTTCATGTTTCTCTGATCATGATGTTGGCCCCAATATTGTGACATCTGCTTTGACATTGGCCTATTAGGTGCGGTCTTCTTCTGTTATCAACAAATTTCTTTGCATCTACATGCCTGAGCAGAACATTTCTGTTTTACATTGTGACATCGCTCGGCTTTGGTTTCCCATGCCTCTTCTTTTCTTGTCACCATGGGTTCCTTTTCGATCACATAACCTAGACCATGCTTATTTCCGGCATTTTTCCAAGTGAAGAATTTCTTCCGACTTATCGGTTCCATTTGTCAACATATTGTGAGACTTAGTCATATGATCAAGCTTGGAATTCAACACTATAATCTTACTATTGAGATGACTTATAGTGGTATATTTTCCTTCTTCGACTTCGACTTCACATTTTTCGCCTCCAACTTCTCAATCGACTTTTCTATTTTTCATTTTGCTGACATACTTCACCACTTCTGATACACAGTTTCTTGTAAGTATCAGCAAGTTCTTCGAAGGTCACTTCCTCATCACTAGAGTCATTGTCAGGATTGCCACTTTCAGAAGATGCAGTGACAAGTTTGGCTGATTCCTCTTCAGTATCACTACTTGATTCACCATCAGACCAAGTAACATTCATTCCTCTCTTTTGTTTCTTAAGAAAGGTAGGGCATTCAGCTTTAATATGTCCAAATCCTTCACATCCATGACATTGGATTCTACTGCCTTGACTTCCTTTTTCCTCTGACTTGGATCTTCTGCTGGAATCATAAGATCTGCTAATGTCAGATGGAATGTCTTTGACATTTGACCTTGACTTTGGATCAATCCTTCTGATCAGTTTGTTGAACTGTCTTCCAAGCATGGCAATGGCTTCAGATATCTCCTCTTCATCTTCCACCTTGCATCCCTCTTCAGTATTGGATACAAGTGCTATGCTCTTGTTTCTCTTGTCAACAGGTTCACTGATTCCCATCTCAAAAGTCATAAGAGATCCAACAAGTTCTTCAACCTTCAGGTGCGATGTCTTGAGCCTCCTCATTGCGGTGACTTTCATTGCAAATCTCTTAGGCAAGGATCCGAGAATCTTTCTCACCGACTTCTCTTGACATCTTTTCACCAAGTGCTCCGAGGCATTGGCAATTTCAAAATATTCATGTAAAATTCATGAATATTCTCATCTTCCTTCATCTTCAAATTCTCAAATTTGGTAGTGAGCATCTGAAGTCTTGACATCTTCACCTTGGATGTCCCTCATGAGTAGTTACGAGTGTCCCAAACATCCTTGGCAGCTCACATTGATGGACCAATCGAAGATCTGTCAATACCATTGAGCAGAGCATTCAATGCTTTAGAGTTCCCTAGAGCTAGCTCTTCTTCCTCTTTGCTCCATTCTTCCTCGGGTTTCAAGGCGGTGGTCCCATCTTTCTCAAGCTTGGTGGGATGTTTCCATCCTTTATCGTGACTCTCCAAGCTTTAATGTCCACCGATCTTAAGAAGGCAACCATACGAGGCTTCCGGTAATCATAATTAGACCCATCCGAATAGGTGGTCTACCTCCAAATCCTCCTTCTTTATCCATTCGCGGAAACTATTATCCTAGATCTCACCGAAATAACAAGCGGGTGCCCGCTCGATGCCAATTGAAATTCAAGATACTTGATGTCACGAGAGAATGTTATGACACGATGTCGACACTATGTTAACAATTCACACGATAAATCTGACGATAAATAACACAATAAGTTGTTCACCCAGTTCGGTTCAACAAACCTACATCCGGGGCTACCAAGCAGGAGGAAATTCACTATTAGTAAAATTAATTGAGAATAAACCACCGTTTATCTCCTTCACTTAAAACCTACCCAATGCAACTTCGACCTAAGTCCTACTTAGATCTGAGTACCCACTTACTCCCCCTCAATCACAGCAGTGATATCAACCTATTGACTAATTGAATGATGAAGAACACTTCAATAAAATATCTTGATCTTGCTTCACAGCTTCAATCAAGAGACAAACACTCGTGCTTTAAAGCTTTGAGTGATAAACTACCCTTACAGCAAATCCTAGTCCAATGCACTTATCAATTGATAGTTGCTTGGCTCACAAGAGAAACTAGAATTACACAATACCAACTGTTACAAATCCTAATAGTACACAAACACAAGCTGCTATCTCTTTAATACATTCAAAAGGGCGCAACACAGTTGTAAGGGTTCTTTTCCTTTTATAGAAGCGATCACGAAACTTCGGTTTTGGGCTTCCATAAAGATAGCTAGGGTTCACTTAATTTAATCCTAAAACATGGTCTTTTCAACAACCAATTTAGGTTTAATTAAGTTTAACCTAGCACCACGTGAGCATGCTTTCTAATAACGGAAAAACAATATTTAGCATTTCAACAAACTTCGAAAAATCTCAGAACAAGCAGTTAAGAGCAGAATGTCACCGAATGTCATAACATACATTATGACATCGATCTGTTCGAAATTTCCAGCCTGACTTTAGCTTCCGATTCGAGTTGTCTTTAATCATCCTTAGCAGGTAGGATTTATCTTCAATCTCTGAATGTCATGACATCCATCATGACATTGCTAAAGCCTAGTTTTACCAAACATAATGCCAACTTAAAAACATTAACATATACCTATGTCCTTCCAGGCCTGGAAGTTTTTGTTTTCCATCCTAGCTAACAAATTAAGATAATTCTTATCATATATTGCTGGGAAAGACCTAAACGGTTTTAGAACATCTGTTACGAAGTCCAATTGAAAGGTGGGTTCAGGTTTATCTTTCTATGAGGTATTCCCTTCTTGAGAAGTCCCTATGTTTTCTCCCCTAGGTGGCGTTTCAGATCTCTCAGTAGCTTTTGAGGGTTTTTCCTTACTTGTTATAGGTTTAGTGACACGATAAGTAAGGAAAAATCCTTTACACCTTTCTAAATAACAAGCATGAACTATTGGACCCATATAATATAACGTTTCATGAGCTAAAGTTAAAGGGATAATTACATGGGAAGCATAAATCATGTGTTGTTCTTCCTCAAGATCAGGAGAACGAACGAATTCCTGATTTCCAATTGACATTATTGTCGTTGTTTGGAGTAAAGGAGAGAGAGCAACATCCTTAATTTTCTTCTCTTCTTTTCTTGTTTTGGTACTTTTTTGAGGTGCCATTGTTGATTGATAATTGTTTGAAGGTTGAAGAAAGAAGAAGAATGCAAAAGTTCTTTTTGAAAAACGAAAAATTTAGGAAAAATATTTGAGATAAAACAAGTCATCTATTTAAAATGAAGAAGCTTAAATTGTTTTCTCTCAAAATAGTTTTTGTGCTTGGGTGAGTGGGGCACGTGGAATATTTTCGTGGGTTATTGAAGCGGTTGTGTGAGTTCCAATGTTGATGATGCTTTTTAGGGGTAATGATGAGCAGACGGCTACACATGTTTGACAAGACGTTTGAAAATCAGAGTCATCATGACTATGACGTCATAGTAGTTGAAGATTGTGTTGAGTTATCTTATGAATCAAAATTCGAAGGCTACAAGAAATGTCTATTTCTCCTGTGTTCGAAATAAATATTTATTTGGGGAAATTTGTTAACTAAGAATTTCGATTACATGAATATTTAGCTAAAATGACAAGATTAGAAAATGTCTAATTCGAAGGAAAAATATGAAGACATTATTATGAAGATTCCGGTGGGCTAAGGTTAGTGAAAGCCTTATTTCACCAAGTATTGTCAAGAAATTCGTTGGTGAAACCATTGAATTTAATTGTATTCGAAGTATTGTTGAAAAGGCACTTCGATCATCATGTGAACGTTGGGCGCTTCGAAGACAAAAGTTTCAAATTTGAAAGTTTAATCTTATCCAAAAAGACACGTGGAAACCTGGAGAGAATCGAAGGGCGTGCAACAAAGAACATGGTCGAAGTAGTATAAATTAGGATCTTTGTGTTATGATACGTGGTGTGAACATCTTTGTACAAATTACTCTAAAAATACTCAAAGTACCTGTGTTGGAGAAACGAGTTTCTGAGAAATATACGTATGATGCACCAATTTATAATTATTGTTATTTACATTCAATCAAAGTATTTTACATTTCTTTTAAGTTTATTTCTTTTAAGTTTAAGTCAAGAAACCTTTTACATTCAATTTACTTTTTAAAAGCATTATCCTATTACCTTCGAAACATTAGTTTCATCAAAGAATTTAATATACGAAAGATAAAGAAATTAAAAACTAAACACATATTCTTAAAATCAATTTGGTAACCAAACTCTCTTTTCTATTTAGAATGCCAGCGGTTATTTACCGATTTCCAACATAAACAAGTAGTACTCTTATTCGATATCTAGAAGTGAACGTCGAGTGTCTCATTTGATCCATTTGGATTTTAATTTCACAAAAACATGTTTGTCTTAACCTAAGAAAATAACTTAAATCTCAAAAGTTGATCTCTCTCACTTTCTATATTTAAATAAGTTAATGCATTTTAGTGGGAAGCACAAACAAAACGACTTCGAATAGAAAAATAACATCAACGGTCAACTCTCTCTGTGATGCCCCATACACGATTATTTAATATTAATTTCAATAAATTTTCAACAATAAAACCAAACCGATGATTCTCCTAAGTCTTCGCATTTCACATTTTGAAACTCTTGTTTTCCTTTTCATTTCTCCAAAGCCAAAAACATAACCGTCATAACTACCATCATGGATAAAAATCTCGCTGAAAATTCCGACGAAACACCAATGGCGGATCCTAATCTTAACGAGGAAACACCAATGCCGAAAGCCGAAACCGACGGAGAACAACCACCGCCTCCTCCGTCGGAACATGAGAAAAATCAAAATCAAAATCAATCCGAAGAGGAAGAGAAGAAAGAAGAAAATGTAGAAACCACGGAAGCCGGAGGCGTCTGCAGATTCCGTGGAGTCTCCTCCTAGCCTGGAGAAAATATCAGAAGAAATAGATCAATTTCTCACGAGTTTGCATGAGAAAGAAGAGATTCCTGATTACGTAGGAAAGTTCTTGGATCTGGTAGAGGAGAATTTGGCGAAATGTGAAACGGGAGAAGGTAAAGCGAAATGGGAAGAGATTCTAGAGAAAGATACATGGTTATTGGAATCTGTGAATCGGATTTCGAAGCTCAAGAAAATTGTAACTCATCATGATGAAAACGAAACGGTAGAAGAGAAGGATGAAAAAAAAGACTCAATAAGGAATCGTATTGGTGTAATTCAACAGAAAGCAATGTCGTTTTTGGAAGAAGATTTTCGGTTGTTAATGGAAGATTCTAGAATGCCAATGGAATTGAATCCTGATCATGGACAGAATGTTGATGCCAAAGGAAAACATGCGGCATCAGAGGAAGGAGATTCTAATCATCAACCGGACGAATCCGAGACGAATTTCCCGGGTTATACAGACGAGGCGATTGCCTGTATGAGCAAGATCGCCTGCGAAATGTTAACCGGGGGATATGAATCGGAGTGTTGTCAGGTGTATATTATGGCGAGAAGGACCGCGTTTGAGGAGATTCAACAGAAACTAGGGCTGGAAAGAATCAGCATTGATGATATGGTTCAGAAGGTGCAATGGGAGATTCTAGCAAGAGATATGATTCCGGCTTGGACTAACACGGTCCGTAAATGCACGGCCGTGTATTTTCCCGGCGAGAGGAAACTAGCCGAGGCGGTATTCTCAAGTAATAAGTCGGTTGCGGCTGGTCTATTTGGTAGCCTCTCCCGCGGAGTTGTGATACCGCTGCTCAACTTCGCGGAAGGGGCTGCCATGACTAAGCGTGCAGGAGAGAAGCTATTCAAGTTGCTTGACATGTACGAAACGCTTAGAGATGTTATACCGAAATTAGATGGACTTTTTCCTGAAGAGTCGTCCGAAGAGTTGAAAACAGAGATAACCCTCGCCAAGACGCGTCTTGGCGAGGCGGCTATCGCTATCTTCTGTGACTTAGAAAGCTCAATCAAGTCAGAACCCGCGAAAAACCCAGTCCCGGGTGGCGCGGTTCACCCTCTCACCCGCTATATTATGAATTATCTCATCATAGCAGGTGATTACAAAGAAACCCTAGAACAGGTTTTCCGGGATCATTCAAAGATCGAAAGC
The DNA here is from genome assembly GCA_021764765.1 of Vicia sativa. Classification (NCBI taxonomy): domain Eukaryota; kingdom Viridiplantae; phylum Streptophyta; class Magnoliopsida; order Fabales; family Fabaceae; genus Vicia; species Vicia sativa. The sequence goes on along the minus strand of CM038793.1, from coordinate 18,295,323 downwards.
ATAGATTCAAGTAGTAGATTCGATGACAACGAAAACGACGTTGTTACAGAAGAAGCATCGTCGCCATTTTCAGCTCAGCTAATGAGAATCATGGACTTACTAGATACAAGCCTAGACGGGAAAGCGAAACTGTACCGCGACATAGCCTTAAGCAACTTCTTCATGATGAACAATGGTAGATACATTTTACAAAAGATCAAAAGTTCAACTGAAATGAGCCAAGTGATGGGAAACACATGGTGTAGAAAGAAATCCTCTGATCTAAGAAACTATCACAAGACATACCAGAGAGAAACATGGAACAAAGTGTTGACATGTCTGAGTCAAGAAGGGTTAACAGTGAATGGGAAGGTGCAAAAGCCAGTGCTGAAAGAGAGGTTCAAAAGCTTCAATACATTGTTTGATGAGATTCATAGGACACAAAGCTCATGGGTTGTGAAGGATGAGCAGCTTCAATCGGAGCTTCGGGTTTCGATATCCGCGGTTGTGATTCCGGCGTACAGGGCATTCTTTGGGAGGTTTTCACAGAATTTAGATTCTGGGAGACAGTCAGAGAAGTATATAAAGTACCAACCTGAGGATATAGAGACTTACATTGATGATTTGTTTGATGGAAAGCCTCCTCAATCTAATGCTAGAAGGAAAACATAAACATAAGTGTTAGTTCCTTCTGGTTCCACTTTCCATTGATTGTATATATATGATCCATATATCACTAGTACATACATACATACATATCATATAATCACAGTTTTGCTTTTGTTTTATATATATTTTACAGTGAAACAAAAAAAAGGAGGAATGGCCATGCAATATGTGCATGTTGAAATGAAGCTTCATGATTTTGTTATTGTTAGAAGAAGGTTCCTCTCATGAAAATTGTTCCTGTAATTGAGCAAGTGTTTGATTTTGTTTGTAAGCAGAGGATATTCCAATTTAGTGTTTCTGTCAAGGGCTTTTTTTGGTTTGAGATTGTGTGTAACTTTTCCTCCTTTTCATCATTGTAATGTAATTTTTTTCCTTGAGTTAGTATTGTTTTTGTTTCATATATAGTTTTCAAATAGTATTGTTTTTGTTTTATAAATTAATTTTAAGCTTGATAACTAATCACAACCAATTTAAACTATAATAATTTAAACTATAATTTTTAAGTTAGTGATACGATATGATATGATAAATTTTTATTTGACGACAGTGTAAAACTAACGATGTAAAATCATTAAACTCTTTTATTTTTAATATCTCAGACATTTAAAATTAAAATATTTGATTCATATAATTAGTTGGTCATTAAAATATCTAGTGCAGTGTGTCTTATGAATTCGAATTAATAAGTTACTTCATTCAATTTATAAATATTAATGCATGGACAAATATTATCTTTAAAAATTATATTTAAATATAATTAAAATTATAAATTTTTAAATAAAAAATAATATAAAACAATAAAAATAAATAGAGATAAAAAATAAAAAAAGAAAATTGGTTAGGATAAAATTTAGATATAATTCTTTAGGTGTGATTTTTTTTTATTTTTTAATAAAAATTTGACAAATATACTTAAATATTATTTAAGGCATAAAAATACGAATAATTTTGTCCGTGCATAAAATCTACTGTCCGAGTTAGGAACGATAAAAAGAGATTGCGATGGGCCTACTAGCTGTTAACCGAGCAATACCTCGGTAGAACCCTTGGATCAGAGTTGTGTATCATAAATTGGACGCGTTAGATATATGCCCGCAGCCTAGCAATGTTGGTCGGGTAGTGTCAGGCCGGGATGATCGCAGTTACAGAATCCATTAGAGAGCTATTACAAGCGTTACAATACTTATGAGACAGTTACGGACATTACGGGTCATTAAGTAATTGGTTATGAACGTTACGATATCGCATTAAAATCCATTAGACCAAAGACTTGCCTATATAAGGAGTTCTTAGAGGTTGGTAAAGGGGGCCGGGTCTGACGATCTCTCGATCACTCTCTTATTTCCTCTCTCAACTTCATGCTCAAGAGAAACTCTAAACATTATAGAAAAGGTTCCCGACTGCGGGGTAAGCTAGACTCATAATTTGGAAGCCAAATAACCTCGCGTGAGCCTCTGAATCTCTTAAAATTTGTAATATAGTTTTTCCGGCAGAAACATTTAACGCCCACCATAGAGCCCGGTAAAAATTTCCTGAGCGTCAAGAGTCATTCTAGTTCCAAGAATGATCACTTCATCCCCTCCGGTTCACAATGCGTGGGGATCAAATGAAATTCAGATTTGATATCCTAAAGCCATACTGTACTGATAGAGGAGCAGCGGTCACGACGCACTTTTTAATATATGCATATCATGATTTCTCTATCTGGTCAAAGAGGTCATGCTGAGTTCGATAGCATCAGCTTGTGACTCAAATTCATCACCTCTATCGGAAAGAACAAACTAGTCAATATCTATGCGGTTGGTTGTTTGGCGAAGTATTGAATCCAATCAATTTGACTATGGGTGACTCATGGAGGTTTATTAAATAAACTCCGACATCGGAATAAAACTCAGATAAGTTACTCATTTCATTTAGTATGATCCTTTCTAAAGATGCAACCACCTACATTGGATTGAGACTGTCTATATCTGTTAACCAAGTCTTTGATAGTTGATGTGTCTTGGTGTCGTTGGATAAGTGTCTCAGTGTACTCAATCTTTGTACATGATGAGCGCTTACGTTTATTTGAGTCTACATTCAAATAGTTATTTCTGAGCTTTGCAATCATTGAATGATTTTCTAACTAGATGTATCTCGAAAGCTGAATTAAAATTGCCATAGTTTTGGAAGTCTACTCAATTTATGTTAATTTTCATAGCAAATCCTTAGCTATCAATATTATTCTGTTTTGTAGATTATCGTTAAGTAGCATGTCTACTGTGTCTCAACAATGTACAAAAGTTGTAACGTAGATGCAAGACGGTAATCCTTATAAATGATAGCGCCGAAGCCGTCAAATGAAAGTTTCAGCCACGAGTTTGGTAGCGGCACCCCAAAACAAGGTTTTGTTGTCTAAACTATCTAGCTAAACTCATCAAATAGCCGCGTTCGTGCTTGGCACAACTACTCAAGCGGCAAGAGTAAAGCAAATCACTATACGAGGGAAATCCGTGACGGGATATAGCAGCTTCAGTTAGCAGCATGTTTGTCCAAAGTAGAACGGGATTAGCACTACAACAACAAACTTCCAATGTGAGCTCGGAGCAAATCAGAGTTCATGACCATAATCAAAAGGTCTTATATGCAAAATGAATGGCTTAAGAGGGATCAATCCTACCACTAGAATTTAAGCTCAGGGGAATTCAATCTGCTGTGGATATTCATAACAGTGAGCTGCAGTGGCACCACTGGGAGTGGAAGAAAGAGAGCTTCTTCTCCTTATTAGGGAGCTGCCGGGCTGATAAATCCAATTCGGAAGGAACAATATACTTTCGTTGATATTTGTGTAGGGTGTCGACACCTTCATCATGTAGGAACAATGTCGGTGCATCTAAAGAGATAAATAATTTCTATTCATTATATTTGTTCACTTTGTTTACCATTCATGCACGTTGTCAATATGTTTGAGTTTTTAACAAAAGTTAAGAAATTTACATTTAGGTGATCTTATTCACGAAGCATGATATTAATAGGCTGATAATATGTTTCCTGTGTGTGATTAGATGTTAATGTTTATACTATATTGATGCATAAAATCTTTAGCCGAGATGGATGTCTGGAGGGAGGATTGCAGGGGTCCGGGATAGGTCTCGGACTCACGGATGAGGTCCTTATCCGACATGGATCTCGGGGAGGGGCATGAGGTCGGTCTGGATCCGAGGTGTAGCTCGTCAGTTAATTCAGGTTAGAGGTTTGAGTAGAGGGAGACGTTATCGACTATGAAGATGAAGAGTTCCAAGAGTCTTTATGAGACGTTACTGAACGAATCATTACAAGCTGTAACAGCTAACTCCCTGCTTTCAAGCCATGGTTAATGCGCCAAGGCAGTTACGGAAGGGAAGAAATAGCTCCATGGAAGGATTGATATAAATAGGGCTCCCGCCAGCGGGATAAGCAAGACAATCATAAGCTTGGAACTTGAGTTACGACACTTGAGCTTCCAAATCCCTAAAATATCTTTAACGAGATTTTTCCTGCAAGAACATATATAACTTGCAATTCATATCTCACCATAGTGGTAGTTTTAAACGTGATATAAGGAGCATAAAAAGTGATAGGTATGATTGGCATATTTTGCATCCACAAGTATGATATTTTGGTTTTATTAACGAAAATGTTAAAGTGGATTATAGTGCAGGAATATAAAGAAGATGAAAGAAGCCTAATTATGACAAGCAGGTTGCTCACGCTCAAAAATCAAGTAGACAAAGTTAGTCTTGGAAACATGTATTTATCAAGCGACGTCGTCGACATTCGATGAACAATACAAGATTATAAGGCGAGATATCTCTGCCGTTTGAAATTATTTTTAACAATTCTTTAGAAACTTACATAGGATACAAGTGTTTCTCTTTTCCCCTACGTCGGTGGGAGACACCTTACTTTTATTAGTATTGAAATTAGGAAGTGATCATACCTGACCAGAAGGTGTCTTGGCCCAATCTGCAACGGTGGCCCAAAGTGAAAGAGAAAAAGGGGGGTACCTGCAAGACACTCCGATGCCAAAGTAAGTAGAGGCAGAGAGCAAGCAAGTGAGAGAAGAGAGTAAAAGAATGAGATACCTGACCCTCTCAAGTGAGAGGGTATTTATAGCCCCCAGCGCTGGGCCAAGATCCGATTAGTGGGCGGTCCAAGCCACAGCGGATTGCTAGAACTTGCGTGTGCGAGGGAGGCCCGTGGCCTCCTCCCTAGATGTCGCCCGAGAAACCGGGTTTGTTGCAAGTTCTGGGAGACTTAACGTTAAGGAAACCTAGTCAGTGGTCCGATAATATCGGGGCACGTGGCGCCAGGACAAGCGGATCCGTTGGGCCGCCACGTGCCCCGCTGTGGACATTCACCGCTCACCAAGGGCAATTGGGCCTGGGATCTGTTGGGCCGGCCACGTGCCCCGTGGACATTCCACCGTCACCAAGCGGTGGGCTGGATCTATTGGGCCTAGGCGAGGCCACCCGAGCAGAGCCCCAAGTCTTTGCTCTAGCAGAGCAATGACTTTGAACCGGGAAGGTCCTCGGCGGAGGCGTTCAGCGATGGCCTTCGCCCGGGTAGGCAACAGCGCCGCTCGCAGATCGCAACCCCGTGGGAGACCGGGGGCGTGGGGAGTGAGGCGTCGTGTCAGTTCAATGCCACTTGTCATTTTGAGATGGAACTTTTGGCACCTAAAGGTGTGACCTTTCGTATGCCCTTGGGTTTTTGTTATAAAAAGGATTTTTAGGGTTTCATTTGTGCATTCTTCCCTGATTGTCCAGCCAAAAAGCTCTCGAACGCAGAATCTTCCACAACTTTCTATCTCAAATTTCTCGACATGTCTTCGACTCCGAAAGCAGGTAACATCCTTAATTCTTTGATAGTCTCCTTTCAATCCGTGTTTTAGGATGAATTTAGGATGAATTTAGAGTTTATCTTGTATGAATGTCGCGGGGAGGAGATTGAGTGTCGCGGGGAATTTCTTGCATTTTGCGGGGAGAGAGTTGAATACTGCGGGGAGATTCTTGCATATAGCGGGGAGAGAGTTGAATCCTGCGGGGAGATTCTTGCATATGGCGGGGAAAGAGTTGAATATTGTGGGCAGAAATTAGGATGAGACGGGCATAAACTTGAATGCCACGACCGAAAAGCACGAATCTCGCGGGGAGATCGTTTCACTTTACGGGGAATTTTTTATGGTCGGTTGATGAGTATGTTGGAGGGAAGTAATCCGCGTGAGGTCCTTGTGAGAGGGAGAGATGTGTCTGCTCGTTGCTGCTCGTACGTCCGGGCCCCTCGCCGTGTCACTTGAGTCGTGGTGGAGGGGTGGATTTGATGTCCTCGAATTCACTTTTCTTTCGCTGCTTTTCAGGTGCCGGGGATCAGATATGTGGTGGCGACGAGGGGACGAGCGGACCCCGTCGAGTAAGGCTGGCGCCGGACCTCTCCTGGGTCGCGCCTGAACCAAGGGATTTTCGCTCGGACTTCTCCACCGACTCATCCAATGCGTTCAACGAAATCGAAGATTTAGATGAAGGGATCGAGGGTTCCTGGGTCGTGCAAATCCCTGGGCCCGGAAGGAGGATCTGTTCGTCGTACTCCTCGACGAGATTTCCCATGTATGAATTCGCATTCCGGGAGGCGGGCTTCCGCATGCCCTTCACTGGGTTTCAGACGGGGGTCTTCACGTGGCTGAACCTTGCCCCTTCACAACTCCATCCAAATGCCCTGGCCTTCATGCGGGCATTTGAGATCGTGTGCCGTTACTTGGACATAGGGGCCACTCTTCCCCTCTTCTTCCGCATCTTTCATCTGCAGCGGCAGATGGTCGGGGATAAATGCGCCTAGGTCTCGTTCAAGCAGTCCGACAAACTTTTCAGGCCGTACCTGGACTCTGTTCGGGACTTTAAGAAACGATTCTACGTGATAAAGCCCGTCACGAGAGAGGCTGAGAACACCCTGTTCGAGTGGACTGCCACGATTAACGAGGACGGACAGGAGGTGGAGAGGATATGGGCGAAGTTCCCCCTTGAATGGGATAGGGGGCATTATGAGCGAGGGCCGGATTTCTACTCCGTGAAGCCCGAGAAGATGGACAAGGACGACCAACTTTCCTATGAGAGGTTGGAAAATTTTGTGAAGAGCTTTAGGCCGGCCATATGTGTCGACCGGGAGGGAAGCGTGCTCCTCGACTCCAACGGGGAAATCGAGATAGCCCGGCGATACATCAATACCAAGGCTCTTCTTGATTGCGAGTCCGATGAGGACGCGTTGAGGCTTTAGGTATTTATTTGGAAATTCATAAGGGGAGTTGCCCGTGTATTGGTGTGTGCTAACGTTTTCTTGTTTGTTTTGCAGATAAGATGGCGGCCATGGAGGAACGCATGCTCAAGCTGCGGCCGAAGGGTCCTCGGGCGACTGCCAAGGATTGAGTTGTCGACCTTCAACGGCAGGCACGTGAGAATTCTCACCCTTGTCAACACCTTCTCCGGCCTCATCCCACGACCAACCGCTCGAGGCGGAGGTGGCGAAACGAACAGGAGAGGCCGGGACCTCGGTATCAATCGGGATGCCTTCGTGCCTTGCTTGCGCTCGAGGCAACTTTTGAGAAACGGTGGTCAGGCGGAGAGGAAGATGATCTTGGGGCTCGACCCGAAAGTGCGGGAGAGGGCACGAATCTTGATGTCTGCGGTCATCCGGTGCTCGAGACCTCGCCGACCCTAAGCGGCGAGGTGGAGAATGCAGTGCTCAAGCCTCGAGCCGGCGGGCCTCGCCACGGAGCTGGACAACACGGCGCAATGGAGCAGATTGCAAAAGCTCAGGGTCCGATACCAAGTGCGATAATCTGGCGGCCGAGTTGAGGGAGATGAAGGAGAAATCGAGCCTTGGTCGTAGAAGGACGGTGGTGGCGAGGTCAAGTTGTTGAGGGGCGACGGCTCTGCGAGGATGAGTCTGTCGAAGAACAAGCGTTTCTCTCTCGGGCGAATTTGATTGCCCGGGTGAGGGTCCTCGAAGAGGACACCGTGGAGGCGCTGACCTTCGGCTTTGAGCGGGCCATCCAACAGGTGCAGGTGGTGAACCCTGGGGTGGAGCTGGTGACTTCTGGGATCGGACCCTTTCACCGCGTGGTCAACGGGGAGGTCGTGGCTCCTCATGAATGATTGTTGTTTGGATTTGTTTGGGCCTGCGAGCCTGTTATTTACGGCCGCCTTTTAAATTACGTGCGGCATGTGCCCGTTTTTTGGATGTTTGTAATTTGGGTCTTGTGCCCGTGACTATTTAGCTGGCCGTCGGTGGCCATTCATTTATCAGTGCTTTATTTACCAATGTTTATACTTTTGTTAACTGTTGTGTTAGTCTCTGTATGCTATGCTCGACCTTGTTATACAACTGCTCGACGTTGTTATCCTTGGCTTGCGCGCTAGGTTTGGGGGCTTAAGGCCCCAGGAGAGGATATGAGACCACATCCTCGGGGCGTGGACCGTCCGTCGCGAGCCGGACATCCTGCCAAAGGTGCAAGAAAGACCCGCGGACCTCGATCGAGGGTTCCATCGAGCGGGTCCTACTTAATGTAGTCGAGTAGGTCCCGTGTGTAAGCTTGGGCGCGTCACGAGCACCATTCTGCGACCCAGTGAGCTAAATCTCAGGAGGAGTTTAAGCCACAGGCGTTGAGCACGTGGTCGTCCTAGCTCGATTGTAGTCTTGTTTGAGCTTTGTAGCGTTCCAAGGTCGAGGAGTTGTACTCGTTTAGATTTTCGAGTGTACTCCGTGCGTCTGCCTTGCTCGGACACGATATGGCCCTTCCCAATTGGCCAGCTTCCTCTCGAGATTCTTTTGATTCTGCGGAGGACCAGCTGCCAACCGAACTCGCGGCTGTGACCTTCGGTCGTGGCGGCGTGATCTGTTGTTTTAAGCGTGCTTCCCGTAACGCGCCGCGTATCTCGTCGACTAGATCGAGCTCCTCGCGTAGTGCCTCGTCGCTTCCTCCTCAAGGGGAAATTCGGTGCGCCTTGTCGACTCTCTGATTTTGACGGGTATGACCGCCTCTGTTCCGTACGTTAACCGGAACGGGGATTCTCCCGTGGTAGAATGGGGAGTTGTTCGGTATGCCCACCTGTTGTGAAGTTCTTACCCACACCGCTCTTGGCTTCTCGAGGTCCTCCACGAGTCCTCGCAGCTAGACTGCCGCGGCCTCGCTGCAGCGTTGGTGCAGGGATGCTCGGCGGATGTGAAGTGGTGCTTGGTGCCCGTGCCTCACAGTGCGGAAGTTCGATCGGTGAAGCGTGTCCCGTTGGCATGGCGGGCGTGGAATGGAAGCGGGCAGGGCGTTTCGTTTGTAAAAACGAAGGATGTTAAAGGAAGTGATTTTGGCAAGTGCCTCGGCCTCTATCCATTTCGTGAAGTAGTCCACGGCGACTATAAGGTACTTGTTTTGGTAAGAGCCTTGTGTAAAGGGACCGAGTATATCCATACCCCACTAGCTGAAGGGCCACGGGGAGGTGAGCGTAGTGAGCTCGTGGGGTGGTTCGATGTGCATGTCGGCGTGGCGTTGGCACTTGTCGCACTTTTTTACGTGTTCCTTGGCGTCCTTTTGCATGGTGGGCCAATAGTAGCCGGCGCGCAACGCTTTACGGGCAAGAGATCGTCCCCCCAGGTGTTGTGCGTTAATACCTTCGTGAATTTCGTGAAGAATGTCGACCACCTTGGACTCCTCGGCACTTGGCGGGGGATGGGAAGCCTCTCCACAACCTCGCCGAGGCGATAGGAGCATGCAGCGTTTGGTGGCGGCAGCTTCGGTTTGTCGGTGGGCAAGTCCTGAGATAGTTGAACACGGGGTCATCGGCGATCTGCATCACCGATCGCATTTCGTCGAGTGTCGTCGCGGACCTCTATGCTTTCGGTTGGGCGAGTGTTTCTGTGGAGCGGTTCCCTCCTTTCTTCTTTGTGCTCACGAGCTTGGACAAGATGTCCGCGGGTGTTACATTCCGGGGGCGTGTTTTATCTCTGCCGGTCGAAGCCCTTGAGTTTTTCCTTTACAAGGTGGAGGTATTCGATAAGGCTGTCGTTTTTAGCCTGGTAGTCTCCGAGGACTTGCGATGCGACGAGTTGGGAATCGGTGAATATCTGGATGTCTTGAGCGCCTATGTCCTCGGCTAGTCGTAGTCCATGACGATGGCTCTCATATTGCACTGATTGTTGGATGTTGGGAAGGCCAGAGTTAACAAATGCTCAATTACGATGCCTTCTTCGTTTTCGAGGAGGACGCCGGCGCCGCTTCCTGTCGAACTTGAGGCTCTGTCGACGTGTAGGATCCATCTGTTGCTCAGGGGCGCTGCTCGTGGGCGGTCATTTCGAGGAAGTCGGCTAGCGCTTGTGCCTTCAAGGCTTTCCGTCCTTCATCTTGAATGTCGATTCGAAAGTTCGAGGACCATCTCAACATTCGTCCGGCCGGATGGGAGGACGTTTCACGGGCGTACATGCGCCGCGACGACGTGGGCGAGGAAGTGTATCGATCTCCTCGCGGCGATGGCGGCGAGCCAACCTTCGATTTCTTGATATCGGTTTCCGGCCTTGAAGGGCTTTGCTCGTGAAGTAGGCGGGTTTTGCCGTCATTGGTTTCACGTATAGTACCGGTCTTCTTGCTTCATTGGACACGACTAAGTACAAGTATAGCGTTTGCCGAGCACTGTGGTCGCGAGAGAACTGGTGGTTTAGAGAGTGCTCGTTTGAGGTGTAGGAGGGCTTGCTCGCATTCCTCGTTCCATTCGATGGTCGGCCCCTTCCTCAATAGTTTGAAAAATGGGAGGGCATGTTGTGCCGATCTTGCTACGAACCGGGATAGCGAGGTTAGCATGCCATTCAAGACTTGAATGGACTTCTTGGACCTGGGTGTGGGCAATTCGGAGAATTCCCGACATTTGTCGGGGTTGGCTTCAATCCCTCATTCTGTAAGATAGAAACCGAGGAACTTGCCGGCCTTGACTCCGAATGTGCACTTCTCCGGGTTGAAGCGCATTCTATGCTTCCGGGCTTGGTCGAAGACTTTCTTTAGTCGCGATGCGTGATCGTCCTCGGCTTGGGATTTCACTATCATGTCGTCCATGTACACCTCGAGCATGTCACCGATCTCATTTTGAAACACCTTGTTCATCATTCGTTGGTAGGTCGCTCCGGCGTTCTTCAGTTCGAAGGGCATCACGTTGTAGTAATAGTTCCCCGACTCTGTCATGAAGGCCGTGCAAGTCCTGTCGGCCATGTCCATGGGGATCTGGTTGTATCCTGAGTAAGCATCCAAAAAAGAAAGTAATTTATAGTCGGCCGAGTTGTCGACCAGTCTATCAATGTTAGGTAAAGGGAAAGCATCTTTGGGACATGCCCGATTAAGATCGATGTAGTCAGCGACGTACGCCATTTCCATTAGATTTTTTAACAAGTACAACGTTTGACAACCAAGTTGAATACTTGGCCTCGGAAATGAAATTTGCCTCTAGGAGGTCTTTTGTTTTTGACCTCGCCTTCTCGGAGATCGCTACGCCTACGTTGTACTATGGCCCTAATGGTGGATCTGGCGGTGATGGCGGGCGCACCTGGTCGAGTCAGGGCATTTCATTGCGCTCCATGCGAAGTCGCATTCTCCCGAGGCAAGCTCGAATTGCTTCTTCGGTCGGGAGGTGGTGCCGATCTTGGCCTCTGTTGGGGTCTTCTCCGAGGGGAATGAGCTCGAACTCGCCGTCAAGAATTGGGCGGAGCGGATCCGTCTCCTTGCCCGTCGACTTCGTCCTTTGAGAACACGGTGTCGAGGTCCACCGCGGCGTTGGGTTCGATCTTCCGGTTTTGGGAGCTCGACACAGGCGTGTCCTTCTCTTCTTGTGGCCGCTTTTGGGTCGACCAAGGTTTGTCCTCTGGCCGCAGCGTTGTGGCACCTCCTCGCAGCTTTGATGTCGCCGCAGATGGTAGCGACGCGTCCCCTTTTGGTGTAGAACTTGAGCTTGAGATGGACGGTTGAAGAATGCTGCGTGAGTTCTACCAGTCGTCACCAAGATGGCGTTGTAAAGCGAGTGGCGATCGATCACCGAAGCGGACTTTGACTGTCATGGCGATGTCCTCGCCGAGGTGACGAGGAGCTCGACGTACCCCAAGGTCGGGACGTGGAGCCGTTGAAACCAAGGTCGGATCCACGTATGGCGAAAGGTGAGACTCGTCGGTGAGTGTTGAACGGTGAGTGTACATGGCGTCAACCGAGGCTCTCGCCGACTGGATTACGTGGACTTGAAGTTGGCCATTCTTGCCTTGATGAGGAAGGGATATGGGAGTTTGGTGCTCCTCCGGAAGCTCCTCAAGTAGAAAGTGATCGGCTCAGTTTGGCCGGCTGATTCGGCGAGACCTCATTGATGGGGCCTTGTCGATCGGCTCGTCGAACTTTCTCTTGGCCGAGTTAATGGATAGTGGGCGTACCACGGGAGATAACCATGGCAGGGAACTCTTCCACGGTCGTGGGTGAATATAGGGCTGGAAATCTTGGGCCTAGTCACGAGCAGCTATCTGGTAGGGGCCAGAATCCCCTTGCGGTTGGCCCTCGTCCTCGGCATCTTTGGTATCCCGGGCATTCCTTGAGCTTTCAGGTTTCTTGTATTGCCCGAGCCGTCCGCCTTTGATTAGTGTCTCGATCGCGTCCTTGAGGTGGACGCAATCCTCAGTCAAGTGGCCGTGACTTCGGTGATACTGACAATATTTTGTTTTGTCGGCGCCTGGCTTTGCAGGAGTGGGTTTCGGGCGTCTGACCCCTCCGTCCCTGAACTCAGTAGCCGAGCACTCCGCTAGGATTCGCTCACGGGAAGCGGTCAACAGTGTGTAATCGGTGAAACGTCCAGCTAGGCCTCGCTGCTCGCGGGATT